>OU452221.1:2077611-2446189 GCA_911728455.2 Marthasterias glacialis | reverse complement strand
GCAGCACTGCAGCACTGCAGCACTGCAGCACTGCAGCACTGCAGCACTGCAGCACTGCAGCACTGCAGCACTGCAGCACTGCAGCACTGCAGCACTGCAGCACTGCAGCACTGCAGCACTGCAGCACTGCAGCACTGCAGCACTGCAGCACTGCAGCACTGCAGCACTGCAGCACTGCAGCACTGCAGCACTGCAGCACTGCAGCACTGCAGCACTGCAGCACTGCAGCACTGCAGCACTGCAGCACTGCAGCACTGCAGCACTGCAGCACTGCAGCACTGCAGCACTGCAGCACTGCAGCACTGCAGCACTGCAGCACTGCAGCACTGCAGCACTGCAGCACTGCAGCACTGCAGCACTGCAGCACTGCAGCACTGCAGCACTGCAGCACTGCAGCACTGCAGCACTGCAGCACTGCAGCACTGCAGCACTGCAGCATTGCAGCATTGCAGCATTGCAATGACCTTATAAAGCTTTGTGGGTTATTGGAATTTTTGAATTTTTATTAAAAGAAATTTTTTGAGGGGAAATGAAAAGGAAAAAGCCGTTTCTACTTTCTTAAGCTTAAAACGGTTCCTTAGACTTCTTAACTTTCAGGAAAGTTATATTTTTTTTACTTGAAACATTTTCATTAATACTAGCTATATAGGCTGTTGGACGAACTTGAAAAAGAGGTCGATTTTGGGGTACCCATCTGAGGATCACATTGTATTTGGATCATTGGAGATTTCCAAGCTAAGTGAAGTTAACAGATCGAATTTGGATAATTTTTGGTAAAAAACGGTATTTGTGGAAGTACATCCTATACATTCATTGGACTATTTTCATGAAATGTTGTGTTTGAGTTAATGCATTTGTGTTGAATCCAAATAATGTGGTTGCCAAGCTTTATAGGGTCATTCCTTGCCAAATCACCTAACATTCTAAAAGTTTGGCAGTGACCGACTGAGATTTTGCATTTTTTTTTTGGAACAATCCCCTTTGGGTGCAATGAACAAATACAAAATTTTAGATTCCTACTCCTTGCCGTCTCTGAGATATGGACCCCTAAAAATTTAAGCCCCGCCCCTTCTATTTGAATTTGGTGTTTTTTGGGCATTTTTGGAGGTCTATATCTCCAAATTGAGATAAAATATCTTGCTACTAATTGGTACACAGGTTGACTGGGATCCAAACAACTAGAATCTTCTGTCAAAAGTAGTACAGAAAGTTTGTCTATCAAGGTATAGGACTTTAAAACCTACATTTTAGCCTACGGAACAACTTTTCGTCACTTTTGAGACCCCTGGTGCCTGCGTGAATTGTCCGACATTACATTTGGTTATCAACTAGGTGCATGGGTCTGACCTGAAAAAAGAATAGTGCAATCACACCTTTGGTGGGTGTTTGGCTGGGGTCTGAAAATGGGTCCGCTTGGAAAAATGCTTGGAAATGAATTGCAGATAAATAATTAGATCAAGGACACGGGTTGGCATTAAAGGTAGTAAATTGGCAACGGCCACTTTGAAAATATATACATTTTGACCCCCACGAGCAAAGAGGGTTGGCATTGCACAGGACCGCCCACCAACATAGGGCTGGTTATCTCAGTTGGTTAGAACGGTTTTCGAGAGGTCACGGGTTCGAGTCCGGCATCAGCCAAAATGTTCTTTGCTCGACCCAATTTATACACGGGAGGAAAAAACAAAACTGTTTCCTTCCAAAAAGTAAAAAAATTACGACTCAATTAAATCAATTAAAAACGTTTGTTAATGTGACATTGTTTAACGCAACGGCGCCAAATTTATCCAGAACTGAAAGTAGGGTCCAGGTTTTAGGCGTTTGGTTTTTGTTTCGTTTCTTAATTTACTATTTGTATGAATAAAACTTGTTTAAAAGTTTTCTTTATAAATTCTGTGAAAATAGGACAAAATAATGTTCTAAGTTTGCAGATCTCGATGAACTTCAGCCTCCCATATAAATCCAAAGGAAAAGAAGGGGAACAAAGTGATAATTACGATGTAAAATGTAAAAATGTAAAATGTTGCCTGCCAGGAAATGTGCCATCGAAAACTACCAAAAACTGCAAGGCTTTATTTAAACCACTAATGACTTTGTGTAAAAAGTGCAAGGCTTACCCCTTTATTAGACTTTGATTAAAAACTGCAAGACTTATCCATCTGATACAGTAAAAACTGCAAGGCCCTTCTGCTTGCCCCCCTGTCAGCCTCTGGACACCGTGAAATTTGCTATAATCAGGCAATATTAACTGATATTTCCCCCAGGCCTCACCAAATATCTGCCCCCCCCCCCCTTTGCCCCTTTAAAAAAGCTACTGGCGAGCCACTGCCCTATGATTTTGTGTAGAATCACAAGTTTTACCCCTTATGGTTCTTTGATCAAAAACTCGGGCTTTGAACACAGGATAATTGGTGGGGGGGGGGGGGGGGTGTAAGCCTTGCAGCTTTTACATGAAACCATCCGGGTTGGCTCCAATCAGTGCGAAGCATTGCTTTTAGTGGGGGGGGGGGGGGGGGTGGGGCAGGGGCTATATTTTGTTTTGAATGGATTACATGTATCTGGATTTTTTTCGAGGTGGGGCATCAGGTACTGGAAAATTGGGGAACATTCCCCCCGCCCCCCTAAAAGAAAAAACGCTAAATTGTCCTCGCCCCATTACCTCCCCACAGTCCAAAACTTCCCTTGCCCTTACAAGTCTTGTAAACTTGTAAACCAGTAATCCTGTGCACCCCCGCCCCCAACACTCCCGCTATCCTTCTCTACTACACTTCCTTAAAAGATGAAATTAGACAGGACAAAAATTGTTGAAGACGGCAAAACTGGAGCTTCTTTTTATTACACATCGGTTTAAACTCCTGTCACCACATGCACAGTCATTGCTCCATGCAAGGCCTACCAAAGGTCACATTTTGCGAACTGGTCCCAATTTCATAGAGCTGCTTAAGCAGAAAATAATTGCTTAACAATTTTCCGGAAGAAAGGATGCGCAGATTACCAGTCACATGTAGTAGGTGCGACATGGTATTTTAACTAGTAACTGTATTCTGGTAAGCAACATTTTGTTTAGATGTGCAGCTACTTTTTGTGTTTAACAGCTGTATGATACAGCTGCTTCAGCAAAAAAAAGTAGCTACCGATGAGCACAATAAAATAATGCTTACCAGATTAAGGTTACCAGCAAAAACACCATTTCACCGATCAAGTACCGATCATGACTGGTATCCTGCTTACTTTTGCTTAACAGAAAATTGTTAAGCAATATTTCAAACTGAGCCCTGGTTTTAACTCAAGCAGTTCCATGGGTCCAATTTCATAAAGCTGTTCAGCAGAAAATTGAGCTTAGCAAAATGTTCAGTTAAGCAAATGTCATCAGGGAATCAGTCACAAACAGTTTACATTACATGGTATGTTGGCTGGTAACCCATTTCTTCTAAGCGATATTTTTCTGTGCTAAGCAATTTTTTATGCTAAAAAAACTTTATGAAATTTTGCCTGGACAATGCTTGTTTCTTCTTGAATGTCCTAATTACATAATTGTCCCAGTTGTGAAGGGAAACATGTTGAAAAATATGCTCTCTCCATGATGTGATTTTTATATTAAATGGTAAGCACATAGTTGAGATAACAAGAATATGGTACTTCCCTACCAAGGCCCAATTTCATGGCTCCGTCATTACCATAAGCAAAAAATCTGTGCTTAAGGAAGCAGAAAAATCCATGCTTAACGTAAGCGTGTTCACACATTAGCAAGGAATTTTTGCTTGTGCACGTTACTGAGCACACTTCGCTTATTCAACTAGCGCAGACATTCTTACCCTACTTTATGTGGAGCGCATTGACCGAAAGCGCAAGTATTCCACAATAAGCAGGGGCCCGATTCATTTACAGTTTTAACAAGATGGCCGATTTGTTTCCCTGTCATCAGTGGTCACAACATTTGCCAGGAATCGGAGGTACTCTTTAGGCATTTACATCTCCCTTTCCTCTGGTCCCAATTTCATGAAGCTGTTTACCAGTACGCATATCTGCTTACTATAGCAGAAAAACATGCGTAAGCAAAAGTGTGTTTCAAAAACGATCGGGGAGATTTGACAGCATGTCTGCACATTCACACTGGATTTGCATTGCTGCATCACCCATCTGCTTACAAGAACCATTGGCAAGCTAGCGTGCCTTTTGCTTTGCTTAAGGTTAGCAGTGTTTATGAAAGAGAAATTCTGCTAATGGCCGCCTGTAAGCAGAAAACGTCTGCTTACAGGCTTTATGAAATTGAGCCTCGGTCTTGGTCTTAGTGTCCCAATATCCTTAGAAACATTCCCATGAAGGTCTCTTCAAACCATGAATATTTGCCCATAATGTAAATTCAGCATGGCCTCCATTACGTATGCAACATTTCTATAATCAGTGCCGATGGGTTATACTGCATTAGGTGTAATAGGTACAGACGACTCAGTGGTGTTTTGCACTCGCCTGTCCAGACATGAGTTACGTGTGCATCAGTCTTCCACACAACAAAACAATCAAACCGTCTTTGGTATTTCAATACAAAGCTTATTAATTTCATAATTAATCTATCTACAGTATCAACATTCTTCCCTCTGTACCCTCCATGGTCTGGAGAGTAACAATTTGATCTCTTTTTTTTTTTTAAATATAAAAACGTAGATGTTTTTAAAAATTGTTTATTTTATTGCAGGCTTGTCCAAATTCAAATACGCAATAGCAAACCTTATTTTGGTTTAAGCTAAGCCCTTTGTGTCAGAGTCAGAGTCGGCACTGCTTCCAGGATTATGTAGTGAAAACTGTTAAAGATTGAGACCAATACCTTAAAGTCCCAGAACAGGACCTTCAAGTCCCAGAACAATATCTTTAAGTCTCAGACCAATACCTTCAAGTCCCAGAACAGGACCTTCAAGTCCCAGAACAATATCTTTAAGTCTCAGACCAAAACCTTCAAGTCCCAGAAGAAGACCTTCAAGTCCCAGAACAATATCTTTAAGTCTCAGACCAATACCTTCAAGTCCCAGAAGAAGACCTTCAAGTCCCAGAACAATATCTTTAAGTCTCAGACCAATACCTTCAAGTCCCAGAACAGGACCTTCAAGTCCCAGAACAATATCTTTAAGTCTCAGACCAATACCTTAAAGTCCCAGAACAGGACCTTCAAGTCCCAGAACAATATCTTTAAGTCTCAGACCAATACCTTCAAGTCCCAGAAGAAGACCTTCATGTGCCAGAACAATATCTTTAAGTCTCAGACCAATACCTTCAAGTCCCAGAAGAAGACCTTCAAGTCCCAGAACAATATCTTTAAGTCTCAGACCAATACCTTCAAGTCCCAGAACAGGACCTTCAAGTCCCAGAACAATATCTTTAAGTCTCAGACCAAAACCTTCAAGTCCCAGAAGAAGACTTTCAAGTCCCAGAACAATATCTTTAAGACTCAGACCAAAACCTTCAAGTCCCAGAAGAAGACCTTCAAGTCCCAGAACAATATCTTTAAGTCTCAGACCAATACCTTCAAGTCCCAGAAGAAGACCTTCAAGTCTCAGAACAATATCTTTAAGTCTCAGACCAATACCTCCAAGTCCCAGAAGAAGACCTTCAAGTCCCAGAACAATATCTTTAAGTCTCAGACCATTACCTTCAAGTCCCAGAAGAAGACCTTGAAGTCCAAACACCAAGACCTTCAAGTATGACATCTATATCTCAAGTCATTCTTCTGCGCTCTGAAACAAAGTGCCATTACTTTTTTTTTCTTGTTTTCCTCCCATGTGCACAATTTGCTTCAAAACAGGGTCCAATTTCATAGAGCTGCTTAAGCAGAAAATATTGCTTAAAAATTTTCTGCTTAGCAGAAATGAGCAGGACACCAATTAAAAATGGTACATGTGACTTGCTACTGTGGCTGGTAACCTTACTCTGGTAAGCATAATTTTGCTATGCTTAGCTACTTTTTGTGCTGAAGCAGCCTTATACAATTGGACCCAAAACTTATCTTACTTTTTCCTCTTCCCTTATAATGTGGAAATGAAATCAAACATTTTTGTTTCTGGTGATGGGTACAATTTGAACGACATGCTTGTTTTTAAGTGACCTTTTTGTCTTTTCAAACAAATTTTCTGGACATTTGAACAAACCTTTCCACTTTAAAAATAAAATTGCGTACACAACAAAACTAAGTTGTTCTTAGTGAACAACTTCAGAACTGCATTCTTGGATGGAACTACCGATAATACTTTCCAAGCTTCCTCTCACTTTCTGCAAATTTTTAAATTTTTTTGGTTTATCAAGTCAAGGATCGGAAAAGAATTTTCCGGGTTGGAAACCACATGCAGTAAAATAATACCAGAATTTATCATTTTTTAAAGTTGGCGGACGAGTCTCAGAAATCATCTTTCAAAACTGTTGCTTACAGATTTCCCTACCCCAACCCTAGCAAAACGAAAAACTCCACATTCCCAAAAACCATCTCCAAGACTTGATAAAGAATTTTTTTTTCTGTTAATAAAACAGAATCTGCATGCCATTCTATGCTAGAAAACCTTTAAAGTAACCCACAAATAAATAAAAACCGAATCATGTACAAAGAGACCGAGAGATTATATATAAAATCAAAAATTAATTCTGCCAAGTAACGCAGCTTCTATATTTTGCACAAAGAAAATGCCCATGGCAAGGTGCCGAGTGTTGTTTGTTTGAAGTTGCCTTAAATTCTGGCTGACTAGCGTTAATTAGTCTTCAAGGGAAACCATGTAGCTTCTTTTTTAACATTGAATAATAAAATAACCAAATCAATAATACGAAAGTTGCAATCCATTTTTTTTTTATGGATACATACATGTAATGCCATTTTCAAGATGCAAAAAATCTGTAAAAAATGTTTGGGCATTTATTCTTCAATGTTACTTTTTAAGAATTTCAACCACTAGGAACCAGGGCACTGACTCTGTATGTTAAAAACCTACACCTTGCACAAAGAACATCAGGTACCATACATGTACAAGTGTCACAAATCAAACTAGGGTCCAATTTGAAGGTTTCAGTAGTGCCTATGGCTTCTGGCTGGATCAGTGCAGCCAAACAGCCTTAGCCGAATATTCACTATAGCTGAATTCATGACCTACAGTGGGTTCCAAATTATTGGCTGTGGCTGCAGCTCGATCATCTAGTCTTGATTGGCGACGCCAGTTTTTGTATTAGTTACTGATAGAGGGCGCAACATCGACTAGCTCAGAGGGACCGGGCAAGTCTACAAATCTGGATCAAACTAGCATCTTGACAAGTTTGGCACAGCTGCCTGCCTCTTGCCAGGCAGATCAAAATGAGGCTCATTTATATAATTTGTATTGAGGCATTCACCAACAGAGTTTGTGTATCACATGTGTATGGTGCCTAGACGTATGTAATGTTAACGTTCAAGAAACTTTCCACCATTCATTGTGTGTGTGCATTTCGTTTCATGAAAATTTAAATCACGGTCATTAAAAAAAAAAAATAAAATGTGGGTGGGGTCTCAGTGCCAAAAGCATCAAGATGTTCATTTTGATGCGCATGTTTGTTTGATACAGATATCTCTTCTCCAGTAATTCGTCTTGCAAATTCATGTTGCAAAATCGGCGAGTACATTAACAAAATGAACATCACCAATCCAATCAAGACTAGACATCATCATGCATTGAAGCACAGGCTGCCCTTAGCAACAGCCACAACCCAAGCCACCAATTCAGACACGAACTCATTAGGGCCAATAATCTGAAAGCAGCTGAGAACACATATTCTCTAAGCATATACTTAACTTGCTCAGTCAGAGATTCATGTCACCAGCTAAAAAGGCTATTCAGTGTACCTCACTTGAACGTGGTTTCCTGCTTATCTGTACAAAGCCACTAAACTGGGTCAAGCATTTTTTTTCTAATTAACGGCTTTATGAAATTGGAGCTAAAACATCCTCCCAGCATCTTAACAATCTCTTCCATTACCATTTAGCTACGCCCCCACCTTCACTGAATCATCGTCAAATTCATTTTGCCAATAAACTTTTCAGCACCATGGGCAAATTAATTTGCTTGCAAGTCTAATCAAACTACGTCCTACAATCTAACTCATCCTGTATTCATTTTTGATATAATGTATATATATTTTTTTACAATAGTTTAAACTGGATTAATATTATTTTTACACAAAAATATCAACAATAGTAAATTATGGAAGGAAGGGATTCCATTGACAAGAGTTTAAATACTGTTTCTGTTAACAATTATATATTAGTGCTTAATTGGTTTGGGAGCAAATTCCTCTATGCTTGGAGAGTTCAGAAAATTTATTCTGGAAACTCGTTCTCAGAATGTTTGAGTGATGTTTTAACTTTGCGTTGGGAACTAATTTGGGAGGCTAATCATCCTTACTTGCAGCTGAGAAGCTGAGAATTGCGAAGGACACGGCTACAAGGTGTTCGAGCCACAGGCATCCAAGGGCACCTGCGGTAGCCAGCCACATCAACCCATTTATGACCACGGAGCACAGCCAGAGTTTGATTTTTCCGGGAGGAAAACCAGAGGGCCTGGAGGAAAACCCTCGCGGCATAGGAGAGAACCAATGCACAACTCTAACTACATATAGCCCTAAGTGGGAATCGAACCAGGGCCATACTGGTGGGAGGCGAGCACTTTACGCACAAGCCACACACACCCTAATGATCGGCTGATTCAAATTTTGCTCTTCAAAAAGCATCGGGTCGAAGGTAAATTTCCTCCACTATTTAGGAATGATTTCATCAAAATAAACAAAACCAAATCTTCAATAGGTTCTCACATTTTGAGAAACAACATGTTATGATTTTTGTCGTCATGCTTTTGAATGGGAGACATTTAAGGACACTAGATGGCAGCAGACTACCAGGTAAATTGTTCACGGAACTACGCCAACAATGGAAATTTACCTGGTAAGTCTGCTGCCACCTAGTGTTCCAAATTCTCCCATTAGTAAGCTCGGTACTAAGTTAAGATTTTTTTTTTTAAACACTTTTTTTCCCTTGAAACGGCAGCATTTCCATTGAAAATGATTGGTACAAAGTCCCACCAACTTCATACCAAGTAAGCAGATTCCAATTCAACATTTTACTTTCGTGATTTTCACTTATCCAGTATTGGAAATCATGAATTTGGTGTACGCTGACAGGTCTAAACTCTGAGGAAAACACAAAAGCTGGCAATGGTTCTGAGGTCTGTCAACGAAGGGCACAAAATGAAAATCAACAATCAAGGTTTTCTCAACACTTTATATTCAAAATGAAAAAAAAAGAAAAAAGAAGAAGCTTTTTTTGGTGTCTAAGGCCGACTTTCCTAATCTCTTCCTAACATTGGTCGAAATAAAAATGCTACAATTTCCAATGTGTTACTTGCATGATTCGGATAAATACATAAATTATAAATGAATGACATTAAAAAATAAATTAAGAACATTTAAAAACTTGGGTCGGGAGGCAATACTTCAGGGAGTATTCCCGGTTGCATTTTAAACTAGCCTGGAACTGGGTTCTTTGGTTTACTTTGCTACTTGCTTTCACTGGAGGCTTTTATTTTCAACATTCCAAACATATCTCCTTCATCAGTGTGAAAAATTTTCAATTTGAAATCATCCCCATGTGAAACTTTTTTCCCACGACACTTTCCCAAATGTGAACTTTTCCCATTTCAGATTTTTCCCTTTCAGAAACCTTCCGTTTAAAAGACGTTGTCCAGCTTAAGCCGTGTCCGAGTTAGTGGCTGCGGCTTGATCCTCATGTAAACGTGCCGTGTAGAACAGGAGGTCCATAGCAACAGCCGCAGCCAGAGCCACAGCCGCTAATTCAGACAAGGCCTAACTTTGAAGAAAAACATTTTTTCCTTTTCAATACACTAGCAATGTGGGGCTCGGATCTCAAAACTCCTGGAAATTCAACAGCCCACATTTTCCCTTCTGGCAACTGAACTGCGGTACATTCTTGGTCTTATCTATGCCTAGTTCTAACAACAAGACAGATCTTCAAACTTTCAAAATTAGCAGCAGTTGACAGTTTTTATCACACTTATCAAACAATGTCTAGAGAGTGTCCTCTAATGACTAATGAGCAATTGTTTATTGACGAGATGATGTTTTCGAATAAAGTTAAACCAACAATAATGAGAGGTTTTATGCATCTACCATTCTTTGGGGCATGGTGGTTGGGTGAGGGCTTTTGGTCCAGAAGGAAACTTCTTTTAAAAGTAAGAGTGACCATAAAACTTTCATGGCCAGTCATCCACAATGCATAGATTTTTTTACAAGAAAAACAAATTCCTTCCGTTACAACCATTGACACATTGCAGTTCTCATTGCAGTGGTTACACTCTGCAAGTAAGCCATTCTGCAGAATTCGTTCTTCAGTACAATCATTCTGCAGTAAATTGCTCTGCAGTTGAAAGCATACTGTAGAATGACTTCAGAACTTTCCATCTATCTCTTCTGGTTGCAAAAATTAAAATGGCAAAGACTTGGACCCCACTGAAACTGGCACACAGATTATTACCATTCCAAGAAAAAGGGGGAGGGGGTGGGGAAACAAAGAAACAGAGAGGAGGTATAGATTAGGGAACTTCAATAAATAATTTAAAACGTTGGACTCTGGTAGTTTCACCACAATATACGTTGATGTCAATGAAGACCTACCCTTCCTCCAAACAGTATAAAAAATGCTCCCACATAAATACACTATGTTTAAAAATATAAAAAAATAGCGGAGTTACAGTACATGCTATAGTTCCATGCCTTGTGTTTCATCTTCGGAGAAATCACTCATGGAGCTTTCGCTAGACGATGACTGGGCGTCTTGTTCTCGTAACGCTTCTTCGGTTGCGTATTTCTGCACGTATTCTGTATGGAAGATCAACACAAGATGGCGATAGTCTCATGGGATGTTTATAAAGGTTCAACCATCTTGGGTTTCTTTAATTCAACTTAATCCTTTCCTTACCATAGGCGACTTTTGTCGACTGCACTCATATCCCCTCTTCTTCACTCTTGGCGACTTTTGTCGCCCAAGCTTACACAAAAAGGCACTCAAGCCTGAGCACAAGGGCCAATTGTTATAAAGCTGTAGTTTTGTCCATATTTACCCTCCATAAGACATTTTTAATTACTTATTTTGCTGTAAAACAATATCTTCAAGGTGATAATTGTAAAATTGGCCTTTGAACGAAAGCTTTCGGTTGTTGTCAACCAATGCCGTCACCAGCGGTTGTTTTTGTCAAAACAATTTGGTAAGGAGAGGGTTAATGTAACAAAACTGCGGTTGTATGGGCCAAATAGACAGGTCCCCTTTTATGAAAAGTAAATCAATCTCATTTTGCATGAGTAGGAAGTGCATGAGTAGGATTTGAAACTTTGCATGGTAGAGATACAATCTAGTCTGGATTGCAGTAACACCATGTACATGTACAATTGGCGCCATATCACAAAGGGCACCGTCATTATTACATTGTGATGTGATGGCCAGTGCACAACCTTGCAGTAACTGGATTAGAGTTCATAATCCATGTACAGCCTAAGGCCTGCTATGATCATGACGACAGTTCCCACTTTAAACCAGTTGCCGCCGGGATTCTTTTTTTTGTCCCGTCCCCCAGGTGGGATTCTTTCGGCGAAATTGCCAGAATCTTTTTCTTTGAGGGTACCGCTGGCACAAAGAAACCCTGACTTGGCAATGCCAAGAGAACAAAGATTCTCCTCATTGGATCGCCTGTTTTGTTTCTCGACCGAGAAAATGTCAAAGTCATTGCAAAACATCTGTCATTTTCTACGGCTTAGGAGTGGAATTAAACACGAAACCATGGCTCGGTTTCCGGCTCACTCTGACTTACCTCCATTACGCCGAAATACAATGAATGAACAATGATGTACGTGTAAGCCTCTCGATGTCTCGTAATCCCCTTCTTGGCACAAAGGGACAAAGGTCTATAATCGGGGATTACACATAAACCGCCTCTCAATGGTCACAAAATGCAAATATATTAAAGACCTTTTTGTGCACGATCCGCAGTTGAATGACCGGGTGACCTTTGGTCCGGTGGTCCGAAATTACATAAGGGCGTCTTTACATGGCTTCCGTTTTCAGGCAGGGGAAACATTTGCAAGTATTCATGCCATCCGGTGTTAACTGGTTAAGAGAGATTTGATTCTTGGTACATGGTGTTGACCGCAAACTTCAATAATTAAGAAGGAAATACAACATGAACAGAGACGACACCTACCCCTGATTTTTTTCTTGTATTCTTCTGGTTTATGCAGATACATAGCTGCAGCGTCTCCGTTCAGGGGGTCCCCTGGGTTGGGGTATGCCAATAATTGGGGTAGGAATGACTCAAAAATGTTGGATAAATCTAGAAAAAGAAAAAATATAAACAACAGAAAATGTTTAAGTGGCAAGGAACAGTGTTTTTAAATGTTCTTTTCCTTATATAGTACTAATTTAGTAATAATAACTAGTTCTTATATAGCGCATTTTACAATAACGTATCAATGCACTTTACATTTTGGTCATTGGGCCAATAAAATTCATGTAATCTTACTCAGTTCCCTGGGGAGTATACAGCCATTGGGCTGCCGTGGCGCTCTGAAGGCTTTTTCAAACACAATATCAACCCTGTAGCCTCGCAGGTACCCATTGATACCCCCGGGCGAAGAGAAGCAATTATAGTAAAGTATCTTGCTAAAGACCAAAGGTGTCATGACCGTGATTCCACCCACACTCCGATGACTTAACAACCACAACTTGAGTCCGGTGCACTAGACCACGTTAAGAATTAAAATGTCAAAATACTACATTTGAATTATGTATATCAACTAATAACGGTTTCCTTCAGGGAAGTGAAATCATTTTGTTTTAGCTTCTTGATAATCTTCTTTCAACAGTGCGTGCTAACCAGCAATACGCTAAATAATAATAACAATAATACTAATTTGTAAAGCGCCATCCATCTATGACCGAACGTATTCTGAGCACTGGACAATTTAAAAAATAAAAGAAAAAAAAGTACATTACAACAAACTTAGAGCTACAAAAACAAAGTAAACAAGGTATGTAAAGAAGAACACAATAAGGAGAGATTTACATGCACTGACGACATCAAGTGGATAAACACAAAAATATAGAGAGTCAGTCATAAGCAATGCTGAACAAACGTGTCTTAAGCATGCATTTGAAAATGTCAAGAGATTCTGTGGTTCGGCTATCTAATGTTAAGAGTTTTAGACTTTGGGACCGAATACAGATACTCATTTATTTTATTTCATTAAAGTTGTTTTACTTTAATAGATTTGATTATGTTTTTATTATTACTCATGTGTATAAAGATATATTTTTTAGTATTTGTGTTTATTAAATAATTCCTGTGAGTGGCAGTTCACCACGGTTGGATATCAAATAAATAAATAAATAAATTAAAAGAAAATAAATAAATAAAATAAATAAATAAATAAATAAATAAATAAATAAATAAATAAATAAATAAATAAATAAATAAATAAATAAATAAATAAATAAATAAATAAATAAATAAATAAATAAATAAATAAATAAATAAATAAATAAATAAATAAATAAATAAATAAATAAATAAATAAATAAATAAATAAATAAATAAATAAATAAATAAATACAGAAAAGGCTTGATCGCTTCAGTAAGATTTGAATATAAGCAATATATGCTTAATGCCTTGAGATTATGATATGAACAACAGTTTTGCTAGAAGATGCATACTACTAGCCAAATTATCAAAGTAGAGTCCATGACCTCTGAGGCATTTTGATAAGGAACTGCGTAACCCTCGCCATCCCCAACCCTTCAAAATCCAAATGCATGTTTTGGTTGATTCTGCTGGACTTGAGAACCGCACTAGTAAACTGATTATGCTTTACATGGGATCAAGCATAACACGTACCTCAACAATCAGAGTCCAATAGTTTGGGTCAGAGCTGTGTATTGAGAGAGTTGCAACAACTTGCGATTAGAAGCCATTTCCGGTACCAAAAAATTCATGTGGGCACACAGGGTGCCAGACTACATTGCACATTGGGTTGTGTTACATTTGGACCGAAAATGGCATCCAGCACCACCTGACCAATAAAACTGGTCCCTCCATGTGGAAAATCTCTCAATACACAGCTCTGGTTTGGGTGTTGGGCTACCCATGCTTTATGGGTTTACATATATGGCGTTGGATTTTGTTAATTAGAGCGAGGAAGGATCCTAGTAAATCACACAAAGGATTTAGGGTTATTTGATATATATTTATTTGCTTAAGCAAAGAGTAGGCCCTAACAGAAAATCTGTAACAAATACTGCACAATTCATGGTGTATTGGTTGGTGATCTACATGTACTTCTGCTAAGCAGTTTTTTGCCAGGCTTAGCTGAGGTTCATGAAATCCGGGTTTTAGTCCACCATGTTGAGTGATTTTTTTCAGGAGCGCTGTTTTGGAAACAACCAGAGCAAGAAACACTGACTCACCATATAACGCTGACCATGTTTGATTGATTACATCAAGGCATACTGTCCCTGAGCTGTGGAGAGGAAAAGAACAACATTTCCTGAGATGTGTGGTTTTAATAAGCATGTACAGTGTAGTTATCTGAACGAGAGAAATTGGATCAAGAGGAGTTTGGTCTATATTGTTTTTGAGTATACTTTTGTTGATCCTGGCCATCACTAGTGTTTTTGTGAAGATTCACTTTATTTGTTTGTTTATTTGCTTGTATTTTTGTCTGTTTTTAGCTTTTTCTTTTTATTCGCTCGCTCGACATTGTTACTTTGTAAATGTTTGTGCCTTTTTTATGATAATGGTCGAATAAAGCATATAAGACCAAAAAATAAAAATTGTGTCTCTGATTAAATACCGTTTGAAAGCCCAAGCACAACGTTGGTAAAGTGTCTGTAAATGCTTCCATTCTTTGAACAAATCAAGCCATGTGTAAAAAAAAACCAGCTTGTGAAAATGTCAGCTCATTTCATTGTTTTACTTGCAAGAAAACGGTAAAAAGACATTTTTGTACGCATTCCTATAGTCAGAGTTTTCGTCTCACTGAGACGAACGCTAATTTTGGATCTCATTTCATTTATTTAAAAACGATAACATTTCAGGCAGAAGTTCTTCAAGGAAAGTTTTCTACCATTATTATCTTTATACCATGTAATGTAGATGTAAATCTGGGAACATCTATGTTTTTCTTCATACCAGAGCAAAAATTATTGAAAAACAAATCAATTTCAGAAGGTGCTATGCTATGAATCATACACATGTACCAAAAACTATTAAAAAAACTGCATAACAAACTCACCGGAAAACAGCACAATTTTGTGCATACGACGATCACATAACGCAATGTGAGACTCATTTGAAGTTTTGTAAAATGCGACTAGGGAAACTGTTGGACTGTTTATGAGTTAGAAATTTTCTTGAAAGCTTTGAAAGACTTGGGCCTGTTTTAATTGGGAGGGATGATTTTCAAAAGAAATCAGAAAGTATAGGTTTTGAGACATTGCATAGTGAGGTATCAATGTATATATTTGGTTTGCGGTAACACCATGTGAAGAGACCAAACTCATTACATGGCAGTGAAGTTATCTGAGAAGTCCCCTCGATCCACTAAGCAAAAGTAGTAGTAGTTCTGGCCGATTTCCTACCTCCCCAGGTAGTACCTAATAAGCAGGACAGTTCTTTTCAGAACTAAAATTTCCCCCCCACCCCCGAATTCCGAAATCTACTCCGTGGTAGTAGAATAATAGCAAGACAAGTTCTCACAAGAACAATCTACTGTAAAGCTAAGTAGATATAATCACATGGTGTTACCGCAAACCAAATATACATTGAAAACAGAAAGGAGAACAGAACGAGAGTACTTACGCTTCATCTATGTTTGGATGGTAGATTTTGTTCAGAAAACCTGTAAAAGAAAACAAATTTTGAACTAAACTTTAAAAATTCATAATCCTACTAAACTTCTCTTTAATTTAGATTCAGATACATAAAAAAAATTTGACTTCATGCGGTGGACATACCATTTGAGTGCCCTGACTCGGCACCAAAGTTTGTCTTCTTTAACCAACAAAAAGGACTTAATGTCTCAAACAAAAATAGCTGGTGGCACAATGGATTTTGACAAATTTTCCTGCTGGAAGTGTCTGGACCCCACAGTAAGAGATTGTAGCTCACTTAGGCTTGCACTTAGAGGTGGCTACCGTTAGTAAAAACACCACTTTGATCGAGAGGTGTAGTAGCGAGGTATTGTCTCATGAATCAAAAGGCCCCATTGACAGTATAGTCAAGGTCTGGAAAAGGTCCCACGGAGTACACCAGCTTGCGTAGGGGAGAGGGCACGAGACAAACATCTCCTTCTTGAGATGATGCAGCTGTAGCTCGATTATCTGACTGACGAGTTAGGTTCGTTTGTCCCGGAACTCCGCCTAGAGGATGGCCAGATGCCATGGCTGTTAGCGAGGCAGATATGGATTAAACAGCATGTAAAAACTTGGCCCTTGACACAGATTTATGACGATTATGTTTTCTGTCCCTGCATGGTTCACCTGACGAACTCTCCGAACTGGAGGAAGATCGGCAGCAGGGATATCAGCTTGTCCAATCTTTTTTCGGGTGGGTGGGGGGAGCAGCCAGGGGTTGAGTCTGAAGGCAATTCAGAAGACACTAGTGGTCTTGGAACGCCCAATGCTGGAGGAAAATCCAACATCAACGGCGGTTCGGATGAGTGGGTCATGCACGACATCGTCAAAACCCCAATCTGGCTAGTGAGCGGCACTGTACACAAGGGAATTTGATATAGTGTGTCAAGGCCTGTCTGCCCGTACAGGGAGCCTGTCCCGAGCCAAGGTGGCGTGTGCCATGGAGCTCGGGGGGGGGGGGGGGATAAAATAACATGGGGCATTGTGGGTATATCAGTAGGGGGGTGCATCACGGGGCTGCACCGAACATATTTCTGGTAGGGGTCTCCAAATCACGCCCATTGTATCAAGCACCTTGTGAATTCTTACTCACCAATTGAAGGCGATTTAAATGGATATTTATCAGGTAGATCTACTCGTACTTTCCATACACCGCCATCGTACGGAGCTGCAGAAAACGAAGAAAAATAACAACATAGTAGTAATGTGATTTCAACTTGAGAAAAGTATCACAACCAGGAGCTGAACCCACAACCGATGTCACAGCCACCAGAACTTGAGTTCTGTGCCCCCTGACCACTCATCCACAACAAGCTTTTCATAAGGTTGTAATTGTACATGTTAAATCCTTTAATTGTGTGTGTGTGTGTGTGTTGAAATTGCCGACAGAACAATTAGTTACAAGATTATACATTATAAATCATAGTGGTAGGCCAGATACACCACAGAGGCAATTGCCTTTCCTGCCCCCTGCTCATTGCCTCCGTGCCCCCTTTAAATCCTCCAGTAGACATTTTAATTTCCAACATAGAGGAACTGTGCACTTTAACCAAGGAATAAAATGCATTGCCCTTTACAAGAATGAAGTCTCACCTTTTCTAATCTTAGCCATCTTAGAACTGTTTGTCATTTGAATGTTTTTTTTGTCTTCTTGGCTTGTTTTATTGATCTTATGCACATGATGTTTGTTTGATTAGGGCGCCCTCGATTTCTGTTGCTTTTTCATCATTTCATTTCTAAGATGGCGGCATGAGGTCCATGGCCTTTACATTCCTTTACTGATTCCTTTTTTACAGATGTACCATACTTTTCATAAGATTTTAACTGCACATACATGAATGTCTACGTTAATTCATTCCCCCTTACTTGTGTGTGTGTGTGTGTGTGGGTAGCTATAGACTAATCCAAGCAGCTCGTCCATGGTGGTTTACCCCACTGCAGCTATGGCCGATGCATGCGTGCATCGACGCACAGTGAATCTTTCATGATGATTTGTACATGCGCGTGACACGCTTTTGTCGCGTCGCACGCACGTGTGGCGGCCAAAGCTGCGGTGGTGTCAAACACCATAAAAGAGCGCTGCTCGGATTAGTGTATACACCTTCAAACGGGACAATAGGGTCCCTGGTTGGGTGAAGGTCCCTGGTTGGGTGAAGGTCCCCAGTTGGGTGAAGGTCCCGGGTTGGGTGAAGGTCCCCGGTTGGGTGAAGGTCCCCAGTTGGGTGAAGGTCCCTGGTTGGGTGAAGGTCCCCAGTTGGAAAGTCAAGTACAAAACCAATGGGAGCTGTTCCCCAAAAGTTACACAAAAGAGGGACAATAGGAGGTCCCCGATTGCAGGTGTTTACACACTTGAACATCAGGCATGATACTTCATGGAGGCATGGAGGCAATTGTCTCCGTTGCCCCTCGCCATTGCCTTGGTGCCCTTGAAATGTTTCAATAGAAATTTACAATTTCCTCATAGAGGTGCCCTTTACCATGGAGAATATGCCTTGGTGCCCTTGCCCTTTCAAGAACAAAGCATACATGCCCGGTACATGTATGTGTATTACAAACTTGTACAATTCTAATCATAAAAATAAAAATTAAGTGTCATATAAAGTGTCATATTCTCCGAACTAAAATTGGAAGGACAAAATAGACTGACCCCCTTTCTTTGGTATGAGAGTTAGTACTAGTATTAGCTCATTTTACTCAGAGAACATGACTTAATGTATGTTCATATACTTGTAGGTTAATATAGTATCTTGCCTGTGGCATGCAATTTCATGTACTGTACAATTACATCTTTCACTTTTCACATGATTTATTCGGCTGAGTGTCCATTAGTGGAAGATTTGTCTCATCTACATGTACGTGAATCTATGCGTTTAATGGGCTTGTTTCCTGTAAGTGCATCGACCCTAATCTGAATTTTGAAAGACTAGACAGCCGGATAACAATCTGTGTTGGCTAGATACGGTTACCAGTGCAGGGAGAAACTGTACAGTGCAACTGAACTCCATTTTTACATTATAACTGATCCTGCACAAATCCAAACAATAAATGATGTGCCTTTTGGAGTCAAATGATCATCTGTACATGACACTGTATCCACTTTTCCCACAATTTGCATGTAAACCCTCCACAACTATCATCTCTGTCATGTCATGCAATCACTGATACTGTATTCTGATTTTATACACACCTGTAAGAAAAGGGCCCTTGACAATTTCTCTCCTGCACTCCCCTCCCCCACCACCATCTATTAGGCCACAGTAATTATTGCTACATGCATGATACATACATGTATATATGCATTAAACCCTTCACAGACACTGGCTGTACTGGAACCTTGGTGTGTAAAATGTTGATCATATTGATCATCGGGTCAAATCGACCGTGTAAACTTCTAAAGAGGAAAGGTTCAGCTGTTTATGCGCAAAGCACACCATCTTGACGTACATGTCTCACCATTATGACGTAATTACTATGGGTCTATACAGTACTTGACACGGCAATGCTCGCAACAAAGAGATCGTTGTTTTTTTTTTTTCCCCCTTCTAACTTCTACGTCTGAAGATTAATGTGGGCCCAACAGCCTTGTCTTGTGAGGTGATGTCTTACGTATGTTGTTGAAAGCCGGATGCATAATGGAAAGAGCAGAGCCTGACTGCGTCTCGAATCATGCAAAAGGACTTGAAGAGTTGGACTTTTCAGTCCTAAAAGAAAAACAGTAGAGCATTTTGTTTAAATAAATATACTTTGGCACGTAATGCCAGAGATCATTTGGGAGTAAAACAACAGAAGGATCGATAATGGAGCTTAAAAAGGTGGTGCCAAGTTTTCAGAAAAATTAATAATTTCTAAAAAAAACCACAAATAATATTCTTTATCCCCGATGTAAATTAAACATAACTAATAAATCATTACGGAACCCGTTGCTAAAACATAGGATTGGAACTGCCTCTAGCTACTGGGCGATCTCGGTGGTCCAGTGGTTGGACGTACATATGTATACACTAGAATCCCACCAGAGTAACATGCCTGCGGATTTTTTTTTTCACAGGACTCGGGAAAGTACCGAGTATACAGTGCTTAACACACATCGATGTATGAGTAAAACACAAAAAAGTAGTCTTTATCCCAGATGCAAATTCAACATCTAATAAAAATTTCTTGTTTGAAATGAGGAGTTATGTTTATATTTCATGCAAATGTCCTAACTGTAGTTGGGCCAGCCCAACTTCTAAAGTATATAAGGGGGGATAGATTATTTTAAGTGAACTGTAGTTGGGACAAGCCCAACTACTGATTTTCTCTACTTCGGGCAGTGATACAATTTTGCTCCTAATCTTTATTTATGTCAAGATTTATTAACACTTTACAATTGTTTTCTATGTATTTTTGGCGTATATTGCTGTCTGTCTTTTATGTAAAAGGCCAAAAAAAAAATCCCACACAGGGACAATAAAGTTATTGTATTGTAATGTATTATATTGTACTGCTGTTGACTTTGATAGGCTTTTACGAAAAAGCATAGCCATGGGCTAAGGAAGCTATGTTAGAAAGAGAATGCTTTTTAAAAGCCCACAGGGACTTTTTTGTCTCTCAAATGATTTGAAGGTTTTGGGTTGCAAAGAAACTAAGAAAAATTTCCATCACGCTTTCTAAACTACATCAGAAACTGCAGGTTACAGGACATGGGACTGCACCCTCAATTCTTGTTATTCATTAAAAATACATATTGATGGAAAGTTGCCAACAGAACAAGGAAGCTACATCAAGGCTAAGTGGAAGTAAATATTAAAACTAAACATTCACCAGACTGTGGAATTAAGTTACGGTAAGAAGGTTTTAAAACATAGACGAGTTAGTAGTCCCAGTGCCGAGACAGAAATAGTTTTGAAGGTGAATACACCTTTCCATTAAGACCCGCCTACTAACGTACTGACCAATCACTGCCCTGACAACGCCACTGAAAGTCCCACAAAAGTCTGACACGTTAACAATCCCATTAGAAAAGTAACCAAACCGCCGCCATTGTTCTGACAAAGACATACAACTGCACACACAACTGTACTAACGTTTGTTTTCGTTTCAATCATTCGTATTTCTGGTGGTGCAAATCCCACAGCAGTGGTCCCTGTACAGTTGTGTAAAAGTGGTTTAACAGTGTTCCTGTCTGCACTGTTCTTTGGACTCAAGGCACTGCTCCATACCATTCACGAAAACCATGTACGTGTGTGTATTCGATACATGTGTGGCCGCAACTGAACCTCCGCTGTGATTGTGGCAAGAAAGTCACACCATGCGCTGTTGCTAGGCAGTTGCTAAAGATAGGCGGGGCTTAATGGATCAGTCCATTTCTGACAAAGAGGTCTGGAACCAGGATCCAAATTTAAGGAGGTATATTGAAATGAATGATGGCATTTCCAACTTTTGGTAACCCCTGGAGTTTTGGGTTTCAAGGAGGTTCTGGAAACAGTATCCTTAACACTAGAGAAGTAGATCAAAGAGCAGGGGTTCTTTATATCTGGTGAAACAAACAGCACCTTTTTACATGAGGCAGATATAAAAAGTCTGAATTCAGATAAACGTCTGAAATATCTCATCCCTGAATTTTACACTAAAGGGCCTCTGAAGTGAATAGTTCTTGGAAATATATTTTGCGCTAGTTTCTAATCCCCTTACGAAAACTAATTGTCATCCCTTTTTGGGGGGAAAATTTTATTGAAAAGTGCACTTCTAAATTGTCCATGCTTTTCCGGACAACTGATGAGGGCGCTGTTGCCATGATGTCATTTCAGGGAAATCTGCTTATTGAAGGCATTTGTGAAAACAAGTTTGCTCATTGGCTTACTTCCATGAACTGACACAATAACAAATCACTACAGAAAAGAAAATTTACGGCAGCAAAATGTCTTAACTTCTGACACTTTTGTTGTGCATTGACTAATCAACATTGAGATTTCTGCCTGATGTGACATCACACTGTTGCTCATAAAAAAAAAATTAAAAAAAATTAGAAAATAGCAAAATGAAAATTGAAAATAATGTTAAATGGGACACAACTACATGTAGGTGCCTTTCCAAGGATAGCATTACAAGAATTACATTTCATGGGCTCTTTAACATTAGTTTATATATTTTATTTTATTTCATTTTACATCTAATAATGCAAGTGCCGATAATAAGATAAATAGGAGGCAATGAAGACGTTTTCAGTTTTAGATGTGAGAGGAAAACAAAAAGAAACAAAAAACAGGAAAAAAACCCAAGCAATCAGGTAGGGACTATTTAATTCACTTACTTCTACTCTACACGATACTATAAAAAAATCCATCCAACAGAAAAGAACAACATAATATTAAAATCACAATCGAATAAAAGCCTAGTGTGAAGTTAGCGGGGGCAGATAAACGACACTTGAAATGAACGCAATACTCAAGGAGTTTTGTGAATGGGCGTTGTAACAAAAGATTGCCTAAATCAGTGAGTAGTTTGTTCACAGTATGTGGATGTTACGAACGTTTTAAAATAAAGCAGTCGATGCGGGGGTTGGGGGAGGTCACTAATATTCTATTACTCACACAAACTTTAGAATTTTAGTCAAAAAGTAGTAAAATTCTGCGAAAAACCTCGCACATTGATGTGTCTCCTCTAAAAAAACGTCAGATAACAAGGACATACAATGTATAATTACACTTTGTAGGTTATCTTAAAATTTGCCAGATTGTGTAAACTGACACTACTCTGTAACCTGCAATTCTCATTATTGATCTTACTCCCCTCTAATGACTGAAAGACAGTAGAAGACGGGCAGGTGATGCGGATCAAGAAGCAATTATCTGAACCCATCCATCAAAATCACCCCTCAACAACAACCCCCCCTCAAGCCCTATTTAGACAGCACTGGACAGCATGCTTCATTTAGCATTCCCAGGCCATGTCACCCTCAAGGGGATCTGTTCTAATTCTCCCAGGTTCAATTTCTTTATTTACAGCACCCAGGAGAGATGTACATGGGCGGTGCACTCGGAGTGGAAATTGCTAAATTTCAACCACAGTTTTGAAGATTTGAATCTTTGTAACAAGAAAAACCAAATCAATATGTAATTCAACTACAATGTCGTTCGTGGATAACACGATACAACAACCAACTGGGACCAATCTCATGGCTCTGCTTACCGTAGAATTCTGGACTCATAGTCACCATCTCCATTTGAGGGTTCACAGCACCAAATTTCTGAGCTAGCTGTGTAAGCGAAGAATACTTAGTAACGTAGTAACTTGATGTACGCACGTGCAAAAGTAAATTTTCTTTGCTAACCTGTGAATGACGCTTAGGCTAAGCACAAAGTTTTCTGCTCTTGTACGCTGTAAACATAGCGCGGTTGTAAGCACCGATTATTCATTTACAATTACAGTAAACAGAGTCGTGAAGCTGGCCCATGATAGAAATTTGGTAACTGCTTGGAACTCTGGTTGAAATGGTAGCTCTGAGTATAAGATGAACAAGAGATGTCTGAAGTGTTGACTATTCAAACGGTACACGTATATTTTTCTCTCAGAAGGTGAGCAGGCTATTTCAAATGTCAAGCCTTATCTCACCTCTGTGGATTTCTTCTCAGGTTCATCACTTCTCTGTGGGAGAGATTACAAATGTACCAATACATGGTTGCTACCTGCAAACTAATTTACTGTTAATTTTAACCGAGTGAAATATGAGTACGATTTAAAGCGTTGTGTTGTGTAGGAAATGAACTGTGAGTCAGGTGAATGGTAATGAACTTGTGAATAAAAACTCCTTACGAGCAGCACATAGACCTTAATTGCATCTGAGTCCCATAGAGATATGTACAAACAGCACCCTCACTGAGGTCAAAACAGCAGTAACTTTACTGTAGGAAAACGGCTGTGCATACCCTCTATTGTTTACAACATCAAGACTCATCTCAAATGCGGGTTCGATTTCACGAGCACAGAAATTCATCTTTAAAGATGAGTGTTGTCAATATTGATCTGTTTCGTGACATCACACTTTGCCTAGCAATTAAAGATTGATCATAGAGTAAGGACAGAGATTGATATACATCTTAGGATCAAACTGAGCTCTTTGTGGAATCGAGCCCTGATTTTTCTCAGGTGAATCACCAACATTTCCCATAAAAGGTAGTATGGTTGATCCGTTATTACCTGCTCACATCTCATGTGTACATGGCGTACGTACTTTACGTGTGACATGTAAATGTTACATTGTGTATATTCAGAACTGTTCCTTTTTGTAAAACATGAACACTGGGTATGGTTGCTCTACGGCCTAACCATGGTCATTTGGCGATACAGTGTTCTAAGCTTTATGAGTCAGGACACTAGACTCCAGAGAATCTCTGGCAGAAATTATCGCATACATCGGTGATGAGTGAGACATACATGTTCATGTACAAAGACAGTAATGAGACTACAGCATGACACTCAATCTACAAGTGATGTTTGAAGCTTTGCAAGGGAGCAGAGTCTACTGTTTGACATGTCGAGACCACAAGGGCTCTTTTCAGAGCCAACACTCCTCCCAAAGGAAACACGTGGTTGTACCTGCAAGTTTACTAGTAGTCACTTTCTATGGGCACCCTATAGACCATGTGGGCCCAATTTCATGGCGCTGCTTACAAAAGAATTCTGCGCTTACGGCGCCCTGTAACGTACGCATTTCGATGGGCCGCAGCAGAGCGTAAGCGCAGAGTTCTACGGTAAGCAGAGCCATGAAATTGGGCCGTGATCTGTGACATCACATGATTACAAAAGAGCCACAGAGCCTGGACTCTTTGCAGGCACAATTTGTACACAGCCTAATAGAAGAAAACACAATATCTTATATTTTATGGAGATTGCACTGTCTGATTTTTATCAACTTTTGATCTGAAGGAAGGGGGCACATCTCAAAATTTGTTCAGCTGTTACATTGTATTTTTATGAATTTATGTGGAAATTATGACACAAGTTGTTAAATTTCCCTTATCATCGGTGTAGTATCTTGCCTGCCAGAAAGGCCCTGGAATGTACAAGGTCACTCTTTTTGTATTAAACAAAGGTTACGCAGTCCATAATCACACACTGTTATCAATCCAACATTCATGAAAATGCAGGCGCGCATTTGTAGTTTCGAAACACATTCACTGGGTGTTTTCTTAGCTGTACATGATGCCATCTGCATGCTGTCTTCTTGAGGGAAGGGGTGACACTAAAACTAACATACATGTACTCCTACAGGCAGATCTGCATGTTCAATGTACGCATAATCCTCATTACCCCAACGGGAGATGCGCAAACAACGAACGGCATCCTCACACACAAAAACAATTGCGCTTGAATTAATACCTTGGTATCAAAAATGTCAACATGTTAGATGGGTTTGATATTTTGCCTTAAGCAATGCATAATTGCATTACAAGACTATACGGCCATTGATGTCAACTCAACATACTGAAGACTACGTGCAATCCAATAACAATATTACACCAGGACTGCGACTGTGAGCAGGTGAATATAGGCACAGAATAATAACGACTTGATAGTCAACAATTGATGGCCTCAATGGATGAAGGGCAGTGAAGTCCATGACAACAGTATCATGATTATTAACTGCTTCCCAGTGGATTTCGACCCAAATTTTCTTTTGGAAATTATGTGAAATGCCGACTCTTTTGCAAGTCACATTACCTGCTGGGCCCCAGTTCTGTCACTGCTTACCACAGATTTCTGCCCTTGACGGTGCCCAGTAATGCTAAAAATTCTGTGGGCTGCGATGAGAGAACTCTAATTGCCATGGAACTGGGCCTTGCTGTGCTACAGTTTTGGGAGTAATACATGTAGATTGCTACCCAGTCTATAGAGGGTTTTCCTACAGTAAACTTTCGGCCATTTTGACCTCATTGAGGGCGCTGTTGTACATATCTCTATGATACTCATGACGTCAGACGCATAAGGTCTATGTACACTAATCCGAGTAGCTCCTTCATGGTGGTTTACACCATGGTACATGTAGCTATGGCTGAACAAAGTGACAATAGCGTTAGCAATAGAGTTAGTTGTGTGCAAAGTTATGCCACCAAGTATACACTATCCATGCAGTAAAATGATTTCAACTGGTTGGTCAATTCGCTGGTAAAATGTTTGTTACAATGGGTAGAAGGGTTAAACATGAAATCGTGTTAGAGTCAAGCCTTTATAAAATTGCCCCAGTCCGGCAATTTAAATAACCAGACAGTTTTATCCATTCTGATTGGTCGAGAGGAGATCACGTGGCCATATTTAAACTTTTAGTACAGACATGGTTAATAGTTTTTAAACACTGTTAGCCAGCGCTCATAGCCATACGCGTGTTGGTGCGCAAGCTTACCCAGGCGCTAATTTATGCGTACCGCAATCAATGCATACCGGTACTCAATGCGCGCGTAAGCACAACCGTTGGAAATGCGTACAATTTGACCCTTTGCAAAACCTGAGGTCAGGAATTGAAAACATTTACAAAAAAAGACAAGTTCAAATACAGATTTTCCTACACTATTATGCTTGTTATAAATGGGAATAAAAGAGTAGTGATTCGGTCTTAAACGGCCGTTTAAGACCTTGCACAGGGTTGCGGCCGTGTGATAAAGGACCGTGCTGATCATTAGCTCCCATTTAAGACCTTGTCACCACTCTTTTATTCCCTTATTATTAGTGTTGAAGTTTATCTTCTGAAAAAAAAAAAGCCCAACTTTTTTCGACATATTTTTCCAACACCAGAGTTGACATGGTTGAAAGGATGTACTTTTTTGGAATAACCAGCCAGTTCTAATGAAAACTATACACGGCTGTGAAAGAATGACAATGTTGAAGGTTAACATTTGGAAATATTTAATCATAGCCAGGTATGCCATTCATGAGTCACATGTAATCTTATCACACAGTAAACGTGGGTGTGATCACCATCCATCGCAATGTTTTTGAACAGTTTAGGTCAAATTGTGGTTTTATTTTAAACAGGGACTCCAAGGTCATATTGAGCTTTGTGATGCACCCAGTTTCCAACAGAGGCCTTGTGAAAGTGGGTAAAATTTTTTAAAGTCTCTAACCTCACGTTTAAATGGTGCAAAATGTCTTTTAATTTGATGTTCTTTTAGAAACATGACATCCTTGGATATCAACAATTGGGTCCGTAAATTCCACATAGGAATTTTTGCATTCAGTCAAAAGGTTAAATTCAATGCCATTTTGACTGAATATAATTGAAATTCAGGAATGAACTCAACAATTTCTCATACAAAATGTACAGACCCATTTTGTTAGAAATTTGACGATGTCATTGGATGGTTTGGGATGTTTACAAAAATCAAACACAAAGGCATTTTACACAATTTTAATGTGATGAGGTTACAGACTTGTAAATTTTGTCCACTTTCATAGGACTCTATGCTGGAAAATGAAGGAACCACAAAACTGTGGCGGTCCTCTTTAAAAGTACCTCACTGTTTTTTGAAAGGGTTTTCATTCCCACCCTCTAGTTTTCACCCCAAAAACCCACACAACCAACCAGTGAAAATGTTATTAAATTCCACCGTCACGCTTCGTCCTTCGGATGGGATGTGAAGCCATAGGTTCTGTGCATTGTGTATACTGTAATGTAACGTAAAAGAACCCAGTTACACTTATCGCTATGAGAAGAGGTCTGCCATGGTGTTTCCGGCAGTGGCTGCTGAATGCACCACCTAAACCCTTATAAGGTGCTACATGTACATAAATGGGTCTCATATTAAAAAAAAAAAAAAAAAAAATTGAAAACTTGTCTTTAAAACAAATAATAACAAGTGCCTTTAGTACCGGTAGATACGTGCGCAATATAAGACTCTGGTACTAATATTATTGATGAAAACATGAGCAATGTTTTGCTAGGATTTTGTGCATGTTTACAGCGGACCGAGTTCAAATGCGGCATTCAAAATAACGGTAATTTTGAAGGTCTCCAAATGCCATTTTCTCAACTTTGACAGTATTTCAGATGAAAATATTTCTCTGAGGGATCTCGTCGTGCTGGTATGAACTTAATAAACAGTGAGCTTTCAGATTGAAAACAAAAATCAATTTTCTTTTTGGATCAATAATACCAGATGCTGTTCTTGACATTTTTAATAGGGACAATTTTAACTTCATAGAGCTGCTACAAGTTAATGGCCAAAATACTTCGTAAAATGCTGAAATTGTTGCTTGGTCCCTCATAATTTGTCAAATAAGACCAATTTACGGAGCAATATTCTGGCTTATTTTTTGCTGAGCAGAAAAAACAAACCTGGGCTCACTTTGACACAAATTTGCTTAGCACAGACAAATCATTTTAAGCGGAAACAGCTCACCGGCCAAAATACCATTGCAATGTATTCTATTTGTGACCGGTTTCCCGCTAATTTTTCCTCAGCAGACAAATTTGCCAATCTCCAACTTCTGCTTGACAGCTTGGCAGAGTACAAGTATACTACTCGACATATCTACCCGCTCAGTAAAAATAGGCAGAGAACCAGTCAATACAATAAAATACATGGTGTTTGGCTGGTAGCCTTGGTCTGCTAGGCAATGTGTGTGTTATTATTGTTGTCATCACCTCTTCTTACATATCGTTGCAGTTTTTACAAAGTGACATATTGCTTAAAATATGTTTTTTCCCCCAAATTATTTAGTGATGTCAATGTTTAAAAGGTATTCACTGATACCCTTTTTCTGCCAACAAAACTATCAAGTCTTGAAGCATCTTGGTTGCTTAGTTACAGTAATGAAATTAAGCCAAAATTGGTTGAAACTGGAATTTGTTGTTTCCCAGAGGGAAACGGATTGTAGCCTTGTGCATGTGACACTACATGTGACACAACGTGGTTTCGCATGTTTTTTAGTTTTCGCAAAGTGACTGAATGGATCACGCTGCACAGAGCAATGTTGTGTTCCACTAAGTGACACAATTTCCCTATACACACAGAAATTGCATACATAACTTCGTGAAAACTAAAAAGCCGTGTATATATTGATTTTTTTCTCACTTCATGAAAAAAGCTGAACTATTTCACGAAAATTAAAGATTTATGAGGAATATCTGACATCAAAACCCCACTACAAAAAAATGTATGCGGCCATGGAATATCAATCCAGCGAGATTAGTAAACTTCTCATGGTAAGATGTGAATTATAGAGCTCTGAAATTTTTCCGCCCCAGAAATGGGCCCTCATATCCAGGAAGTCATTCTAGTATTTATACAAAAGTTAAAACGCCTCCAGGGCTATGACTACTACTTAAAAAAAAATTGTGTGTTTTTTTTTGAGTTACTAAAACTAAAACCATATCTTTATTAGCAGGCAGCGCTTATTTTTGCAGATGATAACATTCCGAGAAGCCGGCCGAGATGTGTGGCTGTCACATTAGTGTCAAGTACTGACCGTAGCTTGACATCTTTTCAACTCGCACACTTGTAGACGTAAAGGTCAACCTCACAGTCTTCCTCTGATCATTGGGGGAGGTTCTTAATAAGGAATGACACTGGAGGATTCATGTAAGGCACAATGACCCTCACAAGATGTCTTCAGAGAATTCTTCAGAAAGTATACGTCTTTTAAGATCAGCAAAGTATCACACATCCACATGTATGTTATTTGCATATATTTTATACTTGTACTATTTTGTCTTAAAGTTCTTAAATACTTCGTGGGCTCAGGACTATTATAAGGTCATTAGTGCAGTTTGTACGGATTTCATCAAATTGCATTTGCATATTTTGGAGCTCCTGGTAAATGGAGCTTATTGATCAGGAGTGGTCTCCCAAGTAACTGTTTGGCAAAAAGAAACATTTCTTTTCCAAGAAAAATATTTATTTGTGGATTTTGATTTAGTTTTTCAAACTTATATGCATTTTTCCATTAATGCCCTTTTGATCATTACAGATATGAAATTGCAATTAATGACCTTATAGCACTGAGGCGACGACTTGTACTATTTTGTCTAAGCCCTATAATACATCGTTTTGATTACAAAAAGAGTGACCTTGTACATTCCAGGGCCTTTCTGGCAGGCAAGATACTACACTGGTAATATGGGGAGTTTTACACTTTGTGTCATAATTTCCAAATCAATTTAAGACAAGTTTATAAAAATAAACAGGTAACAAATTTTGAGATCTGCCCCCTTTCTTCATACAAGAATCGGACAGTGCTATCTCCATAAAATATCGACTTGATGTGTTCTTCCATTGGGCTGTGTACAAATCCTGCCTGCAGGAAGCCCAGGCTCTGTGGCTCTTTTGTAAACGTGTGATGTCACAGGTTACATGGTCTATTCACACTACCAAGTCAATTCCCAGGAAATAAAACCCCAGGGCTAGGTTTCACCAAACACAAGGATTTATCTTAAAATGAGTTGTCAATATTTCCAGAGTGATTTGTATCAAAACTATGCCGTCACATTTTGTTTCAGTAATTTTACACATCTTACATGTAAGATCAATCTTAGCTCTTTTTTTTTTAAAGCAAGTCACCCATCACAAGGCCCAAAGCCCACTCGAGGTGTGAGCTTCAGAAGGGATAGAAACCTAACCCAATGCACAGAAACAAGACATGGCGAGACACATCTAAAGTCTCTTCACAGCACAGCTAAGAACAGGGAGGGGTAAATGAATCTGTTGCGAGACAAACATAACTGCCTCTTCCCCTATTTGAAGCAATTATTATAGTTGAGTGTCTTGCTCAAGGACACAAGTGTCATGACCTGGATTCAAACCCACATCCTGATGACTTAGCCACCAGAACTTGAGTCCCATGCACTAAACCACTCGGCCAAAACATTTTGTGAAATTGCAGGGAATTCCTGGGAAATCTTAACCCCATGATGCAACTTTCCTGGGGAAAATGAACATTCCGTATGCTTACCCCGGTTCATCTCGCTTAACCCTTGACCAGATCAGGGGTAGCTGTTCCCAAGGAAACAATTATTCCCCAGGGGTTTGTCAGGGTTAGCATTTCAGGGGGGGAGCAAAGGGGGGAAGCTGCCCTCAAGTGAAATATCTTGCCCCCCCCCTCCTCGTCAGCCTCTGAACATTGTGAAATTTGCTATAATCAGACTTTTTAAATCTAAATTGACCCCTCTACAAATATCTGTGCCCCCTCCCCTTTGAGTTATTTTGGGTTATACACTACCGGCATCGGACGACTATGTAGCCACCGGCCTGTTATTTTGTTTGTAATGTAGGCCTAAATCATTGTATAAAAAGGGTAAAGAATGTTGGAAAAGTGAGTATTTATACCTAGCCTTGCAAAATTTCAAATAGGCAAAGGAATCACACAGTTTTGAAAAGAAATTTCTTTGGATGATTCAGCTTCACAACTTTGAAATTCTTGTGTTGAAAAGTGTGTGTTCTGTCGTGCACTACTAGTACACATCGTGCACATTACGTTACTTGTACAATTTCCAAGACTTGCTGTAACTGTCCTTACTGGCTTTATTCAGCCACTCGAAGGTCTCTGGTACAAACTCTGGAATATTTTTCACAGATTTCGAGAAAGCAAAGCCTCAATCGAATAAACAAATGCAACAATCATCATGTACTGTATCGCACATTCCTATGGAGGATGTCGTGTTTGTTTACATTTAATACCCACAGTAGGTCACAGGTCACGCAATCTGTCTATTGAGTGAACTGAGGACTGTCCATGTAGCTGAATACATCATTGGGGATTTAAATAAAACATTTGAACTAAACGTCAGCTTCAAAATTGCATGAATAATGACTGAAAATGAGCACACTTTAATTCAGCGACATATTTAGAGTGAAAATTATTTATCATTTCCACTACCCTTGCGTCTCGGAGAATGTTAACCTATAGTAACACCAGCTGTGTTGTCCATATAATGTTATCACACACATCAATTATGAGATGCATAAAAAAAACAAAAAACGCACGCTCGGTTTGTCCGTGGAATAATTCTCGTCCGTTTTATTCAGGAGAGCATGTGAGGAATTAGCCTGGACAGGTATGAGGTCCCCCCCCCCACCCTACCCCCATGTGGCATGACTGCCTCTTTCCAAACATATTCCATCCCAAGCCAAGATATCGGGGGAACTACATGTATAATGAAAAGCCGATTGGGCAACGCAAGAATTAAATTTTCATCATCCATGGGCCTCACTTAATCGCGGAGTGTGAATGGCAATTATTTAAATATCAAAGCGTGCTGTATTTGTTTACATAAGAATGCACCATATAAGACCTCAGTAATTATTACACCTCCACAAAACAGCTCTCTCAGAATTTATGTTTGATGAGAATTGTATAATTTTCAGCAATTAATTCTTGTTTTTTACAATGGTTTAATTACAAGTATACAAGACACTGAATCTGTTGTACTTACTTCCTTTAGGCCCGTAGAACTTCACCATTAGCTCGTTCAGTCCTTTGAGTATTGTTACATCATGTTTGCTTTCGATTCTGCAGGAGGAAATGTTCGTTAAGGAAACCAACTCATTGATAGTTTGTAGCACAACAAGCACCTTTATTTCATCAAATAGACTGCGTTTTAGGGAACGATTTCATCCAACATTATTTGCATATCAAGTCTGAACAAGTTCTGTGTACACTGATGATTTTTGTGACTTGTATCCGGCTCAATTTTGCTTAGCAGAAAGTGAATTTTTTAAGCCCAGGTTGTGGGAAGGCGGTGTCGCTAAACGTGGAATTATGTCACACTTTACGAACAGGATACAGAGTTCAAAATCAACCAAACCAACTTAAAGTTTATTAAACTTAATTACCAAGCACAATCGGTACATTGTACATGATTAGTTTCTAGAAATTTCCATTTCTTATACCAGTTACTTATGTCCTGTCTAGGTTTTGAGGTTTAACCCTACCCATCCCCTACTCTCCAACATCTAACTGAATTTCTTTGATACTGTTGGACTGAGGACTGCACTTAGTAAACTGATTATGCTTCATATGAGATCAGGCATACCACCATAATCAGGATCCAGCAGTTTGGGTGTTGAGTTACTGTATGGTGTTGGTTTTTTTTCAGAGTGAGGAAGTATCCTGGAAAATCACTCAAGGGAGAATGTTAATGTTACACCGCAGTGTAAATACCGAAAGTGTCTGCGGAACCATCTTTCAAACACCATCACCATATAATGCAGTTTCGGCAAAGGGAAAAATCTGGAAAAAACACCAGGGTTTATCACGAAAAATCTACAATAAACATCAGTGAAACTCGACACTTAAGATTTAGACCTACAATAAACTAAACAAATTTTTGGAAAAATGGGGGACAATCTTGATGACAAGTCTCCAATTGAACTTTGAGTAAAAGACAGTTTTTGTTATTTTGTGGAAAAGTAGTTTTTTTTAGGATTAATAGAAATGATACAAAGGACTGTTTCCATTTTGTCCTCTCACTTTTTTCAATTCAACTTCGATTAATTTCGCTCACTTCAAAGGATAAATAGTTGGCGAAGAGAATGTTCTTGAATACAGTGGAGTAATTAATTCTTGGTAATGAATTGAGATAAAAACTGAGGAGCTCTACGAGTAACGGACACAAAACACAATAAAAAGCACCACTTTGCATCGTCACATTAGCAGTTTTTTGGAATGGTTGTAATTTGTGTTCTAGTACCTGAAACCACCCAAAAGTCTTTCAACATTTGAGTGGACAGGTAGGCTTATACTGAAATTAAATTTGAGTTGATTCATTTGATGTTTTTAAACAATTTTCTAAAACCACTCTTAAATTTCCATTAAAACATAGACCCGCTTTTCCTGTCTATTTTTTGAATGAAATTTGAGAGTAATTACAAAATTAATAATTCTAATGCTCACGTGACGGTAGATAAGTGGTACCCTTAACTGTGTTTTATGTCAACAGCGTTGTGTGTTAAATCTTTTTTCACCCTTTTTTTTGGGGGGGGGGAGGGGGGGGGGTATTTTGTTTTGTTTTTAAGTGTTGGTTTTAAGAAAAGAACTGAAATTGGGATAGAGTCTGGACATTTCTATCATTGTGCTCTTCTCGTCTTCATGAAACCCCTGCATAGCTTGAAATAATTCTTTATGACAATAAAATGTACACAGGTATGATACTTAATGGAGTCAAAGGGGGGTAATCACCACCAAGCCCCTGGTCTTTGCCTCAGTGCCACTTCCAGTAGAATCGGCAGTTACCGGTTGAATGGCTTCTGACTGGCACCCCCTCCCCCCCAGCACAAAGATATTGACAAAATAGGGAGACCGCCAACATAGGACTGGATAGCTCAGTTGGTTGAACGTCGGTACGTACAGCCAGAGGTCGCAATGTTCAAATCCCGCTCCTGTCAATTTTCTTTGCTTACCCCAAAATTCAATTAAAAGTTTACCCAGTCAGTTTCCCTTGTGGTTTATTGCTTGATTGTAGAAACTTTACTAAGAAAATATGCCCTTACAATAACACAGTATTAAGCCTGTGTACATACATGTAAAACTATGAAAAATGTACTAAAAACAAAAAAAAAACAAAAACAAAAAACGGGCAAAGATGTGGATGGTGTTTACAAACAGCGGCTGCATAACAAGTACAAATCACTCATTACATTTTTTTGTACTTTACAATATCGGTTCATCCTTGAATAATGGCTTACTGATGAAGGCCTTTATGAGCAGAGCTGGTGTTGGATTCACATTTGTAATTACACCTTAGACTTATGCGCGATATGATCGTGCAGTTTTCATACTACATGCATGTCGACTTTTTTAATCAAAGCCCGTCCACCAAGTGTCTTGACAACAAATCATAATGCAGTAGGCTCATTATAAGGTATTTGCTTCAGCTCTGACGACGGTGTCTGTGGCGCTGACGTGCTTTTTTGGATCAGGTATGACTACATAACTGCTTTCAATATCTGCTGTGTTCACCCTTAACAGATGTCCCCTGGCCAAATGCCACTTAAAATACCGGAGTACCAGTTAAAACACCCGAGGACCAGTCGGAAATCCGTCTAACCAGTCTCGCCAAAGTTACTACAAAACCAAGATTGGACACTCTATTTAGAAACATAAAATGCAAAATTGGGGCGGCTGCTGTCGTTTGGTAGGTAAAACCAAAGATCGTTTGCACAATAAGTAGGGTCTACTAAATGGATTAGCCTACGCCAAACGATCCCACCAACTAAAAAAGGTGAAGGCAGATCGAAAATTTGGTGTTCGGCAATAAATTGTGTCAATAATCCTTGCAAAATTGACACATGGGGAAGGGCGCCATCACACGGTTGGTAGGTATAAAGGCGTTACATCTGCTACCGTGCAAAACGGCACAAGTGTCCTATCTTGTGTTTGTAGTATTATGGCCTGACTAGTTTACTGCTTGCCACTGCTACATGTAAACCACTAGTCTTGGCTCAAGAGGTTGTTGATCTTTTTGCACCATCGCAATCTCACCGCCGTGCGTGATCTCGGCATTGCTGCGCTCACATCGTCCCTTTCGCAAATCAAACAACAGAGGGCGCTTTTCCGAAAAACCTAATTTTTCGACAAACCGTTATCACTTACAAACCGATTACTGGTGGTTTAAGGATGCACCCTCCCTTGGCAAAAAATGTCAAGGCGCCTTGTAGTAAAGAATGACGTTTTGTTGAAATTTACTCAGGCATTATCAGGCAAAGAAAAATGAGCGAGAGCTAAGAATATCTGAGACCTCTCAAAATTAAGCTGGCGATGTAAATCACATTCAAGCACCCACAAGACTTTAATAGTTGTTTCCTCGGTAGTAATAAATTTACGTTTGTATGTGGACACGTTTAGAGGTCGAAATCTAAACTACAGTGGATAATGAAACAGATTATGAGTAGACTCCAGTCTATTAAGGTTTGTTAGGGATTACAATAGTGGGGCAATTTACGTGACAAGTCCATGATGAATCAAATCTTACAGTCTCCCGTGAAGGATATCCCTGTCACTGAGAATGTGGCATATGGCAAGATTAATCCACAGACGTGATTCACATCTGAAACATTTCTACGCAGTCCGTTGAAATTGTGAAGGCTGGGAACACCAATATCCAAAATGGTTCTTGGGAAAACGAATAATACAATCAACACTCCTACAGAGTCAGGCCCAACACTTTGATCTTTGAATGTAATTTTGTCCTACTAAAAGGGGAACTTTTACGAGGGAAATTTATGTTTCTATGGGATCAGTTTAAATGTCCCCAAGGCAATGAACCCAAGGCATGGGGGCAAGTGCCTCAGTGAAAAAATACGGGCCCAATTTCATGAATCTGTTTACCAGTAAGCAAATTTGTGTGCTTACTATAGCAGAAAAACATGCGTAAGCAAAAGTGTATTTCATAACCGATTGGAAAGATTTGACAGTGCGTGTGCGCGTCCACACTGGATTTGCATTGTTGCATCACCCATCTGCTTACAAAACCCGTTGGCAAGCTAGCGTACCTTTTGCTTTGCTTACGGTTAGCAGTGTTTATGAAGTAGAAATTCTGCTTATGGTCGCTCTGTAAGCAGAAAACATCTGCTTACAGGTTTTATGAAATTAGGCTCAGGCTTGGCAGTGGTAGTGCTATGATTTTTTTTTGCCGGAAAATTTTCCCCGAAAGAATGCTCGGCAAAAATGTTAACATGTCCGCTTACTGAACAATTCATGAAGTCGTCAGCTCATCAATAGAGGGGCATGCACAGCCGTTTTCCTACGGTAAACTTATGGCCGTTTTGACCTCATTGAGGGCGCTGTTGTACACGTCTCTATGGGACTCATGACATCAGATGCATAAGGTCTATCACTTGACAAAAAATGCTCCTGATTCCTGAGAAATTTAGAGTGCAATAACATCACCCTCATTCTCATGGTAGACTTATAAATCCCACCATCAATTTGAAACCAGAGAGGCAAGCCGTGGGACCGAAATCCAAAGAAAGGTGAGGATTTCATTTGGGATGTGTTTATATTGGACAAGCCATCATTGTCAAGGTACAAGTTGATGTAGTCTGCGACATCATGAAGTTAGAGTTGGAATTGACAGTTTTTGCTTGGGGCATGGCCTTGCTGCAGAGCTAAAAAACATAACCTCTTCTATCACACTTGATAAGATTGAAATTATCCGTTGGCTATGATAACATACACAACAAAAATCATCAAACTTAATCTCTACGAAGTCATGAAGAGGGTTTTTTCCCTACGTCAAGCCTATGGGGTTGTCAAAATTTTAATCAGAGCAGCTCTCAGCAGAGTGGTTGACTTCTTGAGTTGAAAGTTAGTCAATTGTTTTTTCGAAATAGGTTTGTCAGCTGTACAGACTCAATTCTAAAAAAGAGATAAAGATTCTACAGTTAGCAAATCGGCCAGAATTTGGTAAAAAAAAAAGCCATCGGCAAGTTAGATTTGAATGATGTCTGGTACAATGCCCTGTTGGGTCACAAGAGAATGCTCAATTAATTCCTCAGACTAAATCCAGAGTTGAGTTGCTTATATCCACATGGTTCGGGGCAAGCTTTTGCACTGCAACCTCCAGATCAGCAGACTGATATACTTGCACCGCAAACATTTCATTGAGAATTTTGCACAGGGTGCTTGTCATCTCTTATGTAACTAAGATAAAGCTTGCCCCTAACCATGTGACACAGCAACACTGAATGTAGAGTCTAAGGAATTCAAGTTGAGCATTCATTTGTGACCGAACAACGCATTGTACCAGACATCATTCAAGTTTAACTCCTGCTTATTGGGTTGTCAAAATTTACTGTAATAGCACTCTGCACTAATGACGCCACTTTTGCTCAAAATAGCGCTGGATGTCAGATAAATTTTCCACCACTAATGCGAATGGGGTACCAGACTGCAGTAGTAAACATAAAACACTGACAATGGCTATGTCAGTGGAATCTGACTTTGATTCGGGTTCTTGCGTGATGCCACTATTTTGATCTACTATTTTAAGCTTAAGTGGGGAGTGCTATTTAGAAATGTGGTGACCAAATTACAAATTGTTTTAATACACTAATGAAAATGAAAGATCCGACTTGGGTGTCTAAACTATATACATAACAGGAGATCTACAATGCACCAAATTACCCCCCCTTGACTAACAAAGTGGATTTTGTTCTTGTTTCATTTGACCATCAAATACTAAACTCGTTGTGGTAATCTGTGTAAACTAGACAACTCTTTGGTGCAGGTCTGGAATTTCATCTTTGAGAGGGTAAAGCCACTTTCATTTTGAAAAGGGCAATTCCATTTGAAAACCTTAAAGTCTAGAGGAAACATTTGAAGGGGCACCATGGCCAAGACCAGGGCAACAGAGGCCATGGCCTTCATGGTCTCCATGGCCTTCGTGTACTCAAGGCCTGTTGGTGTAATGATGGCATAATTTCTTCTTCTTACAAAAAGCCTCTCAATGATTGGAATATTTGTTTATTTATTTCTTGTTTACCCTGGGGGAAATCCTTCAGTGAAACACCGTTTTTCAAAGGTGCCCAGCAACAACAAACATTCACACCCCAAACTGTGGAGAAAGAGGGGCACTGTTTAAACTGTGGAGAAAGAGGGGCACTGTTTAAACTGTGGAGAAAGAGGGGCACTGTTTAAACTGTGGAGAAAGAGGGGCACTGTTTAAACTCAAGAACATGGTGGTAAAAAAAATCGTCGGTGCAAAAAAGCATCGGCCATTTTAAAATGATAGTGAGTGTCAAATTGAGATAGGCATGTATGTAATTGTGCATGTGCACGACTGACTTTATGCAAACGAGCAACGCATATACATAACTACACTGTTACAATGAAAGTATCATCTTTATGCTCCCAGCATATTGAAATTTTAATAATGATAATAAAAATAATAACCGTTATAAATCATATGGAACTAATATAACTCTAATTGTGCATATTGCCTATCAATTGCATATCAAAATGCAACTAAGACAGTGTACATGTACATATTGAATGTAATGAATATGAATTAATTAGAATTGTTTTGCATATGCATATTAGCCAGTACAAACCGTGCAACCAATACAGAATGTGCTAAGGGTTCATGTTTTGACCCTAGCAGAGTCGTTCTCAAAGGCTTAATTACAACACAACACAAACATGTAATAATACCGAGTCTACAGTGCACGTAACTACCAACAATGAGGTACTCAAGGCACTTATTTTATCATATTTAAGACAGAACTTTGAATTTGTTGAATTATGAGACCTATTTGGTTTACAAGGTGCTGCGGCGCATTCAGCAGCCACTGCCAGAAAGACCGACGCAAACCTCCTCTCTTTGCGATAAGTGTAACTTTCCTTTTTTTTATGTGCATTACATAATGCACAAGACTTTGGGCTTCACATCCCATTCGACGGACAAACAATAATGGTTAAGTGTCTTGCTGAAGGACACAAGTGTCAAGACTGGGACTGGAACCCACACTCTGCTGATCAGAAGCACCAGAGCTTGAGTCAAGTGTGCTTGACCGCTCGGCCACGACATGCCATAAACATTCAATGTATTTTTGAGTTTTTATTTATTTAATCATTTATTTATTTATTTATTTATTTAAATTCATTTATTTATTTATTTATTTTATCTTATTTAACTATTATTATTATTATTATTATTATTATTATTATTATTATTATTATTATTGTTATTTTTTTTTTTTTTGAGGGGTAGTTCTTTTTTAGCATTTTGGTGTTCAGTTACCAGACATCAGTATTTTTAATAAGAGGATCAGGGTATGGATTAGGTTAGATTGGTATAGTTGTATTTGGATCAGGATTGAAATAAGGGTCAGGAGCACATGAGGATCAAGCTTGGGATTACCATACAGGAGTAGATTACTTAAATTTAAAAAAGAAATAGTGATGGTTGACAAACTTTTGAAAAGTTTGGGGTGATTGAGGATCAGTGTACGGATTAAGTCACACCGGTATCTGGATTTGGATCAGGATCAACAATAAGCATTAAGCTCGGGATCAAAATCAATTTCAGGATAAGCATGATTTTGTGGGCTCATCTTTTTTTTTTCTCTCTGAAAACTGCAGCCGATAAGTTTTAAAGTCTAACTGATTATGAATATCTTGTGGTGTATTTTGCAAAGCAACGCCAGAGAGATCGGTACCTGTACAAACAGCTACAGCACCACAGACTCTACAGTCGACTGGGATCCACTGGCATCCCTTACCTGGGCTCTTTAACGAGATCCAGGTGACTATGCTTGAACAAGGTGTGTATTACTAGCCTGGTTTTATTAGGTGATGTTCATGTGTGCGACAGTGATGAGTTTATATTGATATTATTCTAGGGCAAGGTCGTTGAAATTCTCAACACACATGCAGGTGGAGCAAATGTTCACTCTACTATTAGTTCCCTACATACATAAAAAGATAGCTAATTATTTTTTTTATTTTTTTTTATATAAAAGCAACTGTGAACAACAGCCACATCAGTATTTGACTAAAGAGGTCATTCTGATAGGCCAATCAAATGGTTCACTGCAGTTCAGAGTAAAAAAGGGGGAAAAACGACAGGAGACAAAAAATATGTATAATATAGAGAAAGAGAGAAAAATATGTAGCTAGGAGACGGACACAAGGGTTGCTAGCCCCTGTGCCCCAGTAACGCACCTGAACAGTGCGGTGAAGGTATGTGCTATACATGACCTGATCTGAAAGCATCATAGTACATGTATGACTCGTAACAGATTGGGTTCAAAGGAGAACCACTTGATCAAGGAATGAGTGATCAGCACTGATGGAAAATTATATACCTCCACTACCTGACTAATTTCTATCTATAGATGTATTGACTACAATTATCTACTGGAAAACAAATTAACAAATTGTTTGCCCCCCTGTGAAAAAAAGCAATTACAGCTAGAATGCTCGGTGCAGTTAGCCAGGGGCCCCATTTTTGATAATTTCAGAAACATGCTTTGTTGCTACATGTACATGTAAAACCACTTTGAAAAAGTTATTCTTCAGAAAGAAATCAACAAAAGATGAATGTCGCTTGCATGTTGCACATGTATACACTGTGAGTTCTTTACCCTAAGCACCCTAAGCTAAATGCAGCAAAATGCAACAGAGGATTCTGTTGCATTGTGAAGTGAACTGGTTTTACGCAAGCCTTAGCACTGGGCATGTACCCTGCTAAATTCACCAGCATGCATTGAAGTTAGCTGGGGACTCGGGTTGCACGTGGAAATGACAAGGCCAAGTAGAACCCTGCTTAATGCAGCACAGTGCAACAGATTTGAGTTGACTGCTAATAGCAACAAAATACAATTTTTTGTTTTTCGTTTGGCGCATTTTGTTGTACGTGTACTTGGCGGGGATAGGCTATTTTAAGTGAAAACCCAACTATCTATGATTATTTTGGAAACTACATCAGAAGATGATGTACGCTATTCTGTTTCTTACCAAAACTATATTATTTGTATTTTTTATCCATACACCGATGTGTGATATAGCACTGTACATTCAGTGCTTTCCCCGAGTCCTGTGAAAAAAATCACAGGCATTTTTCTCGGGTGGGATTCGAACCCACGACCCCCGCCATTCTAGAGCAGATGTCTTACCAACTAGACTACAGAGACTGCCCAGTAGCTAGAGGCAGTTCGAATCCTATTAGCAGTGGGTAACAACCATTAAAAATTACAAATAATATTCTTTATCCCCGATACAAAAAAAAAAAAACCCAAAAATTAGCATCTATCAAAACTATATTGTTGTTCATAAAGATCATAGCAAAAAAACAAAAACCAATTAACAATCATCTTGCACCACGTGATTATGTTCTTGTGAAATTGATTGGAACTGGGCATTGGTCATAATTATACTATACATGTATGTAAACAAACATGCATTTTACTTATTTAGTTTTACGTTGACACAATATCCTATTGATATATACCCAACTTCACAATGAAATGCCCAATAACAATAAGTCACTGATGAAACTGGTCTGAAACCAGGGTCCACATTTTAGTTTGGATGTTAAAACGATGGCATTTCCATCTTTTTCTAACCCCCGGAGTTATAGATTTCAAGGAGCTCCTGGGAACAGCATCCTTAGCGCTAGAGAAGTAGATCAAACAGCAAAATTTCTTTTCTAAATACGAAAAGAAGAACAGCTCTTTTTTTCACCAGCTTAGACATAAAATGTCTCGGAGGATAGAGGACAGAAAATTCTTATCCCTGGAAATAATCGAAGATTTGTTTTTAGAACCAATGAACCCACAATCAATCTAACTCAATTCCACTGATTTTGTGAGAAAACATGATTAATAATATTAGTTGTCATTTTTACCCATACACCGATGTGTGTTAAGCACTTTATACTCAGTACTTTCCCGAGTTCTGTGAAAAATATTCACAGGCATTTTCCTTGGGTGGGATTCGGACCCACGCCCCCCCCCCCCCCCCACCTGCCATTCTAAAGCAGATGTCTTACCAACTAGACTACTGAGACTGCCCGGTAGCTAGAGGCAGTTCGAATCCAGTTTGAATCCTATTCACATCTATTATAATGATAATAATGATCAAAAAGCAAGATGCCAAGCCCAAAGATGCTTACACCATTATGGCAGTGAAGTAAATCACGAGAAGTCACCTCAATCTAAAGCTAAGTAGTTGTCGGCTGATTTCTTAACTCCTGCCCCCCCCCCACACTCCCCGGGTAGTATCTAAATAGCACGACAGTTCTTTTCACAACCTCAAAGTCCCCCTCGAATTCTGAAATTCTCCTCCACAGTTAGCAGAAAAATAGCAAGACAAGTTCTCACAAGAACAACCTACGCATCAAAGCAGATACAATCACATGGTGTTTACCGCAAACCAAATATACATTGATACCTCGACATGCAACTGCCATAGAACCTTTATACCATTATGACTGTTTCTAGGCAACTATTCCATATGGGACATAATATAATATATAATCATTATTAATATTAGTAATTAAAGATCCTAACAAGCAGACTACTGTGGTGAAAGGAAAGTGTCACCTCGTTCTACAGACCTCGGGTGTTATAGTGTCATCATGAACTCTAACATAATAAACATCAGACAACCATGACGAACAGCTGGCAGAAATTACCTCGTGGCATTTTGGTGTGTTATCTTTTCACTCATAGTAAGTTGGATTAAAACTAGATATCTCTATTACAAATGTATCATTACGATTACCGTAAATAAAATAGGGCCTTGTCTTGTCGGATTTTGATTCAGACAATAAAGCTCAGGAAAACTGTAATGAGGAACATTTATCAGTCTGAAAATGCAAGTAGCATTCGAATTGAAAATGGTGGACTTTGAAATATTTTTTTCTGGGCACGCCTCCCCCTGGACATAACAAAAAACTAAACAAAACAATACCTATTAAATAAATCAATCAAATGTAAACATTTATCAGTCTGAAAATAAAACTAGCATTCGAATCGAAAACGTTGGACTTTGAAATATTTCTTTTCTGTACACATCTCCCCCCCCCCCGACAAAACAGAAAACTAAACAAAACAATAGAGGACCTATTAAATAAACCTATCAAATGTAAACCTATATAAAGTTACAAATGATCACAGCCTAAAACCACCCTGATATCTATTTGCATTAAATGAGTGAAGTCATATAAATAGGGTTACATTTGCATGGTTAGTGTTGTTGACATTTATGATGTGCACATAATGACAAATGTCATGGACCAATTAGCCTCTACTCCCCCCCCCCCCCCCCCATCAGTGCAACATACCCCCATCAATGCAACATGTAGACAAGTACCTCATTAAATTGATAAACTAGCGTGTTCTACATAATGCAGAGAGTGTACGGTCAAACATAGTTGAGTTACTCTCATTACAAATTTTAGTACAAGTTTTTTTGAGCGCGTTCAGTAACACCCACCATAAAAGGGAGTGTGGCCACTTTATTTTGCTGTTTTCTTAGAACCTTTGTCAAAACACTGCGAATCATAGAAATGGCTGCTCAAATACTAACATTATGAGTCATCCGCAAAGTTAGAGTTTGGTTGTTATTAAACCACTATCTTACAGAGTGCGATTACGGGTAAACATTTGCTATAATTTTCTTGATCATTTTTTAGATTAACTCGGTGACTAACAAGATGACAAATCTTAAGTTATTTCTTCAAAAGAGCAGCCATCTTGAATTTACAATTTACTCCCATTCAAGTCAATGCAACCATACTAAGGCAGGAAGGTGTTAGCCTGGTCCCTCTATTAGTATTAAATATAAGGAGTAAGCGGTTAGTCATTCAGCTAATTGCAGATAGGGTACATGACAAGATGGTGGAAGCATGATCAAGGCCTGTGGGACAAGATACATGCAGCTGAAAAATGACTGCAGTGTTAGGCTATGGTTATGAACCAGGCTATCTATGCATAACATCACAATATTGCAAATTGTAGTAAACAGCGCCCGGATAAGAATACATTTAATATTCACTAATTATGTATCAAGTGGGTAACTATTATTGTATTTTAATTAATCCATACGGCTAGAATTTGCATAAAACACCTTCATTTCTGGCATGAAAACTACCGTGTCTGCAGCAGCATTTGTAAAGTTATCATATGATGAGTTTCCTTGATGAATTAGGAATCCATAAATGGGCACTGTGACAGAGTCTAACGCCATGCACGGAGTGCCTCGGGCTTGCAGCCTCAGCGTTACTAAGAATTTACAAGATAATGACATCAAATACATGTTTACAGCTGTCCATGAACTACACTCTACACGCATTCAATACAGTACATGTGTGTACATGTTAACGTTGTTTGTTAAGCACAAGCGTCTCTAAACTTTGGTAAACAAGCATTTTATAGACTTTTGATAAGTTCGCTTCAATATATAATTTGGTTCTGGACTATAAGTGTAGTGGATGAGTAAAGAAAAAATAAATATTGTATACAGTTTGATAAGCAGGTACAACAACAAACCAATATATTAGTAGATCGGAACATAATTTGCATAATCTAATTTATCTATGGTGCAAAACACAGCTCTTTAACGGTGTAAAAATACTGCTATCTTGTGTCAACATGGTCTAAAGTGGTCTTTGAGACCTCTGAGGGCTACGGACAAATATTCTGGGGCAACTTTTTTAATTATTGATGACAACATGTAAGTTATCCTAAGACGACACCCAGTGTTGTAAAAAAAGCTGTATGTTATGCAGGCACTTCAAATGTGCATGTACACAGATTACATGAAACGAAAACCAAATGTACTTGAAATTTCAAAAAAGAAATTCCCCTTGAGGAATTTACAAGAATCCCTCCCCACTCAAACAAAATCTAACACCATTATGGTAATTCAACAGCCAAACTGCTGGACTCCGATTATGGTGGTATCCCTGATCCCATGTAAAGCCAAAAAAGTTTAGAAGTGCAGTTCTCCTTCCAGTAGAATGAAACAAAAATGAACTTTGATTTTGGAGGGATTGAAATGTTCAGGGCCATACTTGTCACAATGTCAAAATTTATTTTTTACTTTTAGTAAAGCTATGTGCATGGAGTGAATCATAGTGAGTTTAAACAAAGCTGGGGGGGGGGGGGGGGGGGGGGCGCAAACAAAATAAAAATACACATGCTTCATTGTAAATTTGCAGAGCAAATACAATGCAAGCTTATTTGAGTTCCTGATAATTATTAGTTATCACACAAGCACGCGTGGAATACAGAAAAATATAGCGCTTCTGCGTCCCATATCCAGCGAGGTTGCAAGCCGAGTTGGATATGGGACGCAGACACGCTATACATGTATTTTTCTATTTTCTACGAGCACGCCTGTAATAACAAATTTAGCTTCAAGCAAATGAGCCACTTTTGATTTTACAGTGAAAGGTCACCCCAACATTTTGTTTTGGAGCATGCACAGAGTATGCTTTCACCGTGCAACGCTTCGTTTCACCCACACAAAGAGGACAGATGGCGCTGAATATTTTGCCCATTTTTGCCCATTATGCGGGGGGTTATTGTGTAATCCCCGATTACAGACCTATGTCCTTTTGTTCAAAGAAGAGGATTCCGAGACATCTAGAGAGAATTCCACCACTGTTTGCTTATTGAATTTTGGCTCAACAGAGGTTAACTGAGTTCCCAGCCTCGGTTCCAAAATGAGGAACAATCCTCAGCCATAACTCACAGCTGGGATTTTGCAATTCATGGCGCGTGAATTAGAGATTTTCTGGATCGAGACAAAAAAATCCTGGCGCTTCAAAGACACTTTTTATTCTCTTGGCTTTGTCAAGTCAGGGAGTCTTTGTGCCAGCGGTACTCTCAAAGAAAAATAAATCTGGCAATTCCAATAAAATAATTTACGTCAGGCCGGATAAAAGAGAAAATGGAAGATTCCTGACGGCAACTGATTAAAAGACTTAAAGTTTGGAACAGGCTGGGTTGCACATAGCTGTGTAGTTTTGCAGACATCAGTGTCAGTGTCAGAGTTCACTTTGTGTCTGGAGTGAAGTTCCAAAGTACCAAGCAATCCCGGCACATCTTTACACCCTTTCTGCAGTTATGGTTTGTCCTTCCGATGGGATGTAAAGCCATAGGTCCTATATTTTGTGTAATGCATGTAAAAGGTCCAATACACTTATCGTTCAAAGAACGGGTTTGGCCTAGTGTTTCTGGCACGGATTGGTTGGCTACAAATTGCAGCATCTAGGCACAATGTACAGTATACATGGGTGTCATAATTCAAACATAGTTAGCTGCATTACCTGTCGTTAAAACAATGACGGTTTTGAGACACCCTTCCGATGTGATACAGGCAAGCGCTATAAGAACTGCATGTTATTATTATTCAAATGTTACAAGCAAATCACACAAAAAATTAAAAATAAAAACAATCCAATGTCTTCCTACGATCCAAGAAGAATTTCAGAATCTGATGGAACTGTTTTGTGTCTCAGTCTCATTATATAGACCTTATGCGTTTGACGTCATGAGTCCCATAGAGTTATGTACAACAGCGCCCTCAATGAAGTCAAAACGGCCATAAGTTTAACGTAGGAAATCGGCTGATATGCATACCCTCTGTACATTTCAATTGCTCCATAGAGCTAGACCCAGTAACTGGGGCGCTGTACTCCTTTTTTGAAATTTTTGACATTATCTGTCGTACTAGCGCCCCAGTCCGTGGTATATATGGAAAGTGCTCCGATTCGGAGTCCGAAGCGGTTTTTTTCTGAATCAGTTACAAAATTGTCAAAATTGCAACAAGGACTCGACAGAATTGCTTGAAAATCGCCTACTGGCTTCTCCAAGTATCTACGGTGAAATTAAATGCAGTTAATTGTACTCACGATCATTTTTGGTCCTCCAAATCGATGATTTTTAGCCTACTATCACGCATATATCAAATTTGCCGTTAGAATCGCCATTTTGAATGTGATACTCAACGACCGTTTCCTTATGTCTAAAACGCTGCGAGGATTGCGTGTTCGCTGAGGCCCTGACTTTCATATTGTTTTCCGCGCAGTCAACGCAGGATACCAGGCTGTGTGTAGCGCCAATGTTCACTGATGCCCTGACATTCATTTTGATTTGCGCAGTCAATGCAGGATACCAGCTGTGTAGCCTGGTATCCTGCGTTGACTGCGCAAATCAATATGAATGTCAGGGCATCAGCGAACATTGGCGCTACACACAGCCTGGTATCCTGCGTTGACTGCGCGGAAAACAATATGAAAGTCAGGGCCTCAGCGAACACGCAATCCTCGCAGCGTTTTAGACATAAGGAAACGGTCGTTGAGTATCACATTCAAAATGGCGATTCTAACGGCAAATTTGATATATGCGTGATAGTGGGCTAAAAATCATCGATTTGGAGGACCAAAAATGATCGTGAGTACAATTAACTGCATTTAATTTCACCGTAGATACTTGGAGAAGCCAGTAGGCGATTTTCAAGCAATTCTGTCGAGTCCTTGTTGCAATTTTGACAATTTTGTAACTGATTCAGAAAAAAACCGCTTCGGACTCCGAATCGGAGCACTTTCCATATATACCACGGACTGGGGCGCTAGTACGACAGATAATGTCAAAAGTTTCAAAAAAGGAGTACAGCGCCCCAGTTACTGGGTCTACCATAGAGCATGCTCTTATGTGGATTCACAATCATATGCTAATTTCCTGGAGTACGTTTCCATTTTTACGCCTAACGCGAAACCTGTTACGTTCACTGCAAAACAGACACACAGATTCCTGACCTTATGTTCGTACATTCGTCTTGTGTTTAGTTAACTTTAGCAAAGTCTTATTTCCATTTTTTACAAATCATGGGTTACCACATTGTAAAAAAACGTTGTATTTTGGATGGTATTTTTTATCAGCGTTTAGAAACTGTCGTGATTTTAAGTTTTATTACATTACGTTCAGCGAATGGACGTAAATGGAAAATGATACACATTTTCTCACACAGTCACAGACACATTAATCCAATCTTAACATCACACACCAGTGTTTACACAAATAAATACCGCATCTTACGATAAAACCCACATAAATTATAGTGTATGAGATAAATAAATGTTAGTGTTTCCAATTACCGTACGTCAGCAGTTTACACATCACTGGTGTGGTACGATCACAATATCATTATCAAGTCTAACTAAAAAAAGCATAAAAATGTAAAATCTATCGCCAATTAACTAGCTTAGTTTCCTCGTTAACATCACATTTTAAAGCACCAGAAAATCAAAGGATACAGCTTTACTACATCGGTGTCCATCCGTCGTTTATTCGGTGGTGGTGACGACATTTTGGAGGTCTTCTAATGGGGTAAATTTTTGTCGAAAACCCCAGCTGTTCATGTACAAAACGATTACACCCTTCGATCTTGCGCGAAATGTATCACACACAAACCGAAGTTACCCGAACCGAACCAAAACAATAACTATGCAGGACCATACCATTTTGACTAGGTGCGTTTCGATTATTACACTATTTTACACCTTGATTCATATCAATTTCCAGCAGCATGCTATCTTTTTATTCAATTTATGTTTTATTACTTATATTGGGTAACCAGTGAATATATTTTTTTGTCCTCAAAGTACAACTATTAATAGTGAAAAATGGTCGTTGTTTTTAACTGGAATTAACTTCCTCCCTCAGCGGCCATATTCAGAAGTTGTTCACGTGACAGTGACGCAATATCTCAAGGTCAGCGAAACGCTGTGACCTCATCAGTAAAATAGGAATGGGGTCATCAGCTGGGACTACGTAAACATCATTACGTAATCATGAGGCAAACCGGACAAAAAATTGTTTCTCGCAAAAACAAATCCTGCGAGTGTTGGATTTTTTGTAAGTAAAGAGAGCTGATATGGGTTGATAACAAAATATGCAATGTAATTCCTGCAGACTATATTGAAATAAATTTATCCAGATGGGCATGGAATTTTCTTATTTCCCCCCCCCAAAAAAAAAAACGTATAATAGTAATACATAAACCATCTCCATGCATAAACTGAGTGTATTTTGTGAACAGAATATTTGAATTATCATTTAATAGTAGTGTTATTTGACATGTAGACCTGTTTGCATACTAATACATACAAATATTTTTCCGGAAATAAATGAAAATATGGAAAAATAATTTAGTCGAAATTTGGTTAAAAAGGTGTATAACTTTTGAAACAAATATTATTAGAGATTTAGGAAATTCTTGCCACCCAATTTAACCAAAAGAAATCATATCCGGTGAGGTGCTAGAAACAAGCAAACACAATGGCTTGTGATTTCCATTGAAAGGAAAAAACAAAAGACAACTTGTCCTTTTTGTTAAGAAAAAAACTGTGAACGAAAAAAAATGTTCACTAAAAATCTGTCTTTTTAAAAGTCTAAAAGGTCTAAGTTTTCATCTAATGCATTCATCATTGACCATTCTGTTTTCGATGAACTACAACAACGCAATATAACATAATTAAAAGAAGAAAAAAAAAACACTCTGGACATTATTCTGTTTGCTCAAAGAATTTTATTACAAAATAAAAACAACAAAACCGTTTCTTGTACATTTCATTCCAAAGATCACAAATCCTTCAAGGATCCATGAACAGTGCCAATCTCTACAAAGCCATTTAGGTAAGCAACAATTTTTGTATTTACTTATAGCAGAAAATGCTCCTAAGCAAAAGTGTACTTCATTAACCATCACGAAGAATTGGCAGCAAGCGTGTGCGCTTTCAAAATGGGTTTGCACCTTGGCCCAATTTCATGGCTTAGTCTGGTTCCCTGACCAAAGATTCCCTGACGACTCTTGTTAAAAATCTTAGGTCAGGCATCATCCAAAGCTCAACATAGATCATGATGTAATATATAAATATTCACAACTTGTCACCAATCGGTGGACGATGTCATTGGGTGATGACAGGCTTTGTTTACTTTCAAAAAGCCTGGGATAATCAGTTTGTAAAAATGTTACAAATATATTCAAATATAGTGTTGATTTTGTTGGGGGAAAAAAGAAAAAGAAAAATGATAACGGGACATGTCTGCCAAATTTTTGAATTTTTATCAACAAAAGAAATGTCCGACCACCAATGACACTCTCCGAATGTTGACGACAATGAGTTCGGAGCATTTTGGATATTTTCGGAAAAGGAGGAATTCCTCCTTTTTTGTCACGTGACATTTGGGTGATACCTGACCCTAAAATCAACAGACAATAGTCAGAGATTTTTTGGTCCGGGAACCACACTATTTCATGGCTCTACTTACCACGAAATTCTGCGCCTTTGATCACCATTCTCTGCTTAAACGGTAAAAGCCGAATTTCTGCAACCACTGTGTAAGCCAAGACTGCCTAGTAACATGAAGTTGCAAGCGCACAAGCAAAAGTTTCCCTGCTAACCTGTAAAATACGCTTTTGTTACACGCATACTTTTTCGCTTACAGTAAGCAGAGCCATGAAATTGGGCCCGGCTTGCAGAACAGGGCCCTATTTCATAAGCTGCTAAGCGAAAAGTTAGCTGCTTAGCAAATTTTATTACTGAGACAAAATGTACATTTACATGGTATTTTGGCTGGTAACCTGTTTCAGCTAAGCCAAATTTTTCTTTGCTAAGCAAATTTTACAAAGTTGGACCCTGCAGGCAAGCTAGCATGCCTTTTGCTTAAGTTAGTTATGAAACAGAAACTGTGTCAATGGACGCTTGCCAAGAGAAAAATGTTTACTTACTGGCTTTAGAAATTCCCCCCAGGTATAAACCAACTTTATGAAACCAAGAAAACCCTATTCTTGTAGCTCATAAAATACATAGCATTTTTCCCCAAAGAATGAACGCCAGGGAACGTCACATCACAAAACATTTCTACTCTGTGTCCCATTTCAACATGAAGACTTCAAGTAAATAAGTTTTTTTTTTGTCAGAGAAGAGAAATAGTTTGGCAACTGGAATGGAAGCCCCTGGCTGCCATGGGCAATTTTTCTATAAAACATATGAATGCAAAATGATTTACACAGCGAAAGTTTTAAAAATAGCTTAATTTCCAACGCTGATCAAAGTAAATTCTATCAGAACCTAGAACAGTGGCAATTTGTTCAAACAATAACCTAAAATATCATCCCGTTCCGGGATTTGTACTTAGTTCTAAAGACGATTAACAGAAAACATTATATAAAAAGATCAGTGAATCATACCTGATGCCATATCATTTAGATCAAAAACCGATAACCAAACAAATGAGCTGCAAAAGATAAACATAATTTGAAGCTCCAATAAACCGGTGGTCGCAGGTTCAAATCCCGCTCCTGTCAATTTTTCTTTGTTCATTACAATAGCAATAAGGTTTGATAGTTTTTACATACAAGAAGTATTTAAGGACCTTGATGTTCTTTGCTTAGACTATAGTTTGTTATCTAGGAATTATTTACATCTGTAGACTAATCCGAGCAGCTCGTTCATGGGCGTTTACACTACCGCAGCTCCCCCCGCTGCACGCGCGCATCGACGCACATGTACTGTGAATCCTCCCTGCTGATTGGTACTTATGTGCGGCTGACGCCCTATTGTCGCGTGTTGTGGCCATAGCTGCGGTGGTGTAAACCATCAAGAACAAGCTGCTCGGATTGAGTGTAAAGTCCTGAAGAAGAAGGCAGAGAAAAACATCCCGACATCAAATCAGGGCCCAATTCCATAGAGCTGTTTAAGCACAAAAAGTAGTTTAGCACAAACAAAATGATGCTTACCAGAACAAGGTTACCAGTCAAAATAGCATGACACATGTACAATCTGCGATTGGTATCCTGCTTATTTTCTGCTTAGCAGAACGTTTTTAAGCACTATTTTCTGCTTAAGCAGCTCTATGATATTGGGCCCTAGGCCTAGATTCATGACGATGTTTACCCCAGAAAAATCTACGCTTCCGGCTCTCCCACAAGGTTTGGATTTCTATGGTCCATAAGTGCATAGTTCAACGGTAAGCAAGGCCATGAAATTGGGTGAAGAAGGTGAATGAATATCTTCCAGATTTGTTTTCCCTAAGATAAAATTCTTGATGAGTACTAGCTGGAGTCCTCGGCTTGACTCTTTGTCATCTGTTTTGAAGGATCTGTCGTCTCCTTACTCTGCCAAATATTTAGAATTCGCCGGACAGCTTTCCATGTTTGACTCGGTGGGGTCTGAAAGAAACAGCAAATGGAAAATGTTGAGTTGGACTTGAAATAAACAGAAATTGAATCAAGTATTTCCTCATTATTTGTTACAACGGGTATGCAGAGTTTTGTTTGATTTATGAGACCAATTTATATACTACCTTGTCAGGGTTAACAAGGTGATAATAATAATAATAATAAAAGTGTACATTTTATAATGCGCCATGTCTGTCATAAATGACACTCCTGGCGCCGAATTATCAAATCTGGTGGAGATTGTTACAAATGATTTTATGAGACAAAGCGACCATAATACAACACCTTGAAAGGGATACAAGGTGAGGTGGCGCATATTGCTGCCAGACCATGCCAGAAACACCAGGGCAAACCCCTTATCTTTACGATAAGTGTACTGGGTTCTTTTACATGCATTACACAACACACAGGACCAACAGCTTTACGTCCCATCCGAAGGACGAAGCAATAATGGTTAAGTGTCTTGCTTAAGGACACAAGTGTCACGACCGGGACTCGAACCCACACTCTGCTGATCAGAAACACCAGAGCTTGAGTCCGGTGCTCTTAACCGCTAGGCCACGACACGCCATGATGTGGTGCAATCTGCAGTAAACCATGCCAGAAACACAGTGGCAAACCCCTTCTCTTAACGATAAGTGTAATGGGTTATTTTACATGCATTACACAGCACAGGCTTTACGTCCGAATCAAAGAATAAAGCAATTATGCTTAACGTGTCTTGCTCAAGTGCCATAACCAGAACACACACTCTGAAAACAAACACACTCTGAAAACACCAGAACTGGAGTCCAATGCACTGAACCACTCAGCCACAACAACTTACTGTTTAGGGTTGGGGTGACCTGCTTTAGGGCATACTGCCGTGTTATATATGCAAAATTATTTACCACACACAGATCCTAGTCATTTGATTGATGGAACACGCGCCACGCGTCATCCTTTATTTTGCTATGTGTTTGCTGCCATGACATTGGACCGTTGTGCATGGATAATTAAAGGACAACGAATATTGATTTTCGATGTTTATTAATAATTTATTAATTAATTGACGAATATTAATTGCCAGCGTCATTCCCAAAACAGTCAGAAGAAAACAAGGCTAGGTCATGTTGGTGTCTACATGGAGTCGTTCACATTGTTTAGAAGTTTGTTTTTTGAGAATTTTCAGAGAGGAACCATGCCTTTTTTACGTGTTTGTTGTGAAAAAACCTGAAATGACAAGGATCTATGTGTGAGTTACATATCGTCAGCTCAGGACTATATGCACTAGGTCTTTAGTGCAGTTTGTATGAATTTCATCAAATTGCATTTGCATATTTTGGAGCTCCTGGTAAATGGAGTTTATTGATCAAGAGTGGTCTCCCAAGTAACTGTTTGGCAAAAAGAAACATTCCTTTTCTAAGAAAAACATTTATTTGGATTTTGATTTAGTTTTTCAAACTTTTACGTATTTTTCCTTTAACGCCCACTTGATCATTACAGATATGAAATTGTAATTAATGACCTTATAGCACTGAGGCCACGATATTGAAACAAATATCAAATGCATTTCGTTCATGCATTGTCACAGAATGTAAACACTTGGTAAAATCTGGCTTTTCCAGAATAGTCCAGATTTCATCTTGTGATTATTTTCTGCGACAATTCACTCATAAGCATCCAACATTTGTATAATGATAATACATATCTCTTCACAACATTGCCATGTTTATTTAATCAACATACAGGCTCTCTTACAAGCAGATTTTATAACTTTGAAATCCTCAAGAAATATGATGTGTAAACTATTAGTGGAGTTCATTGTACTTACTGTTTCTTTATTTATAGTTTGTGCAAGAGCTCCGTAGGTATCTGGGGCATTCTTCCTTAACAGAATGACTAGTAGCTGCTGCCAGCTGAGCTCAGCTAATGGCTTTTCCTCTTTCTCCATTGCCTCGTTTGAAATTCTCTGCATTTTCATTGGCTGGACTGGAGAGGGTTGTATCCAGGGGCACCAAAACCGATGTTCCGTGGCGGGATTGAAGGATGTTTTTTCAGTCTCCTGTTTCAGTAAAAATTGCCATCTTTAAAAGAATTTCGGAAATGTTTCATGTATGCTTTCATCTAGTTGAGGTAAAACTACATTAAAAGGAGACAAAACCTCAGGGAAATATGATGTGAACATGAAACAAACTAGGACAAAATTAATTTTTAAGGTTTTGGCTCACTTTCCACCATTTGTGAATTCCTCATAACAAACACTTTATCAATAACTGGGTGGAATTGATAATACTTCTGGTGTTTCAAAGGCCACGCATGGTGAATGTAGTATACATTTTCAGTTTCAAATCAACTTGAGATTTAGGTTTTGAGGCACTGCCTGGTGAGCTATCAATATATATTGCTGTAACACCATATGATTGTATCTACTTTGCTGTGTAGATTTTTCTTGTAAGAACTTGTCTTGCTGTTATTCTACTACTGCAGAGTAGATTTCGGACTTCGGGGGGACTTGCTCTGGCCTGGACTACTAATTTAGCCTTGTGGATTTAGCCGCGGAGTGAATTATTAATTTATTTTGACTAGACTGAGTTTGTAAGACATCTGCTCTAGAATGACAAAGGTTGTGGGTTCGAATCCCATCTGAGTAATATGCTTGTGGATATTTTTCACAGAACTCGAGAAAGTACTGAGCATACAGTGCTCAAACACTTCGGTGTATGAGTAAAACGTAAATAATATTCTTGATCCCAGATGCAAGTTTAACATTGATTGGAAACCATTGAGGTACCTGCCGCTAAAAAGGATTTGAACGGCCTCTATCTACAGGGTATACAGCGCTTGAACACGTTGTTGTCTGGGTAAAACAAAAATAATACCGACTGGTCTAGTCATCGTCAGGAGACTGAAGAGTGTTTGAGATGTTGGTATCTTTATAGGGATTCAGAGGTTTCAGCGTAGAGTCAGCACTGCTCTGATTGGTTCTTCTGAAAGGTGGATTGTGGTTGGTGGGCTCAGCGGCATTGTGCGGCTGCCCATGTGTGGGCTGCCCAACTTGAGATTATCTACGCAAAACAAATTTGACAGATGAGAAAAATCTAAAAACTTTAGCAAGAAGGTCATTTAAATTGTTGTCCGATTCTATTATCTTTGATGAATGACACCTTGCCTTGATTCTCTTGTCGGGTGATTCTTCTATTGTGTCCTGACTACTTGATTGATCTGTGATCGATCTTGACTGCTGATCGGCATCTTTCAAGGACTTGAAGTTCCAGAGCCCGGCATGACGTCTGCAGTACCGACAGACTAACACTGGACAATCAGTTTCCTGTGAAAGACTGTCAACAAAATTAACGTAAAAAAATTACATGAATTAAAAATATGCATTAAGTGGGCATAAGTGTTCCAATTAAGAGTTTCTTTTTCATATGAGGATCTATAAACTGTCCTTCAACACTACATACAACAGATAGCATTATATCAACAACATCAACAAAAACAATCAACAAAAGCAACAATTGAAATTCAATTCGTTGCTGCCGATTAGTCTAGTGCACTGGACTCAAATTCTGGTCTAGTCAGAGTGTGGGTTCAGGTCTTGGTCAAGGCATTTCTGTCTTGGAGCAAGACACTTAATAACCATAATCACTTCATCTTTCAGATGGGACGTTAAACTGTATGTCCCTTGTATTGTTTATAAGAACCTAGTACACTTATTTTAAAGGCATTTCTGTCTTGGAGCAAGACACTTAATAACCATAATCACTTCATCTTTCAGATGGGACGTTAAACTGTATGTCCCTTGTATTGTTTATAAGAACCTAGTACACTTATTTTAAAGAAATGGGGTTTGTCCCGGTGTTTCTGGCCTTGGTTGGCTGCAGATTGTGCCACAACACCTTGTAAACCCTTAAAGGTTCACTGAAATACAAAGTATTAATGCTTTTATGTTACACCTTATGATTTTTATAAAATGATTCACTTGTAAGAAATAATTTTTTGCATTCCTGTGTACTTTTCGTATAATTTGTTTTCTTTAAAAAATAACAGTAATCAGGAACGCCCACAAAAATAGGTCACTTGCTAACATGGCTTGATTCTCAACGTGACATCACATGCATTACATAATGTTTCCTGAGCTATTCCACAAAACAATTATTCTGGGATTGGGTCTGCCAAAGGAATGACAAATATGTGTTTTTCTATTAACAAATTCATTCTTGGTTGTAATGCGTGTGATGTCACGTTGAGAATCCAGCCATTGTTAGCAAGTGACCTATTTTTGTGGGCGTTCCTGAAGATTTATTTCTTAAAGAAAACAAATTATGCAAAAATACACAGGAATGCAAAAAATGATTTCTTACAAGTGAATCGTTTTATAAAAATTATAAGGTGTAACATAAAAGCATGAATACTTTTTATTTCAGTGAACCTTTAACAAGGAGCTATATAAATCGGTCTCTTCATACAAACATAGCGCTCTATACCTGACCCTATATATAATGAGCACTCAGGGTTGTCCCAAGGATTTTTCAAAACTGTGGGGCATTCCGGACCCTAAATTTTACAAGTGTAAATTGAAACCAGGTCCCAAAATGTTGTTTGATTTTGATGTTTTTGTTTTGTTTGAAAAAGCTCTACTGTGCCATCTGTGCATTTAAAATGGTTTTATGTTATATGCTGGGAATTTGATCTTAAATCTAAAAAAAATACTAATGCAAAATAAGTAAAACAAATACATTTTACTTTTATTATTTTTTTTGGTTGGCGTATCAACCGAAATTCCCACTACAATTCCCGCATATCAACCAGATACGATAGCTTGTGCTTTGGAAGAACCTTGGCGCTTTGAGATGCATGTTTGAGTTTTTCATCCAAAAAACTGTTTATTACTTTATTTTGTTCAAATGCAAAAATAGAGCTTGAATATTTTGTTTTCCTCACATTCATATCAACAAAACAAAACCAGGGCTGGACTGCAAAACAGTCACATCCCTTTTTGGTTACATGAGATTCAGTATTCATTAATGTTATTGTACTCATGGAACATGACACTGATGGTTATAAACGGTCTATTGACCCCTTGCACCAACATCACATGCAGCTACTGTCACGCTGGCCATTTTTTTCAGTCAAACTGCATGTAAGAATTATAATGGTAACATGTGTAGTGCCCCTATCAGAGACCCCTTAAAAGAAGTTAAAAGGAGTTAGAAAATATCACCCCCGCCCCCCCCCCCCCCCAAAAAAAAAAATAATAATAATAATAATAATAATAAATAAATAAATAAATTTAAAAAAATACAAGTTCCCATTTCCAAGTTCTCAAGAGTGTACATGTGGCACTCCTGGTAGCCTACACAGCTGATTGGCAGGGGTATGAACCAGTTGCCATGGTCACTTCCTTCCGATTGGTTAGTAGGAAATGCAACCTGTCCCAGTAGGATTCTTTGCTGTCATTCTTATGTGAACGATGAAGAACTATACATCTGTATCTCCAATCTCCAATCAACATACTGATGTGTTCCCCTTTTTGCTCCTTTTAAACAGATTTTAACCCACCCCTCCGGGCTGTAAGCGTAGCCATGCCTAAAATGCACACTACACTGTATAATACACGGGGACATTGACTCCCAAAATGACGCCACCAAGATTACTGTGATGATGATGTCAGGAGAGCTGGGTCAATAGAAATAATTCTTCCATGGACAAACTACGGCCATGTCCGAAATAGTGGCTGTGTAGCTTGATCAAAAACCTTAGCAACAACCGCACCCCAAACACCAACTTGAACACGGCCTACCTTTTCCTCCAGCCAAACAAAGCCAGTAAGCATAGAGCCTGCCAAACAGGCTTCTCCTTTTCAACAATGATGACTGTTGTGTTCCCCCTCTCAGAAATAGCTTTAAGGAGTACCGTCTTGACATGGTTGACATCAAACTCTCCCTTCAAAGAGAAAGATTCAAATCTCACAAGTACTATTGCAGTAGAAATATTAGTTAGAAATTGGCAATTCTGGGCAATCTGTCATGTCTGTTTCAAATAGACCTTATGCACATGACGTCATTTGAGTAGGGCGCCCTCGTCTAGAGGTCAAAATGAGGTTGTTCATTGGCCAATCCTGTGCGCCGCGCGTACAAATCTCTGCGTTTCCATTGTTACATCATCGATTTACCTCTAAGATGGCGGCGTGATGATGTCAATGCATAAGGTATATTGATTAATGAATATTAACCCTAACTCTCTTGAGTGATTGACTAGGATCCTTCCCCACTCTAACAAATTCCAACACCATATGGGTAAATCAACACTCAAACTGTGGTACTCTGATTATGGTAGTCCGCCTGAACCCATGTATAGCATAATCAGTTACTCATGCAGTCCTCAGTCCAAAAGAATACAACAAAACCTGCTGTCAGAGTTTGATGGAATAGGGACTAATCATGGTTAATATGAATGCATCAGAACATTGAAAAGCAAGACATAAACCTATGGGCTTGGACACCACTAGTACGACCGACACGGATTGGACTCGATCCCACAACCTTCCGCATTCTACAGCACATGTCTTAACCCACTGGATCACTAAGCTTGCCAGCTAAACTGTTTTCAGCAGCAATATGTCAATATCGCCATTGTAATTTGTATTGTGGTGTCACACTCGCTTCGCAAATAAGTTTGATACAGGCACATGTCTTAAGATCAATATCCAATCTAACTCGTCCAATCTTAGCTTTTTATGAAATCCCTCCCTAGGTGTTTCAACCAACATATAAGATGATTAAAAAAATATGATGATGTCTTACAGCATCTTGGAGTAGACTGAAGTCCATGTCTGGTACCCCATCTCTAAGTGGATACATACTGTCTACCCTTCTGTAGAAATCTTCGATAGAAGAGTTGAAATCACCGAGTGGAATGTTCTGAAATGACTCTATTGTAAGGGGGAAAAAACAACGGTCATGATGAAAAAAAACCAGTCATGGTCAGTTTAGTTATGTTATACCTTACATCACATATTTACTCAAGACCACTAAAGGTCAAACCTTGACAGGCAGAAAGTGTGCACAGATCCACAGAAGAAATTGTAGTATTTTCCTTCTGTGCAGATGATCTATACAACTGTTAATAATTTAAAGCGTCAAGAATGAGGCTTGCATATTTCAAGTCTTGTTCACTTTTGAAACGGGGGAAAAATAGTCCATATTTACCTGAACACACTAGCTAACGTGTCCCTTATTTTCTAAAAGTGTTGATAACATTTTTAATACCTGGTGATGGACTGTCAGGCCATGGACAGATCTTACTGTGGGAACTCCGCAATGAATCCTTCACTTTACTGTAGGATCGACTATCTGAAATAATGAATACAAGTCGTGAACAAAATTACACCGTGATCCAAATTTGCAAAATAGCAAATAAACCGCTCATACGTAGAGTACTTCACTTGTCATGATCAGTAATACAATAAGTTTGGTGAAAATTGAAAATTAAAAAAAAAATCATTTAATATTCAATCTGAAAGCTTTCGCAAGTGATATCAAGTTGGCACTAGTGCTGAAAAATTTATGCAATATTTCGCATGGAAATTGTGCTTACATTTGATCTTTACTTCTAAATAGGACATGATGGAAAAATGATCTGAAAACAAAGGTTTGCAGAATAATAAAAATAACATTGTGTATTTATTACTAAAATATTACTACCCTATTCATCAGGCTCTGAGCATTCCTGAAACAGTCTGAACTCCTTAGGAGTATGCAGCACCGGCAGCCAAATGGGCTCACAGGTTGCTAATCATTTACATTACAATCTCTACCCTCACAGGTACCAATTTACTCCTGGGAGATGGGAAGCAATTATAAATGTCTTGCTCAAGGACGCAAGTGTCACGACCGGGAATCGAACCTGCACTCTGATGAACTCAAGTTCAATGTGCTAGATTTCTCGGCCACGACCAGGACTCATCAGATCACTACTGGTAACAATGTATAAAATAGTACGTAAATAATTTCTCTGTGAGTTGCGGTGGTGGATCGGATAAAATCTGGTCAGCTATAAACAACCAAATGTTTCAATTCAGTACCAGCACGACTCAAAGAAAAATTATTTATAAGATGTTTCTGCAAACCCTTAGTTTCTAGATATAAATTCTTGTCTCAAAGGCGTTTCAAGGGAAATATTTCTCAAGGTGGTTGACCTATAACATAAGTAAGGGAAAAAAAGAGTGGTTTTAAACAGCTGTTCAAAACCAGCAGGGTCGTGGACACAAGATAAAGGACTGAGCCGAAGGTTAGCAAAGGGTAAAATTGCATGCGACGCTCAACGGTTGTGTGTGTACGCGGGCGTACTAATATACAAATATTGACTGCTTCGAGTGGCGTAGTAAAACTAGTCACTCGAGGTGATCCCAGGAGCAGCCTATCTTCCCGAGGCGGAGCCGAGGGAAGATAGGCGGCTCCGGGGATCACCGAGAGTGACTAGTTTTACTACGCCACGAGATAAAGCAGTCAATATTTGTTTTATAACACCTCAATTTCATCCATTTTGTGGTAATATTCGTCAAACAACTGTGCGTATATCAGTCTTCAAACAACTGTATAAAATCTGACAGGAAATTTTGACAAAAAGAAAGTGGGGTACCACACTGCATTCGTTCTCATATCGTATTTCAAATGCACGTATTATTTGATCGTTTCACCGGGTTCGAGGTTGTCGTTGGATAGTACCATTTGATAGTTCTTTTGGTCGGTGTGCAGTGTGATAGTAAAAATACACAACACCACGTGACGCACGTACGGCCAATCAACAGATAGAATCAAAGGAAGAGGTGTTATAATAGATTTTACATTGAGTACCGGTATGTATTGATTACCTTCAACATAATTTAACGCCTGCACAAGTAACTTAGTAAGCGTGCGAAACAGGCATATGGCTATGACTGCCAAACAGCTCAAGCTATGTCTTTATTAGCCGTTTAAAACCTGCCTCGAGCAGTCATGAAAACACCTTTCAACCAATAGGACTGCCTTAACTGTCTGGGGTATTTATGAATTGGGAATATATGACAACTGTGAAATACAAACTACGTTGAAGTGACCAATGTCGTTAAACGTTGTCTTACATGACTCTGTTTGCCAAATGGCTGGTAGACTTCCACACATTATCTCCTTACAGCTCACACATTTTAGGCAGTCTGTGTCGATGTTTTCCCAGCCGTATCTGGCACAGTGCAAGGGAGATAAGTCTTTGGGTTTGGCGAACCATCCAAAGGCTTTTGATAGCTAAGGAAAGGACTGTATACTCATTTAAACATACGGACTGAAGTTTGACTTGAACTAGCAACCACTCAATCAAATATCACTAGAATCCAGACAGAACTACTTTATATACATGTAGTACAACCAGCCTTTTCCGACCACCTGCTTATGCCTGGCATTTACGCTCAGCATTGACAGCAAGAAACTGCTGAGCTGAGGACACTGATGCTGGACTGGGATGCATGGAAGGGGACCATCAGAGGCTCCAAGGATGCTGCCGGCCAACGCTGAAGATGACCTTCTGCATTCCTCATTCAGCCCTGCCATTACAGACCTGGGGTGGATTTCACAAAGCGCTGGGACTAGTCTTATCTCGAGTTAGGACAGGTAACTAGTCCTAACTTACATGTATAGGACTAGTCAACAGTTAGGACCAGTCCTAAGTTGGGACTGGTTTTGTGAAATCCAACCCTGATACTTCACAGAGATCATAAAGACAATTGCCTCCATGCCCCTAGAAATTTATTTGTATTTACCTATTAACATAAGGTGTCTTTTTTCTAGGGGAGAATGGGAGACTTTTGAGGACACTAGGTGACAGCAGACTTACCAGGTAGATCCATTGTTCTTGGAAATGTCCGCTTGCTCAGAACGATGCAAACAATGAAAATTACCTGGTGTCCTGCCACCTAGCGTTCCACAGCCTCCCATTGCCGTGCCCTTTACAAGAGTACACAAGGTATCAGACAGGTCTGCCAATCTTGGAGCAGCTAAGCAGTTCAAGTAGAGATACCAAGTCCATCCTTGTAATTGTTAACATCAGTGTAGGGAAAAAAAAGTTCCTCACTTCAACAGATGAACATTAAAATTCCTGAATACATACTCAAAGTTAAAGGCAGTGTTCACATGTCAACGGTTTTCTCCTGACATTACCCTTCAGAATACACCACAACTTGTTCCCCTAAGCTTCCAGGTTTCTGGGGGTATTCTGAAATTGAGGACAATCTACAAATCCCTTTATGGAGATGAAAACTGCACATTAATTTATCAGGCATGTAACTCTGAATTTGCGAAAAAACAAGGAAATAGCCAAACACACGTAACTTTGTACAACGGTTTTTCAGTTTACTATGACACTAAAAGTGAAGAAAAAAGAGGAAATCAGCTGATCCACTGAAAAGTTACATGCCTGATTTATAGGGTTTAGTCAGAAATGTGCAAAAATGCCCATCATAACCCAATTCCCGACCCTTGTTTTTCCTCAAAAGATGCAATATTTAAACCCAAAGGGCAGAACTTGGGTAGATCATATGATGAGGCTTTGACAAACCAAGAAGTGATGGTAAGATCCAACTAAGACCAGGGCCCAATTTCATAGCACTGCTTAACGGTACGCAAATTTTCGTGCTAACTATAGCAGAAAAATTTGCTTAAGCTTAAGCGTATTTCACAGGTTAGCACGAAAATTAGGCGGCCAGCTTGCACGTTCACCAAGGATTTGTATTGTTACGTCATTCATTTTTCCTACAGTAAGCACCGGAAGGTTAGCATGCCTTTTCCTGTGCTTACGGTTAGCAGCGCTATGAAATAGAAATCACACAGTAAGCACAAAATCGGCCGTTAAGCAGCTCTATGAAATTGGGCCATGTCTGAATTTGGTGGCTGTGGCTGTGACTTGATCTCCATGTTTACATGTCTTGAAGCCTAGGAGTCCCATAGCAACACCCTTAGCAGCAGCCAAAGCCGCATCTACCAATTTGGACACGGCCTAGCCCTAACTTTACTGCAACCAGGTTTGTGCACATTGTCTGGTACTCTGGTGTTTAAAAAAGAAAGGATATTGTGAAGGTTTCGACTCTGTCAAAGAAAGCTTTAGCATCGAGGGGTCTGAAGTAGCATCTTTGTGGCGTCTCTGGCTTAGATGGGACGACACCATCTGTGACATCATTTGAAATTTGACGACTGCTGAGGTCAGGAACTGTCGCCTCAGGTTCATTCGTTTCATTTTCAGGTGTTACTGCACTGGAACGTTTTAAAAAGTAAGAATCAGAAACCAATCCTTGAATTTCTTTTAGCAAAAAAGGATTTGAGATTGAGAGTCAAGATAATTTAATCATGAAAGAAATCAACAAAGTGGTGACGTCAAGGTGTCGCGCAGCGGTAAACGTTCTTGAATGTGCTGACTGATTGCGCGCATTACCACGACGTCACCACTATCAGGTAAACGTCGCAAAATGACTGCTGGAATAAAGACTAGTGCAGGAATACGACCCGCGCTGAACAGCAACCATCATGGCTCCTCCGCCGTCGTTGACATGGGCTTATATCACTGAGATTTGACATAAAATTCCAGCAAAAGCCTAGGATTTATCGCACGGGGGATTGTGCGGAAATCTTCTCCAGACTCTGCCTGTGCGTCTGACATGTCTGACAGCAACGACCGACCAATCATTGAGGGATAAATTTGCCAAAAAAAGTAAGTCTCGATTCGAAAGTGGATGTCTGGTTTTATTAGAGGACAGGGTTCATTGGGCCAAGAAGCGGAGGGAGTCCAGCGTATTGGCACAATGTATGGGGCTATACTAGCTACCCGTTTCGGAGCACTTTCCAAATATACCACGGACTGGGGCGCTAGTACGACAGATAATGTCAAAAATCTCAAAAAAGGAGTACAGCGCACCAGTTACTGGGTCTATTACTACTCTAGTACTGTACTAGTACGTACTGTACTCTGTAGTACGACCGATAATGTCAAAATCTCAAAAAAGGAGTATAATAATATAGCGCCCCAGTTACTGCATGTACTGGGTCTACTTGAAAACATATTTTCTATTTACAGTTTACCATTGATTTGTTTGTGAGTGTTAAGGTATTTAGAGCTTGCTGTCGGCGTGTTGTCGGCTTTCAAGTTTTTACTTAACTAAAAATAACGTTAAACTGTACGTAGGTAGGGTCAGCTGATCAGGACATGTGAACGAACGTTACGTCTCGCGATACACGGCAAGTAAAATGTTATTTTACTTAAAATCAGTCTTCATTTTTTAAATAAACCTTCTCACCTATTATCTTTAACTGGACTGATTTCCGGATCTTTCCGTATGAATGAGGAGAACAGAGCTTTAATCCGTTTTGCACCACTTCCAGAAGCAGAAATCTTTCGCTTCTCCGCCATTTTGAATGTTTTCGCTCACCCTACAGCAAGAATAAAGAGCGCTGTGATTGGCCTAGATGATAGAACGTCAATAACTTTGCCCAACCGGTATGTAACTTTCATGAACGGTTTCCGAGTTGCACTTAGTCTTTCGTCAAGGCCTTCGTGGCTTGGACAGCCGCGAAATAAGTCGCGACGGCGCGTTCCTTGCTCTATGTTCAAAGCATGCAGTGGCTTCGCGGCTGCACAGATGTCCAAGCCACGAAGGCCTTGACGAAAGGCTAAGTTGCACTTGTCATTTCAGGATGGCGGAAGTTGTTCAGAAGAGTTTGGCTTCTTGGCCACTAGACTTGATTAAAGTTGGAGAGGCTGTTTTCTCGACAAGCAGATTCTCTCATAGTATGTTTTTTAAAAACATAGCCTACTGACTGCACTGCTGAACGCTTTCTAAATTTTCTTACGCCCTCTATCATAAGAAGTGTGCAACCAACCGTGTCCATGACGCATGATTGAATGGCTTCACAGATATAGATAGAGTACTGTAGACCTCTTTGCCTTGCTGGTCATTGCCTTGGTTTTTTGTTTTTTTTAGAGGAAGGTGCTTCTCTGAGAACCCTGCTTGGGATGGGATGGTGGGAATGGGGGCAGTGGGCCAAAGAGGGGCAAGACAGTGGGAATTATGTCGTTTAAATTGTGGAAAATACTAAAAAATATCCTAATAATAATATAATGCTATAAATACCAATAGCCCGACCATAGGCAGGTATGGTCATTTAATAACTTAACGTTTAACATTGCTTATTTTAAATTATATCGTTAAGTTGCATAAGTACTACGATGTAGTTTTTGCCCTAAGAGAGGGATGTGGGCGGGTGGGACATGTAAATTTACATTCGGACTAAATCGACCTAAAGGGCAAGGGAAGATTGGTTTATTATTTAAAAAAAAAAAAAATTGTTTGTGATCCCAGCGAAGTTTTTGTTTGCTTTTGTTGCAGACCAGCCATACCCAAGAAGCGGACATTGCTGTGCAACAGACGGCATCAACTTTTACATATTTGGCGGCTACCATCCCGAATATCGTTTCCCAAAGGATCCTGATGATTCAGATGATGAAGATGAAATCATTTACAATGAAATATTTCAAGATGTAAGATCAATCCACTATTCAAAAAAACAAAAAACAATCTCAGTTAATAATTGACCAGTCTGCAATAGGCCATGTTTTTGACAGCAAGAGGGCGCAGTACTAAATTCCATTTGGAAAGTACAAAAATATTTCAGAAAAATTAAGAATACAAATTTTCCAAGCAAATATCTTACACTGATCACATTGTAAAACTGTCAAAAACAAAAACCCTCAAAAGTTGTATATTAACTGCTGTATTAGAAGTCTAGTTGCATCTGGTTTACCACACTATTTCCATGGTTTGACCCCCAATCTACCCCAAAGGGCGCCCTCTTGCAGTCAAAAATAAGGCCAATTGCAAGGTAGCCCCACTCTTAAACTTGGGGCAAATCCACTGGACATTGTTTGCGTCCTAGGGAATTTCAGTGGATTTAGGCCTAAGATGGGCTCAACATAATTATTTTAGGGAAGAATATTTATACAGATCCAAACAAAGGTTGCCAAGAAGACGGAAAGTTGCAGCTAATGCCATAGTGTTTCTTTCATTTATTGGCATTTTGGAGCATGCAGCGAGCTAGTAGTGTTTAAATTGAAAAACAATTAAGAGGGGGTCTATCCTTGTGACCCGAGGGGAGCTGAGCCAACTCCCATAGTTCTTAATGATTTTCTGGTGATGTAGAGAGTCTGTAAATCCTCTGAAATGTAACCCACAAGTGAGTTCAGAGCGCTTCATCCTCCAGACCAGGGGGAGACCCAGGCCCACAGCCCTAGTTCTTAAATTTGTGGTGATGTAGAGAGTCAGTAAATGTTCTGAAATGTAACGGTCGCCAGGAGGTTCAGGGGCCTGCTCCTCTGGAATAAGGGGGAAGGGAAACCAGGCCCACCAGCCAACTACCCTAGTTATTTAGTTGTGGACTTGTGGTGATAAAGAGAGTCTGTAAATTCTCTGAAATGCTGGAACATACAGGAGGCTTAGGGGCCTTCATTATCTAGACCAGGGGGAGACCCAATCCCACCAGCCAACTGCTCAAATTCTCAAGCTTAGTTGTGGTGTTGTAAAGAGTCTGTAAATCCTCTGAAAAGAACACCCAGTAGTTTGGTTGGGATGTGTGTGTGTGCGGGGGGGGGGGGGGGGGGGGGGGCTAAAATGAGAATTAGGTCCACTAAACTGTTTTGTTATGTCAAGAGAGTTGCAAGTCTGTAAAACTGAAATATAATATTCAGGAGGTCTCCATGGGGAGACAGGGACCCGTTACCTTAGTTCTTTATTTCTATGATGTAGTTGAGAGTCTGACTCTTCTGAGTTGAACACTCCTGGATGTCAAGGACTGTGTAAGTTTGACCAAAGCCCTGCTACTCAATTTTCCTTTTTTTTTTTTTAACCCGTGTGAAATCAAACCCCTGTCCTGTCTGGATTAATAACCTGTCCAACAAGTTGATTCCATTCAACAGTGATTAGTGTCTCCTTTATTTTGTCAGATGTGGAGCTTTAATATTGCAACCGAGACATGGCAAGAAGTAGACACCGTTGGGAGGCCACCAACAGAGGCGTGTTCTATGTCAAGTGAGTGGCAGTAATGTGAAAGGATGGTCTTGAATCAACATGAAGGGTTGCCCTGCTCTGCTTTGGCATTATTTTAAAGCTGGTGATGATGGTTGACCACCTGGCAACTAGACCCTCTTAAGTCCTCTTGATCAAGCTAATAAGATGATGACATTTTATCACTTGGCAATGAGAATCCTTTCTATCTTTTTCAACATTTTGAAATTTAATGAACAAAATTGTCAGAAAAAGGACCTTTGTCAAACAGTAACCACAGGTAGTTGGCAACCGTTTGACATGAGGATCAGTCAAATGAGAGTTTTAGTCTTGAACAAACAATCAAGTACTAAACCAAAAAGGAAGCTGGATAAATTTTAATTCAATTTTGGGGTAACAAGGAAAAATTTACAAGATCGGGATTTGAACCCGCAACCTCCGGTTACGTGGCTGATGCGCTCTACCAACTGAGCCAGCGGCGTAGCCAGGATTTTTCAATGGGGGGGGGGGGCACAGGGGGGCATTGCTTTTCAGTGGAGGGGTGGGGGGGGCCAGGGTCTATGTTTTTTAATGGAATACATGTATCTAGATTTTTTTCATGGGGGGCACCTGGGGGGGCACTGAGAGTTTATGGGAGGGGGGGGGGGGGCTACGCTGCTGAACTGAGCTATCTAGCCCTAATGTTGGCAGTCTCCCTACTTTGTCAATATCTTTGTTCTGGCACCCCAAACAAAGATATTGACAAAATAGGGAGACCATCAACATTAGGGCTTATGATAGCTCAGTTGGCTCAGTACTGGCTTATTGATCTGAAGGTCGCAGGTTTAAATCCCGTTCTAGTCAATTTTTCTTTGTTCACTCCAAAATTGAAGAAAAAATAGATGTCTTTGGGAAAGAGCCATATGGTTTATTCACATGCTTAAACAAGTTAAATTTTTTTGTTGTTATCCAGTGTTGCTTTGCGACCAGATGCTGCTTTTGTTTGGCGGGACTGGCTACCCCTGGGGTAGGGATCCCAATGCAGATGTGTTCACCTTCAACTTGAGCGAGAAATCATGGTCTGTCATGGAGTGCACAGGTGAACGCCCCCCTGGAAAGTATGGACAGGTTAGCAGAATTCAGAGGGTTATTGTCAACCAAGCTATCCCAATTGGGGTATAGTTGTACCCCAAGTGAAACCCTCTTCTAATGAGGATGATCCCCAATCGAGAATCCATTTGATACAACAGCAGCTTAACTATCCTAATCAGGGTATATCCCAATTGGAATTCTCTGTACCCCAATAAGGACATTAATTTTCCAAATCAGAAACCCTTTGGGGTACAAACAACTTTTTTAAAAGTCCCTGTTTAGGTAAACGTGTACACTGATTGGAAACCTCTTCTCTCCCATTGAGGATCAATGGTAATCACTCAGGAATACTTGTGGGTACAATAGCAACTAAACTACCCCAATTGGGTTATACTTGTACCCTGATTGGAACTCTCATCTCTCAATGAGGATATCTAAAGTCCCAATCAGGAATCTTTTGGATACAGTAACAACTATACTGTCCCAATTGGGATATACTTGTACCCTGATTGGAACACCCATCTCTCAATGAGGATATCTATAGTCCCCAATCAGGAATCTTTTGGATACAGTAACAACTATACTGTCCCAATCGGGATATACTTGTACCCTGATTGGAACTCTCATCTCTCAATGAGGATATCTATAGTCCCCAATTAGGAATCTTTTGGATACAGTAACTAGACTGTCCCAATTGGGATATACTTGTTCCCTGATTGGAACACTCATCTCTCAATGAGGATATCTAAAGTCCCCAATCAGGAATCTTTTGGATACAGTAACAACTATACTGTCCCAATTGGGATATACTTGTACCCTGATTGGAACACCCATCTCTCAATGAGGATATGTATAGTCCCCAATCAGGAATCTTTTGGATACAGTAACAACTATACTGTCCCAATCGGGATATACTTGTACCCTGATTGGAACTCTCATCTCTCAATGAGGATATCTATAGTCCCCAATTAGGAATCTTTTGGATACAGTAACAACTATATTGTCCCAATTGGGATATACTTGTTCCTTGATTGGAACACTCATCTCTCAATGAGGATAAGTCCCCAATCAGGAATCTTTTGGGTGCACCGCTGTCCCAATTGGGAAGTACTTGTACCCTGATTGGAAACTTCTTCTCCCAATGAGGATATCAATTGCTCCTGATTGGGAAGGCCTTGGTCAACAACACCTTATGTTTTTGAACAAGTGGTTTTTTTAATGCAAATTTATCTGAAATTGGGATAAAGTTATCAATCATAAAGTCCTCTAACAACAGGTGCAATGCTTTACTATGTACTGTAGCGTTAAACAGTCAAAACATATTAAAATAATTTGTAAAAATATGTAAATGAGACCCTTTACATATGCCGCCAAAGTGGAATGTACCTGCATATGCGCATATTAAAACTGTCAACCAATGAGGTGCCTTCTTTTAAGTATCACGCCTGTTTATTTCTCCTGTTGGCATTTGTAGGAAGGCAAAGTCAACCAGATTGTCAAGCAAGTAGTTAACTTGACTTCCTTAACTGATGTTGACACTGTCATCTTGTTTGGATTAAGAACATTTAGCTTTGAGGAATAATCCAGTGGAAGTAACTATACCTAAACGAAAGATTTGAAGTTGTACTTGTTGGTTTGGCAAACATTTTATTTTGTTTTGCATGTTGATGAGGATCGATCTGTTCTTCTTCCAACATTAGGCAATGGTTTTGCATGACAAGAAGTTGTATTTCCATGGAGGCTGTCGCATCATCGACAATCCAGCAAATATTCGTCCGCACAGAATCGCCTTGTTTGACTCCACTGTTTACTGCCTGGATGCAGAGGGGCAGACGTGGTCACAATTGGCCACAAGTAGCGAGACCGAGTCCGACAGAGAAAAAGGAATGTACAGACATGGTTTAGCTTGGCACGATGGCAAGCTGTATCTCATCGGAAGTAGTGACAATAGGGAACAGTTGACGGCAGAATTTCTTGATAAGGTCTGTCATTGTTTTCATATGCATCAAGATTCTAAGTCAGTGTCCAACAAGTATGTCACTGCCGACTTGACCACACCCTGGCCAAGCGGTCTGGCATACAGAACTCAAGTACTGGTGGCTGAGTCATCAAGTGAGGGTGGTTGGAGCTCTGGTCGTGACACTTGTGTCCTAGAGCAAGACACTCGACTGTAAATACTTATCATCATCAAGGACTAAATGGGTACCTGCAAGGGTAGAGATTGTTGATGTGAATTATTGACAACCTTTGTGCCAAATTGGCTGCTGGTGCTGCATACTCTTAAGGAGCTGAGATGGTTTCAGGAATGCTTAGGGCACAATGAACCAGAGTAATAATAATAAATGATTATACGGGACATTTATAGAGCACCAGAATCTGCCGAAAGACGCTCAGGGCGCTTTACAAAGAAAATACAAAGAACACAACACAACTAATTAAAAGAACAATCGGTGAAGTATTGATCAAATGGATGGGTTGTCAACAAAGTTTTGAAGGCAGAAGTGGAAGATATGACAGAAAGCCCGCTGACCCCAGGAACTGTTGATATGGGGGACAGCGAGCAGAGAAGTATTAGTGTGGGATCTACTTGGATTACAAAAATGATTGATTTGGTACACCAGTGTCACCAGTGCCTCCCCCCCCCGCCCCCCCGGGTGCCCCCCCCCCATTTGAAATCTGGACTTTTGAGATTAAAAATTACCAAAATAAATTGTTACATTTTATGAGCTTTTACATAGTAATTTCATTGTTTTTAAAACTATTTTTTATTATTTACATGCAAAATGTATTTTGTTTTACCTCAACACGTCAGAAGAGCGCTGAAAAGGGGCTTGTTTAGGAAAAATACAAATGGAAACTACAGTTTTAATTGGCCAAAAGTGCCCCCCCCTAGGAAAAATGGTGCCCCCACCTGGTGTGCCCCTTAAATTTTACCCGCTGGATGCAACAGTTTTCAAATGAAATTTTTATTCTAGGGGAAGTATTGGTTTGGGCAAATCAGAGAAGATTCAACTGCTATAAACTTAAAAGTAAAGTTTTTGATTTTGTCTGCCGTAAGATAGCCACCAATGTAACAGCGACAGTTGCTTACGTATGTGTTCTTTCACCCAGCTGCATGTATTCCAGCAACATGAAGATCAAAAGCAACAGTGGACTGTTGAGGAAACAATGCCCTGCCCGAGAGGAAAATATCCTGCTCCGAGGAAACACCATAGTTGTGTCAAGAGGGAGAATGGTGGGTGAATTTCAAGACAACTTCCTATCTTTTTCACTGTACTTAATAATTCAGATAGTGTCTTAAGACTTTGATGGAATTTGAGAGTTCCTGAAAAGCTTAACACAATAAGGTGTTACAAGGTTAACTTTGGTTTTTTTTTACTTTTTAAAAAATTGTAGAGATATACATATGTGGCGGTCATAATGACGAAGTGATATTTGACGACATTTGGAGACTTGAGCTACCAAGCTTACAGTGGTTTAAACTGCCCACTGCACTACCTGTTGCAACATGCTTCCACACAGCTGCAATTACACCCGAAACCTCCAAGGTTGTTTGCTGTTTTTATGATTCAGATTTAACATAAAGGTTATTTAGCAAGATAAATAAGAACCCCGGCTCGATTTCACAAAAGGCGACGATAAATCTTGGGAGTTACATAAGGCCAGTGTTTATATCCGGTTTCCTTGCCAATAAACGACTGGCAATAACTCTATTCCCCCTGGACAGGATGCCAGTCCATGGCAGGTTACTCCCCAGCTCTCGCCAGTACCCATTTTTTACTACTGGGTGGAGAGAAGTAACTATGATAAAGTGCCTTGCTCAAGGACACTACTCAGTGTTGACTTGTATCTCTATCTAATATGAAATATAGACTAGTTGACTGGTGACACACGGACTAGTGAAACAATTCTGGTCCTGCTGGCTAGTCACTGAAAAAGTTAAGGTTGCCAGCGCTTGTGTCACCTTAACCCTTACATTATTATTTTTTTTCCACAGATTAAGTGCATGTATATCTTTGGTGGTCTGATAACAGCAATTACTGACCCAGACTATCGCAAGCGTGAACGCACCAACAATGTATTCCGCATCTGGCTAGACATTCCACCTCTTGCCGACATTTCCCTTCGGAAGGTTGTGTCATGTTTGTCTGACGTCAACGATGCGACTATTGCTAGGCTTCGTGATTTGGGAGTTCCACCGAGCGAGCTGGACAAACTGAAGCATGGTAAATGAAGCACAAATCACAGATTACAATTTTTTTTTAAATGATGGGAATTTTCTAAACGTGCCTATCTCAGAGGTCATGAATATTTCTTTAATTGATATTTTATTGTATAGAAGCCTAATCTGAAATATGATTTGACCAAAGACCTTTTTATCAATAGCTTTTATCGATAGGTTTTATCAATAACTTGTTTTGATGATGTAATATTGTATTTGTTTTCTTTTTGTATAAAGATGACTATGGACATTAACAAATTGATTATCAATTTCATACACGACTTAAGTAGTAAAGTTTGAATTCTCACCGAGAGTGTTAAGTATGTTTCTTGAAAGCGGAAGATTGCAGCAGATGCAATTCTGTACCTTCTAAAGACTAATATGAGCAGTTTGTTCGTGGGCGTTATGGCCACCTGAGCTAAGGCCACCACACGCCGGAGTCCACGCACATGCCACTGTGAATCCTCTATACTGATTGGTAGATATCCGGCTCTTTTCGGGGCCAACACTCCTCGCAAAAGAGATCTAAACACATATTGTACCCGCAAGTTTACTAGCAATAGTTTATTCTTAGTCTCCTACACCATGCAAATTTCAAACAACACTTAAAGAGTAGTTGCAATTTTGATTGAAATACATAATACCTATTTAAGCCAACCTTTATGCTTCGACACTTAATCATGTTTATTCATTCAAAGTAAAAGAGGGCCCGCTCAAAAATATTTTGCTTTTAAAAAGTTTACAAGCCAAGCTACTTCTATAGTATGAGCTAATATGTATGAATATTTCATCATGGCTAAAACTTCGTTGCCGTGCCCTTTCCATTTCGAAGTCATACATGACTGATACTCAGAACAATTCAACTTTAAACTCTCTTTATGCAGATTTTGTACTTGCCAATAATGTATTATTAATTCAATATATAAAAAATAAAAAAATAAAAATTTGAAAAGTTGTATACATTATTTAAGACTTGTTGCAACATATTGACGTCTATTCTGCAATACACACAAGCAGGGTCAAAAATGTTTCGATTCTGAAAAGTAATATTACAAACAAGCACTAAAGTAAAATATTACAGGGAAATTAAATTGTACTTCCAAGTTACTACAAAATAACTTACTTGACTGAATGTATATGTTTTTCCTACGTATCCAGTGAAATCGTTTTGCCAGGTGTTATTTCAGTTTAAAGAAAGATGCAGTTTTGTTCCATTTTGAAGCGGTGGTTGGCCGACCATCAGTGCAGGAAATAACAAGTGTGTTTGAATACATATTCTTCATCTGCGTAAAAAATAACCGCTCCTGATTTTCGCCAATATCTCAAAAACGCTACCACATTTTGAAATGAAATTTTCACCTGTTAGTTTTATATATCTACAACTATATTGAATTGAAACAAACGTACGGTTCCAAAGATGTAATTTCCCTTTAATAACAAGACAAAGTAATTTGTAAAGCACAGGTTTTGTGTTTCAGAGAGACCACTGCATCCGTTGCAGAGATCTTGCCTTGATGCCCCAAGAACTATTCCAATATACTTTCTTGTACAGACCCTTCTCAGGCCTTAATGAGGGGCTGCAAGGTTTAATTCCGTTTTGTTGATGCACTCATTTTTTCAATAGAGTCCTTATAAAAGAGTGCAAAAAAATTACAAGCTTCTAACCTCACGTTAAAATGGTGTAAAATGACATTTTGTTTGATGCTCTTTCAGAGCGAAATTTGAAACATGACGCCATTGGTTATCAACAACAAATGGGTCTGTACATTCCAAAGAGGAGTTTTGCGTCCGTCAGAAGGTCAAATTCAATGCCATTTTGATTGAGTATCATCGAAATTCAGGAATAAAGTAACAAAAATGTACTGACCCATATGATTATTTGAAATGTGCCGTCATTGGACATTTTTGGATTTTGACAAAATGCATCTTTAAACACTGTTAGTAAACTCAGTACTTTTTGTTAATATGCAGCCCAAGTTCTATTAGCTTTAATTAACTTTTTTTCTGTAAAAATCACAATAACCAATTTGAGGTTCATTTTTTAACATTAAATATGTACAATGAGCAGAGTTCATTATCGCAGCTGATAAGCTTTTTCAAATACACTTTTTAAAAAGTACACCAACCAGAGAGTACTGTCTTTATTCCACCCTATGTCAAACCATAATTACTGGATTTAAATATTTTATTGCCCATTGATCTCTCTGAATAATAAGCGTTCATAAATACCCCCTACAGTTTTTAATTAATTAAGCAGTCCTATTGGTTGAAATGTGGTCACATGATCGTTTAAGACAGGTTTTGAATAAGGGAATAAAGGTGTGATGAAGAGGTTTTTAACTATTGTTTAAAACCTATGAGGGGCCTGATAATTGCACGAGTCGAAGGCGAGGGCAATTATCGGCCACCAGGGGTCGATTTCACAAAGAGCTAAGATTGATCTTAACTGCAAATCACTCTTAGTTGCTACGCAAAGTGTGATGTCACAATACAAATTACTATGGTAATACTGACAACTCATCTTAAGATGAATCTTAGTGCTTTGTGAAATCGACCCCAGGCCCCTCATCGGTTTTAAAAAATAGTTAAAAACCGATTCAGCACACCTTTATTCCCATTCATAAATACCTTTTCTGACCAAAAAGCATGAAAAAGTAATTTCTGGGCTTCAAAAGTCACGGCTTTCCTTACTTTTTTTCAAGATGTTCACATCTAAGTTTTCCCGTGTGGGCGCTGAGTGATGGCTGTCGTGCGCGCGCGTTACACAGAAATACGTACTACGCTCGTCACACCAACCGGTTTTAAACAGTTTTACCGTGTCTATATCACTCGTTTAAACACGGCCTCTCGACCAATCAGAATGGAGAAACTGTCAGGTATTTATGAATAGACCTTATGCATTGACGTCATCACGCCGCCATCTTAGAGGTAAATCGATGATGTAACAATGGAAACGCAGACATTTGTACGCGCGGCGCACAGGATTGGCCAATGAACAACCTCATTTTGACCTCTAGGCGAGGGCGTCCTACTCAAATGACGTCATGTGCATAAGGTCTATGGCTGATAAAGAGAAAGCTGTAGCGATGAACGCGCGTTTGGCGCTCAATGTCAAAGCCATAAGCGTGTTGGCACGTTTACCCACGCAGGCACTAATTTACGGAAAACCAAATTAAAAACAATGTGCCAAAGCATTTTACAGAATAAACTGCAAGTTACAGATTAATAGTAATAATAATAGTGGCTTCTTATGCGCACAACTCCATCACTCAGAGACTTTTAAATAAGAAGCAAAAATAAAAAGCAAACAAAACAAAACACTAATTTATTGGCTAATGGCTTTCCAAACCGGCAAAATATAAAAAACATATAGTTTCTAGTCACCGGCCCCTCCCCCACCCCAACCAAGGATACAAAAAATATATATTATATTTATAATATACAGAAATATTACAGAAACAGAAACATGAATTGAAAGTCGTTGGGACAATATAAAGGATACGTTTCACTGGAATAGCTTTGTTGGGTCCCCCGACTGCATTCCTTGTAGAAAACGAAGATAATTTGGTTCTGAAATGACAAGTGGTAAAATGCAGACAATAAGTCAAGCAGATTTAACCTAAGCTTTTGCCACACAACTGAGCCAATTGGCCTCAATTTTGACTGCAAGAGGGCGCCCTTTGGGGTAGATTTGGGGTCAAACCATAGAAATAGTGTGGTAAACCAGATGCAATTGACTTCTAATAAAGCAGTTAATATATACAACTTTTGAGGTTTTTTAATGACATTTTTACTATGTAATCAGTGTAAGATAGTTGCTTGGAAAATTTTTATTTTAATGTTTTTAATGAAATAATTTTGTACTTTCAAAATGGAATAAGTACTGCGCCCTCTTGCTGTCAAAAATTATGGCCTATTCAAGAAATAAAACCACCGGCTTTTTAAGATAGACCTGAGCAGAAACCCTTCTGTACCAAAATTATTGTTCATAAACAAGAAAACAAAACTTTGGAATTCGTGGCTTACCATTATCTGGAGATATATGACCCTTGCGTACGAGGAAATCCAGATAACTCAGGGCACTGTTATGTCTGAAGTCCTTGGTTGCTATTTTTGTTTTTACCTAAATCATAAAATGCATTAAAAAAAGACTGGGAAGTAATTACGAAAACATAATTGCAATTTCCAAAGACCCATTTATTGTACGTGAAAATATTTAAAGAGGGGCTCCTAGTTCGAATTCAGTTTTGTGATAAATTTATTTTCCAATAGATAGAGTCCTTTATGAAAGTGGGGGAAAAAATTCAAGTCTCTAACCTTGCGTTAAAATAGTTTTGTGTAAAATGTGTATTTGATACCCTTCCAGTGTGAATTTTGTCTCACAAAACATCCAATGACGTCACATTTCAAATATAATTTGTGCATTTTTGTAGGGGAAATATTTTAGTTCATTCCTGGTATGTTGATATTTTGGTGATATTCAATCAAAACGGTACTGAGTTTAACCTTTTGACCGAGGCAAAAAAAAATCCTCTGAGGATATCCAATGATGTCATGTTTGCTGACGTCCAATGACGACATGCTTAAAATTTCGCTCTGTATAAGAGTATCAAATAAAATGGCATTTTCCACCATTTTCATGTGAGGTTAGAGACTAGTAATATTTCTTTTCCCATCACTTTCATTAGGACTCTATCTCTTGAAATGTGACTGCACCACAAAACTGTATTAACCTTGAAGCCCTCTTCAAAATGTGCTTATGTCGGTCGTTTTGTACCGAAGTCGTTTCATACCCAGGGTTCATATCACAGTGACAAACATGACATCTAAAACACAATGACTGCCTTGGAAAAAGGATAGCAGGATTTACGTTGGAGAACTTTTCGGTTTATTTCTCTCTGGTAATTTTTGTTTCTAAACCTGCCGGATTGCCGGAGTGAAAGTCATTTTTTGAGGCTTTTTGAGATTCAGCTGACTATACCTACTGGTGTGATTTGCATGACTGGCTTAATCCCCTAATAATGACTGGGTACGAAATGACCTGCTTCGATTACCCCTACGTCCCTAAAGTCCTCTCGCCAGCAGTTTTGTTAGATTTGGATGGAAGCATGACAGGCTGGGGGTAAAAATAGAAACAAATTAAACCTCACCTCTTCTAACGTCCAGAGGTAAAATTCCGAGACCTCATCATCATTGATTTCTGGCACAAAGTCCACGGGAAGTTCAAGATCATAAACAAATTGTGTTTCATCAAAAAGGCCATGTTTGTTCTCATAAAAGTAGCTGAAGAAAAGATGTGAAGAAATGGAGAAAGATGAGTCGAGCAGACGTAAATGAACTATATATTGATTTTCTAATGTTTATTTAATTTTGCACATGCGCCACTTCAGGGAACACTGGGTTTACCGGGTGTAAAACTGGTAGGGTGATGGCCTTGGCTTTCGATTGAAACCGGACCTTCGTCACAGGCAAAAACAAGCTCAGACATAAAACAGATCCATTTATAGAAAAAAAGATGGAGTCAGGAATTATGAGAAGGGATACAGAAATATATGGGGAAATGATATCCAAAATGATAACCATAAATCAGGGATGAGACTTTTCAGAAATTTGTAAGAATTCAGACTGTTTTATGTCTGCCTATAGTTGTTGAAAAAAAAGTAGCTGTTCCTTTCTTATTTATTTCTTATTTAATTCGACATTTATTTCCATACTTTCCAATGTATACATCAAATTATAAATGAATACAAAACGTTAATAGAAGTACAATACGTTATAGCATTTAGAAACAATGCAGGGGGAAAGTATGGGGCTGTTCATGGTAAGCCGAGGCTTGTAAAGAACAGCTTTGAACAGACATTAAGAAAAGCACAAAGACAAACGGACATGGGAAAACTGGACAGACAACAAAGAGGAGATACAGAACAGTCAAGACAAAGACAGGAGGAAAAATGACAATAAAATTCAATAATATGCAATGTAACAAAGTGAAGATGACAATCATAAGTCGTCGCAGCGCTAACACACCAACGAAGGCGCAAATCCGTCAAAGGTGGCGAACAGGCAATAGTGCTACTACTGCCCACTCGCCACCCCGCCAGATCCGCACCGGCCAATCGTCGGCCTGTCAGCACCGCGACGAAATAATTGAAGACAACCAAGAGAAGAGTGTTGCTAGGGAGGGAAAGCTATGTTACATATTGAGAGAGGATTGCTCTTTTATAGGAGGATTTGAAACGGCTCACGGATGACATTGTTCTGATATCACTATCTATGGTGTTCCATAGACGGGGACCATAGAAACAAAGAGTAGAACTCGAATACAGGGTGCGGCTGAATGGGACATACAAGTTGTCACGGGATCTAGTAGAGTAGTCATGTGTATCTTGGACTGAGGAGAAGAAAGAAGAGAAACCATTTGGGAGAAGATTGTGCGTAAATTTGTACATGAAAATCCCAGTGTGGAATTTATTTAAGTCACTGATGGTGAGAGTATGAAGCCTTGCGAATAGAGGTGCAGAATGCTCCCGATAGTGAGAAGAAGTGCAGATACGAATAACTCTTTTTTGGGTGACGTATAAAGAGTGCAGCTTGTTATTAGAAGTGTTCGACCAGACAATGTTACAGTAGTTTAAGTATGGAAGAATAAGTGAGTTATAAAGTAGGACCAGAGATTCAGTTGGAAGAAAGAAGCGAAGTTTAGACAGGACACCAGTATACGTGAAACAACTTTTGTAACAGAGGAGATATGGTCAGTCCATGACAGTTTATGGTCGACAAGGACACCTAGAAATTTAGCAGAATCAACCCTGGTAATTGGAATATCGTCAATCTTGACTGGAGATAAAACAGTATCTTGATAGCCAGACGTTTTGCTGAAGAAGATGAAATTAGTCTTAGTCAAGTTAAGAGAAAGTTTATTGGCCTTAAACCAAGAAGAAACGTTGATAAGTTCAGAGTTTACAGTGTCAATCAAAGAAGAGACGTCAGGGTTGGAGTAGAAGATCGTGGTATCGTCGGCAAAAAGAGTGAAATTCAGAGTATTTGAAGAAAAAGAAAGGTCATTTATATAGATCAAGAAAAGAAGAGGACCAAGAATGGATCCTTGAGGGACCCCATGCTGGATAGTTAGTAGTGTAGTTCAACATTCTTGATAGAAGTATACTGAAACCTGTTAGAAAGATAGTCAGAAAACCAGTTGAGAGGAAGTCCCCTGATACCATAATGATCTAATTTAGTGAGAAGGATAGAATGATTGATAGTATCAAAGGCTTTTGAGAGGTCAATAAATACGCCAATCGCAGACATTTTGTTATTGAAGGCACTGTTAATTCTGTCAACGAGTTGTATAAGAGCCATATCAGTAGAATGTTTAGATCTGAAGCCATATTGTTGATCGAATAGAATCTGAAATTGAGAAATGAAATGAGAAAGACGATTATAGACAAGCCTCTCAAGAATTTTAGAAAAGCAAGGAAAGAAAGAAATAGGTCTGTAGTTATTGATGTTCTGCATGTCCCCACTTTTGAAAATAGGGATGATTTTGGCGATCTTGAGCTTTAGGGGGACAGAGCCAGTTAGAAAAGAAAGATTGAAGATATAGCTGAGAGGATCGGCAATGATTGGAAGAACAGTTTTAATAACGGTAGAGCTAATTCCATCAAATCCACAACTGTTTCCACTCTTAAGGTTCTTGCCAATCTGGATGATTTCTAAAGTGTTGGTAGGTGTGAGGAAGAAAGAGGAAGCAGTAGGATTGTGAAGAGTATCAGTGAAGTTTGTGACAGAGGCGGGGATTTTGTTTGCGAGAGAAGAACCGATGTTGCTGAAATATTTATTGAAAGAATTGGCAATATCCCCTGGACTAGAAAAAACTGTTTTCTCCGTCGGTGAAATCATTTGGCAAAGAAGTATCTTTTTTCTTGCCGATATTATTTATTTCTCGCCAAAGTCCTTTCAGGTTATCTTTGTGTCGATGAAGCTGACGAGCATAATAATCTTTTTTTGCAGCTCGTATAGAAGCTGTCAGACGATTGCGAAAGACCTTATAGTTGCGCCTATTGACTTCAGATGGATTACGCAAGAACCTTCTATGTAACCTGTTTTTAAAGATGCAAGAATCAATGATGGACTGATTGATCCAAGGCTGGTTTTTCTTGGATTTACCAACTGTTTTGGTGATAAGAGGAAAGTGATGGTCATAAAGGGAAGAAAATTTAGACAGAAATATGTCGTAAGCAGAGTCAGTATCATAAACTTCACATAAACGTCACTCCAATCAATGTTGAGAAGATCTGAGCTAAATGACTGAAGAGAATTGGGGTTAATGTCCCTGGTATAAAAGGTCTTTTGAAAACGCACCGGGTTCTTGAAACAAGAAGCAGTATATTGAAAGAGGGGATGGGATAGTGATCAGTGATGTCAGAATACAATAGGCCAGCTGAAGTATCAAGATTGGAATTTGTAAGTATGTTATAGATTAGTGTGGCGGAGTTTGGGGTGATGCGAGTGGGCTTGGTGATTAGAGGTCGAAAGCCATAAGAACAGATAGCATTCAAAAAATCATCCGTGGGCTGGTGGCCAGCACAATTGAGCAAATTAAGGTTAAAATCACCCATTATGTAACAGAGCTTCCCCTCTTTCGCTATTTTGTCTAGACAAGAATCAAAACACCTGTTAAATGTAACAAAGGAAGTACCAGGAGCCCTGTAGACATTGCCAACAATCAAGTTGCAAGCATTGTCTCGCTGAATTTCAATAAAAATGGATTCTAGGTCATCCGTCGAAGAAGGTATTAAGTCTTCACGGACGTGAAAGTTCAGCGAAGCACTAACAAACATGGCGGCCCCTACGCCATGACGCAGGGACCTAGAAGAATGGACAAGATTATAGTCAGCCATGTAAACATAAGGCGGAGGTACCTCCTTAAACCAGGTTTCTGTGAAGCCATAGATGGAAAAAGAATAGTCAAAAGTGCCAAGAAAGTCTTGGATGTTGAAAAAATGTCTACAGAGGCTCCTGGAGTTCATATAAAATATCGTAAAAGTACCTGGTGTAGGAATATTTAAGTTATTAAATTCGTTACTGTAAAAATAAGCACAAGCATTGTCATAGAAATCGGGGTCATCTTCCTCGTCATCAGAAAAATGTGGAAACATGGACATACAAAAAAAGGGTTAAACACACACTTAAATATCGTATAAAGAAAAAAGAGACAGTCAGTGTAGTCTCTGATGAAACGACAAATGTACATTGAGACGTTTCAAGAGCAAACACATTAATAATAATAATATATAGGCTCAACATAAGGAAATAATAGTAAGTCAAAAAAGAAGCAGTATATTGAAATAGTAGGCAGAATAATGAACTCAAAATAATATGCATAGACTAACACACATAGAACTGAAGAACTGAAGGTAAACCAAGCCAAAATGCATATAAAATAGTATAATAATTGCAAATAAAAATCCATGCAAATCATAGCAAAATGAGACCGAGCAGCAGAACAAGCTATGCAATATGTACAGCAAGGTAAATGACCAAGACAAACACAGTCATGTGTGTAGTAATAATGAGGAAGATAATAAAACTAAAGTAAATTATATATACCAAAATAATCATGAATAAATAAATATGGCAAATCAAACTGAGAAACAAATAGAACAAAATTAATATCAAACAGTCAATAAAACAAAGCGAAGACGACAAACAGGCGGTGGTTGAAAAGGTTAGCCATTGGTTAGCTCATGGTGCTCGATAGAACTCGGCCAGAGATCCAGCGTTGTTCCGACACTTACCAGCAACGAAGCGAAGTTTCTTGCCGTCTTGGTAGGCCTTCTTCACTTGGTCAGACCATCGTCGTTTTTCGTGGCGGGTTAAGTCGTCCACGCAGAAGTAGGGGACGTCCGCGAGGGCCTGTGGTTGCTGGCGAAGGACTTTGAGTTTATCTTGGTACCCATTGAATTTGATGAGTAGATGTTGTGGGCGGCCAGGGGTCTTCATACCGTCGCGATGTGCTCGCTCCAGTTTAATGTCATGGATGTCAAATTTATCTTGGAGCATCTTGGTGGTAAGTGCCAAACAGTCCTCATTCTTTTCTTGAGGGATACCGATTACTCTGATGTTATTTCGACGACTGAATCGCTCGAGTTTGTTTAGTTTTTCAGAGTGGTCGGCAAGTTGCTGTTCTGCCTTTTGAATCAATGGAGCCAGCTTTTCCAGCTCCTTCAGACGGTTTTCCAGATCGTTTATCCTTTTCGATTCAAACTCGATGGCAGCATTGAAGGTATAAAGAAAAGAAGCTCTCTGATCTACTTATCTTGTGCTGAAAATACTGTTCCCTTAAGCGCCTTGAAATCTTTACTCCAGGGGAAATGTAAAGCTGGAAATACCATCATTTCAACGTATCTCCCAAAATTTGGATCCAAGATTCAGACTTTTTCGTCAGCAGTGAATCTCATCCCTCATAAATGGATCTGTTGTTATGTCTGTCTTGTTTATGCCTCTGACGAAGGTCCGGTTTGGATCAAAAGCTAAGGCCTTAGCTTTGGATAAAAACTGGACCTTCGTCAGCTTTCGATCCAAACCGGACCTAAACAAGCACAGACATAGCATTGTGCACATGCATGACTGTGGTGAATGTGCTTGGTATCATCCAAAGTTTGATGAGAGTATTGAAGGCTGGTAAGTCTACTGCCACCTACAGCCCTCAAAAAGCCTCCCACTGAAGATTAGCGAGCCCAAAAAGAGAACAATTTACTGATTACCAGGTCTTAACATTCCTGAAACCATGTTAACTCCTCAGGAGTATGCCGCACCGGAAACGACATGGCTACAAAGTTCGCCAACCTACAATTTGTATACCTCACAGGCACTCATTCTACTTTCCTTGTTGTTTTATTCTAAAAAGATTACTGTCGTGGGTTTCATTTGACTTTATGAGTCTTACTAGGCGAAATCAATATTGTACCCCTGGAGACGAAGAATGAATCAACGAGGATAACACTTTACTTTTAATCTGCCCTTCTTGTGAACACATTTTACTTGGAAAACATGGCGCGTCTGATCTGTTGTCTCCAGCCAACTCTGTCGTGAGCCTCTTTTTTTTCAGTGCTAACAGCTTCATGACTGAGCTGGACTGGTGACAAATTGATACAGGCATTGACTATTGTTTAAAAAACTGCAGATCAATTAAAATCAGTCGGTTGAAAACTTATAAAAACAGAACGAGTTGTAAAACACTGTGAGGTTGTCACTCCCACAACCAACTGACTATTTATAACAAAGTTCTATAAGATTATTCTCAATAATATTTACAAATAGAATTCTCGTGCCTGTAGTAATATGCCAAAACAATTATACGCACAGTTCGCCAACAGAGGACACTAAATGCGGCTAATCGATCATTGTGTAATTATACAACAATACCTTATGGCACCAGCGGGTACAGCTCTTCGTGCAATGCATTCTGGGATGGACGCTTCTTCTGCGCACTCTTTGACAAGGCATTCCTTGATAGGCATCCCTGATGGAATACCACCAGCTGCCTTGGATAAACAAAGAAAAAATCGTTTCACAACAACAATATAACAAATTACTTATAATTATTGGTCATTAAGGTTGTATTAATAACTAGTTCTGACACAGCGCATTTTGCAAAAACCTATCAATCCGCTTTTTATTTATAGTGCCCTGGTCATTGAGCCAATACAGCATTCTGTGTAAAGTTTGGAGCAAATCAACCCCTCTGCCCCCCCCCCCTTTAATCAAAGAGTCCCCATATGCCCATGCCTCCAACGCTGCCGCTCCCCCACGCCCCCCCCCACCTCGAATTGGACCCACCCTCAGATATGTATATTTGGGCTCACCACACTATCCAGTCTATTAGGAAATGTTGCCTTGGTTGGTGATCGTCTCCCAACCCATATACACAATCCCTTGGTTGGGTGGTGGCAGTATCCATTTATAAGAACTCCATATTGTTTAATTCCAAACAGACCTGCCGACGAAATCAGATCAGAAAAGTTTAAACTTTAATTCATAAATTACCCCAGACAGATTATCCATTCTGATTGGTCGAGAGCATGTCACATGGGAGGTGTTTAAACATCTGAGTGTTTATAACCAGTCAGCAACAGACTGATCCAAAACGACTTAACTTTGCGAGATCAAAGTTTTACGAGATGAAACCATTCTTCACTGACCGTATGTATCCACCTCCTCATCTGCACGTCATTCTACAAAGCACTTGTCCGCACTCGCTTAACAATGTACATGGCTTGAGTTCACAAAGCATTAAAATTGATCTTAAATGCAAATCAATCGTTATTGCTAAGCAAAGTGTGATGTCACAAAGCAAATTAAACGATAACTCATCTTAAGATGAATCTTAGTGCTTTGTGAAATCGACCCCAGAGCCCAATTTCATAGAGCTGCTTACGCACAAAAAGTAGCTAAGCACAATCAAAATGATGCTTACCAGAAAAAGGTTACCAGCCAGTGTAGCATGTCACATGTACAATTTATGACTGGTATGTTGCTTATTTTTTGCTCAGCAGAAAATTATTAAGCACAATTTTCTGCCCTGGGTGTTGACGACTGTTCAAATGGACCCAATAAACTCTGCTAATACGTGTAAAATTTTTGACATGGTCAAAGGCGGCTTTCAACGTGCGAAACAGGGTGCCCCCCAAAAAACATTCATGAGACGTTTTTGTAGGTATATCCATCCCATAGAGCCAATCCGAACCAACTTATACTTGAAAAATGCAGCACAGTACCCCTCCAAGAGTTTATTAAAAAATGTTGATTTTCTTTGCCTTGTAACTTTTATTTGGTTTGCGGTAACACCATGTGATTATATCTACTTTGCTGTTATTATTAAACATATACAGTAGATTGTTCTTGTGAGAACTTACTGTTTTGCTATTATTCTAACTAAACCACGGAAGAGATTTTGGAATTCGGGTACTACCTGGGGAGGTAGGGAAATCAGCCAGAACTACTACTGTTACTTTCTCTGAGTGGATCGAGGGGACTTCTCAGATAACTTCACTGCTGCGAAGTGAGTTTGTTAATTAATCTCAACGTTTGGATTAGCTTGCTCTAGTCATCGTCAGGAGACTGTAATTTCTTTAGTTTAAAAACTATTTGTTAGAGTGCCATTCCCCTGTTGGAAGACCACATATTTTTTCAAGAGTGTTTCCCCTTTGCCCATTGACATACTTCAGTTGGTTGCCAAGTAAACCACAGACTGTTATTCTGTCACAAGTCACTGACTTCAGTTGATTTATGGATTGACCATGGTTGGAGACTTTTTGTTTTTTCTTTGTTTAAGAGCCTAAAGTATTTTGTTATGGTACCGTGGTAGGACAGATGCCATGTTTTAGTATTGCATCTTTGAGTTTATCCACCTATGTAATTTCTAGAATCATAGGAAAGTGCGGTACGGTACATGTCGATTGTTGCATTTGTTTATTCGTTTGAGGCTGTTCTTTCTCGACATCTGTGAAAAGTATTCCAGAGTTTGTACCAGAGATCTTGGAGTGGCTGAAAAAAGCCAGTAAGGACAGTTCCAGCAAGTCTTGGAAATTGTACAAGTAATGTATAAAAAAAATGTGCACGATGTGTACTCGTGCATGCACGATGGAACGTTGAGGCCAGACGACCGCGATCACACACTTTTCAACACAAGAATTTCAAGAAATTGCTTTCCAAAACTCATGTTTCGACCCCAGCAGAGTTTTTCAAAGGCTAAATGACAACATAACACACACATACTGTAGTGACAAAAGCATTCAATTGGAAAGAAGTGAAAAGAGAGGCAGAAAGCAGTCAGAAGAAGCAAAGAATGAACAATGACGAGGGAGACAAAAGGAGGTTTTGGGGAAGAGTCTGAATAGGGTGGAAACACAAAAGACAAAATCAAAGGTGAAATTGAAGTTTCGCAAGGCTAGGCACAACATATTTACATTTTCTATTGCGAGCCAAGAAGCGTGACGTATTTGCATATTACGCAAGAGTAAAAGGCTGAGTGCACAAGTCAAGGGTGTGTCCACCATTGATCGTTTTCAGCGCAACTACGACGGACGTATTAAAATGATTCTTCCTTCGCCATAATGTCAGATTCCGATAACGGGGCGCGTATTTTTTTTTTCCAGGACGAACGTGGGCAATTTACTAATGGGCGTGCGTAAATCCCAAATACCCCCGCACATGCGTACTTGGACCTAGTACATGTAGTTTTGAGTTGTTCATGTACACGTACACTGTTCATGTACATGTATGTACAGTATATGTACATGTACATGTACATGTACATGTACTACGAGAAATGCATGTTGACTCGGTCTCCGTAGCACAGCTTAGTTTTACCATCGGAGCCTTTTGGGTTATGGTGTATCTTATGCTTGCTTGGACTTAAATAGTTGTGAGTTGATAGCGCTATATTCACGGATTTTAAACAATCGCGGACAAAATAAACAAAGAAACACACAAAGCCCCTAAACAAAACGATTCTACATCATCAGGTACAAGATGACACCAACAAAATCGTATTTTTCCACATGATTTTGAAAACACCCCTAAGATCACAATGAGACAGTGGAGTACTTTAGGAATGACCATTAGCCTTTATGGTGTAACGATGTCTACACAAGAGGGGTTGTGGGTGATGATTGTGGGCAACATACAAATACTCGAGGGTAGACTGTGCATTACAAATAGTCACTAGAAGGACCTTGGGCTAGCATGGTGGTTTGAATGGGATAAGTCTTAATGGGGACCAGCTGTTCCATTGCTTTGTACAATATTATTGTATTTGTGAGGCACCCAAACTAACCAAAATGTAATGTTTTACTGCAGTGTACTTTTTGAGTCGCTTCATCCTATGCTGTATTTACATGTATGTTTCTTCTATAGTATCAATCGCCCCCCCCAAAAAAAAAAACCTGTTAAAGAAATGCTTAATACTTATAAATTTGAATCAATACTTTTAAATTTGTATCTACATTTTGTTATCTATCTGTATCTGTCTGTCGGTCGGTCTGGGCTTACGAGAGCGCAGCATACTACAGTAACTGTGGGTTTTTCTTTACATTGTGGGGTGATGCTCACAATGTTTATTTATCTATTTATTTTGATGCATAACAAAAGATTAAAGACAAGGGACATGGATGTATTTATCTATAAAATAAGTCTCACTGCCAAAATAAAAATAAGCTTTCCTCAAATAAAGTGAAGAATTGCCAAAATAAATTGCAGTATGTTCATAACGATCGTAACAAGTGGGGAACCAATACAAATCGTTAGCAGATCTACCACCAGAACTTTGAAGTGGGTGATGAATTAAATATCGTTTTTTAGCTTACATGTTTCTAGGATAAGATACATCATAAACCAAAAGGCTCCGTTGGTAACACTAAATTCAAGCTGTGCTACGGAGACCGAGTCAACATGCATTGTTGTCCTCGTAGTACATGTATGAACAACAACTCAAAACTACATGTATTAGGTCCAAGTACGCATGTGCGAGGGTATTTGGGGTTTACGCACGCCCACTTTATGTTAATTGCCCACGTTCGTCCTGGAAAAAAAAATACGCTAACGGGGCTCTCCAATCGGGAAGCCAATACTATCAACCCGGTCAGCCCTCATTATCGATTACGGCAAACGACGTCTCAGCTATAGTCAAGGCCGGAGTATCAGAGGCATTGCAAGGCTTTCAGCAGAGATTCGATAAGGTAATCGCCCAGCGAAAACACGAAAATGAGGAGGCCTTGCTAGAGGTGCAGTCGCTTAAGCGTGCAAACGAGGTGCAATTTAGGTTTAAAGGAAACCGCACACAGTTTGAGTTTAACGAGAAAATTGCTCAAAACCTCGAAATCTCCAAAAAATTACTGAAGGAGGGTTCATCCACATCAGCAGAGGAGAAATTATCCGAAGCAGTTAAAGAACTACGAAAAAGAAACAAGCTGATTCGCCTCGCTGACAAGTCCGAGGCAGGTTCGTATTAAATCTACAATATACATGACAAGTCGAGACGAAAAATTAAGTTTTTAAAGAAATCCTTAAAACAGTACTACGCTATGTATAGCATTTGCCTAAAAAAAGGTAGTAAAGTGTGGTGTGCATACCTCAGCTATTGTCATTACGCTGCCCATAACAATAGAACATCACTGTTATCTTGGAATAGCTGGAATGTTCCTTAATTCAGACCGTTGCATAGGAGTGGTTTGAATATCAAGAACCATGTTGGAATCAAGGTTGTTGGAGATTGGAATGTGTTTTAAGTAGAGAATTAACATCCTATTTCATTGTAGGTTGGGCCGCTGTAGATGAGTCCATGAGTGACGAATTAGCGGAGGACTCCGAAGATGAGAAGCGAATTCGTTCTGCCCAGTCCCGGGCAATGGCAAAACGAAAAAAGGCAAAGGCCTCTCAACGCCAAAAGCCGTATCACCAAAGTAGACGACAGGCATCTGAATCGCCTGCCAACCCTGATAATCTTTTTCGCCACCATAGTGGGCAGTATAGACCGGCATCTCGATTCTCATACACGAGCACAGGCTATGGGTCAAGCCCAAAAGCCACAGATATCTGTTTTAGATGCGGAAAAACGGGGCATTGGAGACAAGGATGCACCGGAATACACTCGGCTACCGGAGTCAAAGACAACGCGGGCCAGCGGTAAATTCACAGATAAAGTTTCGACAAGCAATGATTGGCTTAACCAAGATGGAGAGACAGGGTACGAACAATTCTATTTAGATAACTACTTTGACTACGAACAAGGTTCTGCAGAACCCATTGTCAGGGGACGTATGAAAGCGTCGTTAAAATTCTGGGAGAACATTTATGCATATTCCGAGGCGTTAGATATCATTCGGACAGGTTACAAAATCCCATTCATTGGCACACCCCCCACGATGTATTCAAAGAATAATCGTTCCGCAATCGCACATTCAGAATTTGTGTTGGAGGCAATAGCAGATCTAAAATCTAAGAATCTCATCTCAGAGTTAGGTTCTCCTCCCTACGTTGTAAATCCACTGACTGTTTCCGTGCAAAGTTCTGGAAAGAAAAGATTAATTCTTGACCTAAGATATGTTAATCAATTTGTATGGAAGGAGAAGGTCAAGTTCGAAGACTGGAATGAAGCCTTGAAATACTTTAAACAGGGAGATTTTATGTTTTCTTTTGACCTACGTTCTGGTTATCATCACATTGACATTTTTTCAGAACACTCTAAGTTTTTAGGGTTTGCTTGGAATATTGAAGGCATAACAAGATACTTTACGTTTAATGTGTTGCCATTTGGATTAACCTCAGCTCCTTATATATTTACTAAGATATTAAGACCATTGGTAGCCTCTTGGAGAAGTAGAGGGATGTATATCGTAGTTTACTTAGATGATGGATGGGGAAGAGAAGACAATCTACACCAGTGTGAAATTACTGCCAAGGCGGTAAAGGCTGATTTACTTGCTGCTGGGCTTGTACCTAACAAGAAAAAATCAGAATGGTCACCTATGCAACAAATTGATTGGTTGGGACTGACATGGAATTCCAAAGAAGGGTCCATTCGAGCTCTAGAACGAAGAGTCACAGATACGACGTCTTCAATTCAGAAACTAACGCAAAAACTACCCAAGGTTACCGCCAGGAAACTGGCGTCTATCACTGGTAAAATAATATCATTTTCATGTGTTGTAGGGAGTATAACACAGCTTAAATCTAAGTACTTGCACATGGAGATTATCAACAGAAAACATTGGGATTACGAATTCTCTCTCCAAAGCGATAGTAAAGCGATTGAAGAACTATTCTTCTGGAAAACAGAGTTGCCAAAATTGAACAAACGTTTACTGTTTCAGTATTCTGTTCCGCAGGTCATGGTCTACACGGACGCAAGCAAGTCAGGATGCGGTGCATGGGCCATTAATTTTCCACAGAAAGTCGAATTCCAACAGAATTGGTCTTCAGACGAAAGAGGCAAAAGCTCCACCTGGCGTGAGTTGAAAGGGGCATCCCTAGCACTCAGAGCGTTTGCTCCAGTACTCAGAGGTAAAACAGTAAAGTTGCATACCGATAACAAAGGAGTTGTCGCAATAATAGCTAAAGGAAGCATGATCACAGAATTACAAGAATTGAGTCTGGATCTCAACTTATTCTGCAATAACAGCAGAATAGAATTGAAGGTGGAATGGATTCCACGGTCTGGCAATACAGAGGCAGACTGTCTAAGCAGACAGGAAGATCTAGATGATTGGGGCGTGTCCAAAGAATTTTTTCAATTCATGGACGGTATGTGGGGTCCACATTCGGTGGATAGGTTTGCTAACGAGTACAACACGAAGTTACCCACTTTTAATTCAAGATATTGGAGTCCCAATTCCAGTCACGTTGATGCCTTCAGTGTCGACTGGAGTGCCGACAACAATTGGTTGGTGCCACCAGTAGTATGTCTGCCGCAAATGGAGCCTCTTTGTGGAGGTGGAGGACTGCAGATTCTGCAGTGGAGGGTGTGGAGGGTGTGGAGTGCGCATGCGCAGCATGCATATGGATGAGTAGGTGACGTAGTGATGACGTAATGAAGACGTCATGGATGTGAATGAGATGACGTCATGAGGTGATGTACTGCGCATGCGCGACACTTGATTTCGGGCAAGTCTGGACATGTCTGTGGTGATGACGTCACAGGAGGTGAAGTGAACCGGTGATGGATGTCTGGGCTTGCCCAGACAAGATTTGAATAGATGACGTCACGGGATGATGTACTGCGCATGCGCGACACTTGATTTCGGGCAAGTCTGGACATGTCTGTGGTGATGACGTCACGAGAGTTGACGTGAACGGGTGCTGGATGTCTGGGCAAGCCCAGACATGATTTGAATTGAAATGAACAGGATATGGGTGATTGGTGGAAAGTTTGCGCGTTGTTTTGAGCGTATGCACGCGCTAGCTGTGATTGGTTCACTGACAGACGCGTAGTTAGTCAGAGTATATAAGGAGCAACATTTGAAATACAGACCACCCTTTCCGCTCACACATGCTACTACTTACACTCCACTGAATACATTGATTTGCTATTGCTCTTGAGTTTGACTCGATAGCGATGGGCTACTTTAAGATCCATCCTTCCATCGTTAGGGGTGAGAGTTACCCCAGAAAGAGATGCGGCGGCTGTAGTTTACGCAGAAGCAACCGAATTGCTAAACGCCGCATGCCGCATTATGCGAAGAAAGCTTTTGTTATGGCCAGGACGGAAGTGGAGAAATTCATCGCAACATTTTGCGTTATCTCCGAAGGGCTGAGCAAACTTGAATTATTTGCAGTGTGCTCACGAATGCTGGACAACAGCGACGAAGCTGACTCTGGATGGGTTAGTGATATGGTGGAGTTGGCCCTGGCAATACACCTGATGGACCCCGTGACCCGGCTGACACTTCTCTTGGAAATAACAAATTAAACACTTCTAGTACAGAAGTGGGCTCTTTTCAGAGCCACCCATACAATCAAAAGATAGATATCATAATCAATGTAATTTTGACAGTTTTGATGATGGCGACGTCATAATGACGTCATTTCAAATACATACATGGACGGGTGGGGTAGAAATAAGGTAAACACAAATAATAGTGAAGACGGGGAAGATTGACGCATGAAAAACATAAATGATGCAACGTCTGCATTCAAATGGATGAAATTGGAGTAATAATGACGTCATGATGACGCCATTATCACAAAACAATATTGGCCTTGGGCTGCCTTATTTCCTTTTTTATTATGCTTGGGCATGTCTGGACATGTTTGGTAACAACAAAATGCATGGACTTAGACACGTTTTCGTCGAAATTGATCAAATTGAATTAATAATGACGTCATGATGACGTCATATTAAAAAATAAATACTGTCATTTGATAGAGAACAAAATTCTGTGTAAGAATCAGCCCTCGAATCTGAAAAAAATGTTTGAAAATAAGGGTTTAATAACAAATGTTATCAATTCGTCTGCTCGTGTCTTATTTTGGCGCGAAAGAGCACCAGGCCACTTTACCACTTTTGCATTTCGCGGAAAAACTGGACCGTACCATTCGTTTTATGACAAGGGGTAATTAACTCCATAGTTTTTACGTTTAAGTCGACACATCATTTTAACGATGACCTAGTAATAATTTCACGGGAGTAAAATGAATGTTAATACTTGGAAAGCAGTAAAGAATCGCAGGGTAAGGTAAAAGTTTGTTTTCTTCTTGTGCAAATAAAAGTTTTGCTTTCATGATACCCTTTGAGAAAAAAGTAAGGTGGTCTTTGTTTTGAAACAACGCAATGTGCAGGAACACTTTGCTATCCACAACAGTCCACGGAAGACGTCGTGCCTTTGTTTTCTTTTCGGTCTAATTGTTGTGAGCAACTTTAGCTTGTAATTTTTCGGAGATGGAGAGGAAAAGTGTAGAGTATTTGTTTAGCCCGGACCCGACATCTTCAGAGCTTGAAGAAATGGATGAGTGGGGGCATCTAGATTGGCCATTTTGTAGTCCGGATCCAACGGTGTCACAGCAGGAAGCTATACAAGAAATAGCGGATAATTTGTTGGGAGAAAACTCCTACTGGCCCTTCAATAGTCCGCATCCAACCTCTTCACAGCAGGAAGAAATGCAGCAAGTAGCTGACAGGGAATTGAAGGCTGGAAATGTCTCGGATGAGGTAGGAGATCACTTTAAACTTTCTTTATTTTAGGGTAACATCCTTTTGGTTTTGTATAATCAGATAGGTATCAGGGTGTCTATAGTGTTAGTCGTGTGCAACAACGACAATAAAAAATACTAAAATAATATTACAGTAAAATGTTTTTCTTTTGAATAATAAATCATGCGGGGAGGGGGGGGCAAGGTATTATTTGGTGGGAGTATTGGTGGGAGTTTAGAGTGATAATAAGTAATTGGAAGGGGAGGGTGCTACGGCAAAAATTTTCCTTAAGTGAGGGCGCCCTTTATGGCATTTTAAAACAAATGTATCAAGAGAGGGCGTCCTTCCCGTTATTTACATTACATTTTTAAGCACTTCGCTCATTAAAGATAAAGTGAGCGTCATGGTCACACGCACAGGTTAACTATATAGCAGATAGTTGATGTTTTTTACAAATTATTATGAACGTTCTTTTGTTTAAATCGTGTGTAATAGATTGTATTTATTTATTTGTTTCCTCAAATTTGTGTTAGGGTATAAACAACCCGTCAGTTTTTGTTTGGGCGGCTCGTCCACCCAGTGACGCTTTTCAACACTGCGTTGAGGAAATGAGTGAACTGGAATCGATGGTGAGTTTCTTTTGTTTAATTGTCTATACGTTTATCTATTGCAATGATAACTGACGTGGTTTAACGTGTCAGTTGAAAAAAAAAAGAGTTCTCACGAGTGAAACTTTACTTTATCAGGACACCAACGAAGATGAAGAGGAAGAATTTGCGGAAGCTTCCCCTCCCATAGATGAAGTTTCGACGACGGTGAAGTCCCCAGTCCCAATGGATGGTGGTTTGGACAGGGAGGCTGCAACTCCCCCGCGCACTTCAGCGTCTCCATCCCACCTGGCGGGTGACAGCTTGTCTGGTGACCCCTCCCATGTTACCTTTGAAGAATCTCCTCCATCTCATTCACTCCGAGCAAAGGTGAGTAAAGCTAACACAACCGATCAAGTGAATGAATGAAGTTACAAATATAAAACTGACAACCTAAAAGAAATTGTAATTACTTAATGTATTCTTAATTCTTCTTCTTACCTCAGAACCAGGTATCCACCCAGAAGCAAAAAGACCGTCGGCATTTGAAGTGTTCTGTATGCCGCAAAAGATTCACCCGTACAGACAACCTAAAACGGCACGAGACAACCCATCAAGAGGGGTCAGCTTTGTCCTGTCCTACCTGCGGGAAAGGGTTCAACAGGAAAGACAGCCTGAAACGCCACAACGCCACTCATCCTACCGGTTCTCAACTCCCAAAATCACCAAATAAAAGCAAAGCAGCAAAGAAAACGCCAGGGAAACGACATCCTTGTCAGGCCTGTGGAAAATTGTTTACACGGAGATCCACGCTGACCAAACACAGACAAAGTTTTTGCCGGTACAGGCGTAACAACGAGCAACCGGAAAAAAGGCAACCAGCTGGAGCCGATGCACTCCCACAAGAGCCAGTACCGGTACCCGGAGCAGTGCCCCAAGATGATGAAAGCACACCCTCACCACCTGTAGAAGCATCGCCGTCTACACAAGACAGTGAACCTCAGTTCCCAACTCCTTCTACTCCACCACCCATTGATGAGCAACAGATTCAACCCTTAGAGGAGGATCCAGACGAGTACGAGCTAGATATCTTACACAATGGGCAGGAAGAGGAGGAAGAGCTCTCGCCAGACATTCTACAAGTTGTACGTGAAAACTGGAGGTGCCTTCGTACCCACCATTACACCGGCCGTCCCGTTCAAGATGTCCACACCTTCAGAATGGTTGGCGCAAACAATTTTGCAGTAGAAGATGCTTTAGATGCAATTTTCCAACGTCTACGATGCCGAGTGAAGATTAACGTTTCATTTGGACTCATCCTTCGACATACAGAGACGGGAACACTAAGGTATTTCCACTCCAGCGAAAACAATGCCCGACTCTTCCCATCTCCGGCATTCGTGTCTTCGCAAGAAGAGTTCAACCACCTAGTTGAACGAGTGCAAGAGGCTGATGTCTTACAATTTGGGATCCTGCAACGACCCGATACCAAATGGACCGTCGCCCTAGTCAGCAACATGACAGTATTTGTGAACAAGATGACGGATTTTCCAATTGGCGCGCCATCAGATGATATTCCTCCCTTCATCAAACACAACCCTGGTCTGATCAGCCTCATTAGAAGCAAACGCAATGGCCGGTGCTTCAACGATGATCATTGTTTTTTTCGATGCCTAGCATTGCACCGAGGGGCTAACGTCAGATCATTGGAAAGGCCCACCAAAGCCCTGATGAAAGAATACCGGCGCAAGACAGGCAGACAGCACCACGGCGGGGTAACGATGGATGAGCTTACCCATCTAGAGAATGTGTTCAAAATAAGCATTCGAGTCTACACCCTCCTCCGCAGTGAAGATGCTGCACCGCCAGAAGACGGAGTGGATGGTGAGGAGCCTCGTCTCCGTACTGTGGCAGAGTTGCTCAGAAGAAGTCACCGTCGAGACAAGGATCTCCTGAATCTCAACCTGCACGGGGCACACTTTTCATACATTCGAGATGTCGCAGCGTACAGTCGCTGTTACACATGTTCCAAATGCAATACAGCATTTAGACGGTCCAACGACCTTTACCGACATGAAGTGACCTGCCAGACCAACGTAAGACACCAATTCCCCGGCGGTGCTTACCATCTTCCACTTTCGGTGCTTGACAAGCTGATGGAAGAAGGCATTCAAATCGACGAGGCCAATCAGTTTTATCCCTATCGAGCCACTTATGACTTTGAAAGTTACTTTCAGCCCGTCCCCGAAGCCAAACAACCCAAGGCGGCGGACAAGTTGCGCTGGAACCGTCAGCATGTGCCTCTGAGTGTCAGTGTCTCAAGCAACGTGCCAAACTTCGAGGCTCCACGATGTTTCGTTACACGGGGAAATACAAACGACCTTGTGGCTAAGATGGTGGAATACCTTCGGGAAGTCAGCGAGGCCGCCTACAGGTGTATGTTAGAGCATTTTGAGGGAGTGTTCCAGGAGTTAGATGACGCCATTGGACAGGAGAACAACACCGTCGAAACGAACCCCGTTATGATACAGGCTGCGGAAGATGAAACACGCAGGAAAACCCCGCTTGAAAGGTTGAAGGACGACTTGGAGAGGTATTTGATGGAGCTGCCGGTGCTCGGATTCAACTCTGGTTCGTATGACTTCAACCTTGTCAAACGTTACCTGTATCCTGAATTGCAGCGCACAGATCCCATCGATTTCGTCATCAAGCGCACGGGAACCTACATGGCCGTTAAGACCGCACGCCTAAAATTCCTTGACATCACAAATTATCTCGCCCCCGGCTGCAGCTACGCCAAATTCTTGACTGCATATGGCTGCAGTGAAGGAAAAGGAAGCTTCCCTTATGAGTGGCTGGATGATTTGGATAAATTAAACGCCGTGGCCCTTCCACCCCACGAAAACTTCTTCAGCCAGCTGAAAGGTAAAAATATCAGCCAAGCCGACTACGTTGACTGTCTCAAAGTCTGGAGAGATGAGGGCATGGACACCATGAAGGATTTTCTTGTGTGGTACAATAACAAAGACGTGGTGCCGTTTCTCGAGGCCATTGAGAAGATGTTTAATTTCTATCGAGGCAAAGGGCTAGATATGTTTAAATCTGCTATCTCCGTCCCGGGTCTGTCTCTCAATTATTTGTTTTCAACCCTGTCAGATGAGGTCTACTTCTCTTTATTTGACGAGAAAAACAAAGACATTTACTACAAGCTAAAGGACAACATTGTGGGCGGTCCTTCTATTGTGTTCCATCGCTACCACGAACGACAGAAGACCCTCATCCGAAATGGTACCAAACCCTGCCAGAAGATTGTCGGCTTTGACGCCAATGCCCTGTACCTCTGGTCCCTCATGCAAGACATGCCTTCCGGAGTCTTTGTGAGACGAAGGGAAGAGACCAACTTCCAACCAGAGACCGGTCTACGTCGAGGCGTGATGGCAACAGATTGGTTAGACTGGGAAGCCCGAGTCCGTGGTGTGCACATCCGTCACGGATTTAATAGCACGGAGAAACGCATCGGACCCAGAAAAATTCCAGTGGACGGGTTTGAAAAAGAAACCAGAACCGTGTACCAGTTTCAAGGCTGCTTCTGGCACGGTCATAGCTGTCGCCTTAACAACGACGAATTTAACCCTGTCAGGCAGCTCCCCAACGCGGATCTTCTGGCCCAGACGAAGGAAACTTCATCCTACATATCCAGCCAAGGCTACAGATTAGTTGAAATGTGGGAGTGTGAGTGGTACGACGCACAGAAGCGTGACCCAGCTCTGCAAGCGTACCTACAGTCTCGTAGACTACCCCACCAGCACAAGAGGACCATGACTCCAGACACAATTACAGAGGCCATTCGTGATCAGTCTATGTTCGGACTGGTCGAATGCGACATACGGGTACCGGCTCATCTAGAGACACACTTCAGTGACATGCCGCCCATATTTAAAAATGTCAACATCAGTCGAAATGACATCGGCCAACATATGAAAGAATTCGCCGAACGAGAGGGTGTGATGAAGACTCCACGTCGCAGCCTGATAGGAAGCATGTTCGGGTCTCGTATTCTCTTAACAACGCCCCTTCTGAGATGGTACCTGGAGCACGGGTTAATCCTCGAACACATCTATGAGGTCATCCAGTATTGCCCTACCAAGTGTTTTGAGGCCTTCGGCAACGCCGTCAGCGATGCAAGACGAGCAGGGGACAAGGACCCGAACAAGTCCATCATTGCCGACACAATGAAGCTCCTCGGTAACTCGGCCTACGGAAAGACTGTCACAAATCAGGAGCGTCATACCAACGTCCGTGTGTGCGATGATGCCGGGGCCTCACGACTGGTGAACGATGGCCACTTCCGCGCCCTCCATGAGCTCAACGACGACTTATACGAAGTCGACATGACGAAAAGAAGTATCCGCCTGAATCTACCTATACATATTGGGTTCTTCGTCTACCAATATGCTAAGCTAAGAATGCTTGAATTCTACTTCGATTTTTTGTTGAGGTTCATCGACCCGTCCGATTTTCAATTGTGTCAGATGGATACTGACTCGACCTACCTTGCCATCTCTGCAGGAAGACTTGAAGACATCGTGAAGCCGCAGATGAAAACAATCTACCAGGCGGAAAAACATCTTTGGTTTCCCCGTGATGCCACCGAGGAGCAGAAGGCCTATGACAAACGCACCCCTGGATTGTTCAAGGTCGAGTGGGAGGGGGATGGCATCGTCGCCCTGTGCAGCAAGACGTACTACTGTTTCGGGAACACCGACAAGATTAGCTGCAAGGGACTCAATAAACGGACCAACGACATTACTAAAGAAAAGTTCATGAGGGTTCTTGAAACACAGCGTGGTGAGGGTGGTGTCAACAGAGGTTTCCGTATGCACGAAAACAACATGTACACATACGAGCAGGAGAAAACTGCATTTACATACTTTTATCCCAAACGCAAAGTAGCCCAGGACGGTGTATCAACGACTCCACTGGAATTGTAAAGTTTTTGGACCGATGTACAGTTTGGAGCGCCCCATGTCCTTAAAAGTCTAAACGGTCTGTCGCCATTACCACAAACTTGTCATCGGAAAGAAAACAAAAACACACTTATGTACTCCTGTACAAACAGTATAAAAAATAAAGGGAGAAATTGTTGATACTTAGCCATTCCTTGCCACTTTTTTCACAAACGAACCAAACTAAAGTAACTTATATATAGAAATATACTATACACAAATATAAGTATTACTATAATAGTATTAAAGCATTGTTTAAACACGCCTTTGCACATTGGAATAATCACAGATGTATTCCTACAAACAACGAAGGGAAAACCGTTGATCCTTGGACATTTCTTGCCATTTTGAATGTATGTGTTATGTGAGTGATTCTTGATCAATGTTTTGTTTCGTTGTTGATTTTGTTTTCAATAATTTATGAAATATTCAGTTCAGTTGTTACGACTCAGTTATAACGTAATAAAGTGTCAAGACAGAAGAACAGAAAAAAATACGAAGAAAAGAATGACATGAAAATGAAACCAAGTTTCCGAGTCAAAGTTACTTAGGCCTGTTCTGTTAGGATGGTCTCCTATGATACCCTACATGCGTATTAAACTGATGGAATGTACCACCTTTATTCATTTCAAGCCATGAATCTACAAATGAAACATCCCTTCACTTGTGTAATAGCTGGACCGACGGGCTCAGGAAAAACTCAATTTGTAAAACGTTTGCTTGTTCCAGCTCATGAGAGAGTCATTGATCCTCCACCAGACAACATTGTGTGGTGCTACGGAGAGTTTCAAGATGCATACGCTCATTTGGCAAGCGTGGTCCATGATATTACATTTGTGGAAGGTATTCCTGAAGACCTTTACACGAGACTCCACAGGAACAGCAATAATATGATTGTAATTGACGACCTCATGTCTGAAACTGGTAACAGCAAACGTATTACGGAGCTATTCACTAAAGGAAGCCATCATAGAAATCTTTCGATTGTGTTGATTCTTCAGAATTTGTTTCATCAGGGCAAAGAGATGCGCACTATTAGTCTCAATGCACATTACCTGGTCCTCTTCAAAAACCCAAGGGATGCGTCCCAGATAAACCATCTGGCCAAACAAATGTATCCCACTAAATCCAAGTTCATGGTTGAAGCCTACCGTGATGCCACTTTACCTCCTTACGGTTACCTGTTCATTGACCTTAAACCTGAGACGTCCGAGGAAATGAGATTAAGGTCACAGATTTTTCCAGGCGAAAATCCTATCGTGTATGTCCCGAAGGTATAAATGACGTGAGGGCTAGATGACATTATTCATTTGAAGATGTCTAAGCGTGTGCGGAACCACGCGCCTTACCTACACGTCCTGGCAAAGGGGAACACTAAACAGCGCCAGGGTGTGATTCATGGAGCGAGTAAAGAACTCATCTCATGTGTGTGCGAATGTGCCCTCAACATCCTCAACGGAAACGTAAATTTAAAACCCACGGACAAAAAAAGACTTAAGAAATACAAGCATCAGATCCGAGCTCTCTCTTCTAAACGTACTGGCGTTCAGAAAAAGAAGAAAATTCTTCGTCAAAAAGGTGGGTTCTTAGGCGCCCTCCTAACGCCTGTATTAAGTGCCCTTGGAAGTTTGCTGTTGAAGTGATAATGCTGCACACCAAGAAAATGGTACTGGTGCCGCACGATACACTCTCCCAACTGCAAGCTGCAAGACTCCTGGAGCAAACACCCACCACGCGTGTCGTGCACGGTTTGGACGACGACATGAGGAAGCTTCTAGGAAGGCAGGACGTTACGGATGAAGAAAAGATAAAGCTATATAACCAGACTCTTCGGAGGTACACCATTTTAAATCGTCAGAGGAGCGCACCCCTGACCATGAAATTGCAAACAAGTACCGAGGATGCCACAGACGGACCCCCCAAGTTGGAACCATCAATCATGAGTGAACCACCAAAGTTAGATCAAGTACCGGGCGCCCAGCTTCCTTCTAAAATCAAAGTAGAGTTAAAGGAATCTTCTGGAGAATCGTATGGTCTACCTCAACTGTATGCCGAGGCTACACATTTGTCATCCCCTCAATTTCAAGGGAAGAAGAAGAAGAAGAAAGGAAAAAAACGTAGACAAACGACCTCGAAGTGGTCTCCATATTAGACTGGGTTTCGAACCCTGCCTTGTCATTTGGAACATTTTGTTCACCATGGATTGTTGTCCTCCCAAGCCTAACTGTGGACCTCAACACTTTCTGAAGAAAATACGTTGCACGTGGGCTTGCTGCAAAAGCACCGTCATCATTACACACTCCGATGCGACCGATGGCGGAGAGCTACCTGAAAAGGGTGTATTACGACCCCGAACACCCTGCTGCTTTTGGAGGTTTGGAGGCTGTTTACCGTGCTGCCATAAAAGATGGCGTCGATGTAAAAAAGAAGGAGATCAACCAATGGCTTCGCGAGCAGCCGACCTACACGTTACACAAACCCATCCGAAGACATTTTAAAAGAAATAGGGTCGAGGTGCATGGCATTGACCACCAATGGCAAGCAGACCTTGTAGACATGTCTTCGCTTAAAAAATACAACCAAGGGTACAGATATTTGCTGACGTGTATTGATGTGTTTTCAAAGTATGCTTGGGCCGTTCCCCTGGAAGATAAGACTGGAGCCACCTTAGTGAAAGCGTTTAACAACATTTTAAAAGGAAAGAGGAAGCCACGTCTTCTTCAGACCGATAAAGGTACCGAGTTTCTAAACAAAAAGTTTCAGTCTTTTCTCAAGAAGAAGAACATCCATTTCTTCACGACCAATAATGAAACCAAAGCCAGTATTGTGGAGAGATTTAACAGAACGCTGAAGACAAAAATGTGGAAGTATTTCACGGCCAACAATACGTACGCGTTCCTGAAAGTACTTCCCAAGTTTCTTTCTGCATACAATCATTCGTTTCACAGGAGCATTAAATCCACTCCTGCTTCAGTCAATCCCTCCAATGTCGATCAGATAAGACAAGCCTTATATGCCAACGATTCCAACGTTGGAACAACCGCGTTCAGATTCAAGGTTGGCGATAGAGTTCGTATCAGTATGGCCGCAAGACCTTTCCGAAAGGGGTACTTACCCAACTGGACGACCGAACTGTTTACGATCACAGCCAGACTACCCAGAGAGCCGCCCGTCTACACGTTAAGTGACTATGAGGGAGAACCTCTCCAGGGAACGTTCTACGAGCAGGAAATACAGCATGTGGTGAAGAAGGACGACCTATACAAAGTCCAAAAAGTTCTACAGAAAAGAAAGCGACGGGGACACACAGAGTACTTTGTGAAATGGGTCGGATATCCTGACAAATTCAACAGCTGGGTGTCCAAACTGCACAGTCTATAAAGACCCCCAGGATCCAGGCCTAACGTCATTTCAGGCAAATGACTGAATCATGGAGGCCTCATTTTACGTCACGCTCCCAAGCAACAGTTCGATGGATGTGCACCCTGACAATACTTTGGCTCACTTCTTTGTCAAACTGCCCTCTAATCTCACGCTAACTGGAGAATGGGAAGTCGCCATTGCAGAGTTTGTTTATCCACACCGTTGGCTGAATGTCATTCAGGGTGACAATCTACTGTTATGCACCGCTGGGGGACGCGGGTCTCACGGCCACTCGGTCCCAGAAGGTTTCTATTCTACGCCGGATGAAATTTTGTCATCTTTTCAACCTCCTCTCTCCCACGACGGAGCAGTCATGCTAACTTTTAACAAACACAAACAGAAAATAAGGTCGGATTTATCAGATGGGGCAAGGCTAAATATATTTGGCCGGTTGGCAACATTGCTTGGGTTCGATGATGGATGCAGCCTGACGGGTATTGGTCTGGCTCCTCGCACAGTAGACGTTCATCCATTTCACTCCATGTTTGTGTATACTAACATCATCCAGTACAATACAGTCGGTGATACTAGGGCACCCTTATTGAGAATCGTAAACGTAGACGGAAACTATGGCGACATCGTGGCCAAAATATACGACAACCCCCATTACCTCCCTCTGAAGCAAAAAGTGATCGACACCATAGAAATAGATATAAGAGACGACACCGGTGAACCTATTCCATTCATCAACGGTAGAGTCATCGTTAAACTACACTTTAGACAGCAGCGTTCACCGTACTTCAACTAGTCGCCATGACGAAACGCAGATACATACCTCACGCGAAACACTATGAAGATTACTACACTCATCAAGTCGGACTCGGATTACCCGTGTTTGAGGGACCACGCACCCAGCGAGGTTTTGGACTCGGAGGTCTATTGGGAGGTCTCTTTAGATCAGCGGTACCTCTGTTAAAATCTGGTGCCAAGACGTTTGGAAAACAACTTCTTCGCACGGGCGTTGGCATTGCCCAAGACGCCCTTGAAGGAAAGAACATCAAATCAGCAGCCAAAGCTAGGATTCGGAGCGCCGGACGTCGACTCACTAACCGGGCACTGCAAAACCTAAATACGAGAGCCACTGTCGGTGAACAACGGACTCGCGGCAGGCGTTTAAAAAGAAAGACACAAGGCAGACGTGTCACTTCGATTCCAAGCAAGAGAGTGAAAAGGTCTCTCGACGTGTTTGACTAGTGTTCTGTGCACACTCTGAAGCTACCGGATCACCATGTCTTTGTTACACGATCACTCTTGCGAGTGCGCAAAGTCCGAATTGGATTTATTTTCGCTTCCACCTACTCAGACAAGCATCGAGAAAGGTCAGTGGACTGAATTCCACCCTATTGCCAACATCTCCGATGGAGGTCCCATCGAATTCGTCATCCCTGGATCCGGGGAAGACTACATGGATCTTTCGCAAACACAGATGTACGTCAAAGCAAAAGTGGTCAACGCCGATGGCACAGATCTGGCCGACGACGCATCGGTTGGCCCCGTCAACTTATTTCTACATTCGCTTTTCAGTCAGATCGATGTTACTTTGAACGAACGCCTCATCTCTCCATCCACCCCTACTTATCCCTACCGCGCCATGATGGAAAGTCTTCTGAGTTACGGCAGCGAAGCCAAGACCTCCCATCTGACCTCTGCCTTGTTCTCCAAGGATACAGCTGGGAAAATGGATAGTGCTAATCCCCTTGCGGCAAACACTGCGGTCAACAAGGGATTAAAGGCCCGTCATCAATACATCAAAGGTAGTCGCGTGGTGGATATGATCGGTCCCATTCACAGTGACATTTTCTTTCAAGACAGGCACATGTTAAACGGGGTCGACCTGAAACTTAAACTGATACGGAGTAGTGATGCTTTCTCCCTAATGTCCTCGGGGGCTGACCCTTCCTACAAAGTTATGATTCAGTCAGCGTCAGTGTTTGTCAGGAAAGTTAAAGTGAGCTCCGCTGTCATGTTGGGCCATGCAAAGGCCTTGGAAAAAGGAACCGCAAAATACCCCATCAAACGGGTGCTTTGTAAGATGGTATCAGTACCCCTTGGTAATTTGACACTGACCCAGGACCACATCTTTCTTGGACAGCTTCCAACGCGCATCGTGATAGGTGCCGTGAGTAACGAAGCCTTCAACGGACGCTACTCAAAGAACCCCTTTAACTTTAAACACTTGAATGCCAACTTCCTATCTGTGTACCTTGACGGTGATCAGATTCCGTACACCCCTCTCAAACCTAACTTTACCGCGACGTCCAAGAATTATGTCAGAGCTTACCACACCCTCTTCTCAGGAACTGATAAAATGTACAAGAATGAGGGTAATGACATCACTCGTGATGATTTCTCCGACGGCTACGCACTTTATGCCTTAGATCTCACTCCCGACATGAACTCTGGTGGACATTTTAATCTCGTCAAACACGGAAACCTGCGGTTAGAGATTCACTTTGGCTCGCCCCTCACAGAAACTGTGAATGTGATTATCTACGCAGAATTCGACAACATCGTGGAAATTGATCAGGCTCGCAATATCATTTTCGACTACTCCAGTTGAAGGGCGTAGTGTAGTCGCCCACAAATGGACACCAGGGAGATTGAGCGTATTTTAAAGAGAGATCGATACACCAGGCATGCCTTCAGAGGGGTGTACGCCAGCAATGTTCTCCCCAACCATGTTGTCCGTCACCCGAGCGCTTTTGTGGTAAACACTGATCCTGCTGAGAAACCGGGACAACACTGGATAGGCATCTACTTTACAGGGGATGGCGCGGCAGAGTACTTTGATTCCTATGGGTTACCGCCCCAGTTACCCGAATTCAACATATTTCTCAAAAAGAACTCTACAAATATGAGGTTTAATCGTCAGCGTCTACAGGGTCCCTTCTCAGCAGTCTGCGGTCAGTATTCCATCTTTTTCCTGTTACACCGCTGTCGCGGACTCACCATGGACGCTATCGTGAGATTGTTTTCACCATCTGACGTCAACAGCAACGATGTCAATGTCAACAATTTCATCCGGAAGCACTTCCCACGTTTGAACACGCTTGTTTTTGACGATCAATTGTTTCTTCAACAAGTTTCAAGGGCCCTCTTACAACAACAGCGTGCCTAACTAAATTAACACTAACTTTTGAAACTCCTCAGGACTTAAGAACTCTTTGCATTGTTTTCCCTCCATAAATATTTACAATATCGTGTTTTTATCCTTGTTGTGTTTCATCGTGTTTGCGTTGCTTCATTATTCTCAAATTGTAAGTGTTGAATTACCGTGGATCAGTCCAAAGTTTGTTGTAAACAGTTTGATTTCCGTTCACGTTCGAATAAATCAAAATTAACATTAGTCCGTTGTCACAGTCTCTATTCTTTATGTTGTACTTCTCCTGTACCTTACCCCTACCCCCTTAAAGAGAGAGAAACAAAACCTAAATAAATAACAAAGAAGGTCTTACACACACAACAGACATAATGACCACTTGGTATTCACTTTCAGCATAACGCAAAAATTTATTCAGACCTTCTTTAACTTTACATCGGTTTGTTCTTTTCGTCATTTTTATACCTTTAAACACAGAACATAAACATTTAATGATGTCTAAGTTTTGAAAATGCAACTGATCAATCAACACTGTACACTTTACTTCAACGCATCATTGTTGTTTAAAACGGAACACTCTACAACTATTCAAATTAATAATCAGGAGAAACTGTAACAGTCGTTGAGTTCAACCTTATAGTCCACACAACAAAGCGCAAGCCTACATTTCAATCAGTCCGTTCAGTCCCATAAGCCTGTTCATGACTGAAAATGGGAGGATATGAGAGCTGCTGTGGTACAAGACACAGATTATGTCCATCGGATCGGCATCCCATTCACGGAGAATGTCCGTTATGATAGAGTTCATGTCTGCATCCAATCCTTCATAGGTGTATGCATCAACACCTACACGACGGGCTACCACGTCAAACACTGCTCGAACGTAGCTCGGATCCATTCGTTTTCGCGCCTCCTCGTAGTTTTCCTCCAAAAAGTCTTCAAGATGATACTCGGGAGTATTGCCGAAAAACAAACATTCGTGATCCCTCTGCCCTGGCCAATCGTTCTCACATCCCTCACAAGGCAACTGGTGCTGATCTGCATAGACTTGTCTGATGATGGCGTCAGTGATGACTTTTGTCATCACTTGTTTTACCAGAGCTCTGGTGTCCTGCTTGCGCTTTGTCAAACTTTCTGCAGCTCTCCTTTCTTGGTCTGCAACAGGCAGATAATAACACGAGGTTATTCAACGGGTGAGTTCAAAGTCAACAGTCGCTGGAATAATTAAACTTGAAAAATGGCTTTGGTGATGGCAGTACTCTGTTGTTTCAACTCAGCCCATTGCTCAACAGTCAGGTTGATTCCCTTCTTTCCTGCCAACATTTTGTTCCCGTTAGCACTCGTGTAGTATTCTCTAATGTTAATGTAGGGACGGCCTTTAAAACGCTTCACAACAACATATCGCTCACCTCCGATCTCGAACCGCACTGCATTCTTTTCATTTTCTTCTTGCTTGGGATCTGCTTGGAAGGGCATCTTGCGCTTGACGCCAACTTTCCCCTTTACGTTCTCCGAAGCTCCACCAACGGCACCGGCACCCGGTCCTGCCTGGTCAGTCGTTGATGGACCACTTGTCAACTGCTCCACTGCGGCAGAAAGGACGTCAAGAGAGGACGGCGGGTGTGGCTGCAACATACGTTGCTCCCGGTGATAAGCCATTGACCCTGGCAGATCCCATACGGTCTCTCGTGTGAACTTGTTGTAGTAGTACCTTTTGCCTTGAGTCATACTCTGTGCTTCGCACCATCCAGCTTCAACCAACTCGGAAGGAATTGTCTTATCCTCCCCATTGTCTTTCGGCGTGCCGCCGGTAGGTGGTGTAGGAGCCGGCGTTGGCGGTGCCCCCATCTCAACAGGTTCTGGATTCTCGGCCGTTGGCATTGGCAAGGCAGGCTCAACAGGCAAACTCAACCGCAATGTCGGGTGTCCAACCATTGTCGTGTTCCGTAAGTGATGCAACGTCAATTCATCAAGTTCACAAACAAAACGTTGGTGTGTGCTCACTTAAAATATCAGCGGAAGTATGATATTCTTTGTTCAAATTCATTTCTTTTATACTCCGTCTCACTCCGCGTCTATCAACTAGCCAATCACAGAGAGCGCGTAAACGCGCTCAAAACAACGCGCGAACTTTCAACCAATCACACCTTTTCAGTCCATTTCAATTCAGGGCGTGTCTGGGCAAGCCCAGAGCTCCACCAGCCCTTCACTTCACCGCGCGTGACATCGCCGCGCGTGAGCCCACAGACATGTCCAGACTTGCCCGAAATCAAGTGTCGCGCATGCGCAGTACATCATCCCGTGACGTCATCTATTCAAATCTTGTCTGGGCAAGCCCAGACATCCATCACCGTTTCACTTCACCTCCTGTGACGTCATCACCACAGACATGTCCAGACTTGCCCGAAATCAAGTGTCGCGCATGCGCAGTACATCACCTCATGACGTCATCTCATTCACATCCATGACGTCTTCATTACGTCATCACTACGTCACCTACTCATCCATATGCATGCTGCGCATGCGCACTCCACACCCTCCACACCCTCCACTGCAGAATCTGCAGTCCTCCACCTCCACAAAGAGGCTCCATTTGCGGCAGACATACTACTGCCACCAATTCGGTTAATTTCTAAAGTTTTGAATCACACCAAAATATGCAAAGCTAGAGGCACACTAGTGGTTCCCGACTTGCCTTCGGCAGTATTCTGGCCGTTGCTAAATTCAAATTCTAGCCCGTTCAAGGGGCTGGTCGCACAAGTGTTGCGATTTGATGATGCTGACAATATATTTGTACACGGGAAGAATCTAGCATCTATCTTTGGTAGTACAAAGATGAAGAGTGCAGTTTTATGTCTGAGACTTCAAGGTTAACAAACAGTGAAAAATCAATCTTAAATTGCCACAGGGTTTGAAGAGACAAATAATGCCGCATGGCTTAAGAGAGTAATAATTCCGTTTGGTAGCTCTCACGGTAGTCGCTGGACACGGCGTCAGACAATAAGTTGTCTGAAAAGACGCTTGACTATTGTCAATGTAGTGGACACGAAATTGTTGTCAAAACTAATTCGTTATATGCTCTCCTTTTTAACATATACATATATGATTTCTTTGTTTCTCATTATACAGAAATAACAGCTATTCTCAACAACTCCAAAAGGTCTTAAAAGCATCTAGAGCTTCCAATACTGTACTTAAATACGACAGGTGCTTCGCCGTTTGGCAAGCTTGGTGTACAGAAAATAAAATTTGTGCTCTTCCAGCTAACACGGAAGATATAGCGAGGTTCTTTATCGAACAATTGAAGAATAAGGCACCATACTCTAGAATTGAAGGTATTTTCTAAAGTATAAAGTGGCACCACGATTGTGATCCAAAGGTTGCAGAGAATCCTTGCAATAAAAAATTCCTACGTCTAACTTTAGAAGGTCTAAAGCGAATCTCTGCTAAACCTGTGTCCAAGAAGGAACCGGTAACTACGGAAATAATAAGCAAGATTGTCGCTAAGTTTGGATCGACCACGAACTTAATGGACATTCGACTCTGCACTATGTGTTTATTATCCTTTGCCGGGTTCCTACGTAATGATGAACTCATAAACATTAGGGAATGTGATATAGATATTCATTCGGCCTTCATCAGAATTTTTCTCACCAAGAGTGAGACAGATCAGTTTAAAGAAGGATCTTGGGTATACATTGCGAAGACTGGTTCACTTTCGTGTCCTGTAAAAATGACATTAAAATACATAGAATTTGCTCAAATCACTGAGTTCTCAGAAAAGTTTCTAATTAGGCCCGTCGTATATGCTAAATCCAGTCAAGCCTATAGGTTAAGGAACGGCCAATTATCGTATTCCAGGTGTAGAGAGATTTTCAAAGATGCACTTAAAGAGGTTGGTGTTGACCCAACAAAGTTTGGCCTACACAGCCTAAGATCAGGTGGAGCTACAGCAGCTGCTTCTGTAGGTGTCCCGGACAGGTTGTTTAAAAAACATGGCAGATGGCATACGGATCATTCAAAGGACGGGTATGTAAAAGAATCCGTAAGAAATCAATTAAGTGTATCACTCAACCTAAGTTTATAAAACGGGTATAACGCCAAAGTAAAGTCACACTGTTGTACCATGTTATACTTGACTATATACGATATTGTTGAAAATTCCAGAAAACAATTATAGAAAAGAATTGATCCGTGACCTTAAAAATTAATATGGTGTTAAGGATGGTTAAAGTTGATGTTAACCAAAATAGAATCGTTGATGAAAATATGTATGTATTAAGTAATTGGAATTATTAAATTAAATTACATTGAACGAAATAAAGCGAACTACGAGGCTGTAAAACCAAAACTGTGGTAAATCACTTCCTCCATATGTCATAGTTCATAAGAGGTCAGTCATTAATACTAAATATTGTGTTTAATACAGTGTTAATAAAATAAAACGAGGAGCCTGAAGAGCACCGAATTCATGGAAGTCATTGTCAAGGTAGAAAACCCATATCCCGCTCTTTGTTGCTTGAGAGGATGGACATATGCTTGTCCTGTCCCACCCGTAGCTCGTCGCCGAAGAACGATGTTACCCATGATTATTGCATTAACATGTTCTTTATTGCAGGTTGGGGGGGGGGGACGCGGGATGGCGCAATAGAAAATAATTTATTCACGGTTGAGAATCGAATTAGTGAATAATTACATTTTCTATTGCGAGCCAAGAAGCGTGACGTATTTGCATATTACGCAAGAGTAAAAGGCTGAGTGCACAAGTCAAGGGTGTGTCCACCATTGATCGTTTTCAGCGCAACTACGACGGACGTATTAAAATTATAAAAAAAAAAAAAAAAAAAAAAAAAAAAAAAGATCAACGGAATTAGGTTGCACATAAGAGGCAGAAGAAAGGTTTTGATTAATCAAACTCAGGTATCTCCAATAGCTTCATACTGCTTAGTAGTGACCTTCTGCTTCCGATGGACATATGCTTGTCCTGTCCCACCCGTAGCTCGTCGCCGAAGAACGATGTTACCCATGATTATTGCATTAACATGTTCTTTATTGCAGGTTGGGGGGGGGGGACGCGGGATGGCGCAATAGAAAATAATTTATTCACGGTTGAGAATCGAATTAGTGAATAAGCTCACTTTTCCAACGTTCTTTACCCCTTTTTTTTATAGTGATTTAGGCCTACATTACAAACAAAATAACAGGCGGGTGACTACATAGTCGTTCGACGCCAGTAGTGCATAACTCAAAATAAACCTCTTAGAATACTGGTACATGTAGTTTGTGAAGCAGTAATATGCTTAACATCAATGTCCAAACATACAACTTTAATAAAAGGGCTTTTTAACTGTGTTATTATTACCAAAATCCGACTTTTGGTGTGACTCTGTCGGTCACGGCATGTATTTGCACGCGACGTAGTTTACCATCAGCTCAGATGACGTAGTACCCACAATAGGTCCCGTGATGACATGGTCTATTGTCGGTCGTGTTACACCAAACTTACGCTTTTTGTAAGGCCTATAAAAAGAAAAGTTGTTCATTGCAATTGTATGGCTCAAATCACAAACTCATCAAATCTACTTACAAGCAGCTGCACGTTCCATGTCCATGAGTTTTTCATCGTGGTAGGAGGCAGACACTGCGTACATCTGAGAATGGTTACAGAGAACAAATCGTTCAAGTGAACTCAATTTTATCTCACGTAATTTAAATCACCTGGCTGATGTGTGAGCACTTAATTTGGGCCGAGGACCAGGTTTGGGCCCAAATTTAGTGCCAACTTTGCCTGGTTAACTCAGTCAACGTGGAGAATTAGAAACCAAAGATTATAGAGCGCCGTAGGCGCAAGATGGGGAACTGGGCCTTTATCTACTGTCGAAAAGTGAAATACGCATGGACGTCATTTCGGCAAGTGATTGCCTGTTTCCCATTGATAGCAATTGTCATTGTCTGCACTGGTCCCCACGTCTCAGTGCTGTATCAATGGAGTTCACTTGCCGAAATGGCATCCAGTGAGATTTCACATTTTCAGCCAGAGTTCCCCATCTTGCGCCTACGGCAAACACGAATTAATAGCAAAACAATTACTAATGCAGTTGCTTCGTGCAGGAAGAGCCGTCAGTTAATGTTTTGCCGACCAGTTGGTATCTGCCTCACCGAAATAGAGCCTGTAGACATAGTTAGGTGGCTTAAGTTAGTGTTAAACTTCGAGATTACCTGGACACGGCGGACAAAAGCACCATTTTGGGCACAAAGGTTCCTCCTAGTAATTAATGGTTCCTAGCATTGATTTAGTAGGCCATTAGAAAGCTTTATGCTATAAATGGTTCCCCGTAAGCCGGGCTACGTAAATGACATTTTTGAATGAGGGCTTCGGCTTTGGCTCCTACTTCAGGCTCTGTCAGTTATATTTTCAAGGCGTGTACTAGCTTTCGGTAGGCGGAGCACAAGCCGGAGCCCAAGCCCATGCCTGTTGTTTCGAACAGATTCTGTGGGGGTAAAAACCAGGCTAACCCCCAGGACGTAACAGCGTCCTCCCCAGAGAATAACACCAAAAGCTGATGAAGCGGGCTGCATGCGTGGGATCGATCGACAACAGTTTCAACGTCATGTTCTCGAAAACCCAACAAATTCAAACCGGGTGCGTATCGTCAGCAATTTCACGAAGTGCCAAAAAGTCCCCTGCAGCGAAAAATGTATGTTTGGAGAAAACCGCGTTTGAAGTAAAGCTTATTTTCAAATCACCGGTAGGTAGCCTATTCGCAATTCAATCTTTAAAATTTTTGCATGTTAGGGAAGTAGAGATCCCAAATCAAACAAATCTAGTTTCAATTTTGTCCATAACGGGTTTAATTCATGAGTAATTATTTAATTAATGAGATTGTCTCTTCGTGAAAACGGTACAAAACGTGGTCTGTGTGCAGCGCGCCGTGTATAAACTGTTTAGCTGTTCGTGAAAACGCAAAAGCCGGAACACTATTTGGCTCTTCGTGAAAACGCAAAAGCCGGAGCACTCATGATTGGCACTGTGCCAGCTGTATAATGTACACGGCCACAAACTGGTAAACAAGTTTTTGGCTCTTCGTGAAAACGCTATTCCGGGTTCTTGGGGTTTTTGCCCTTCATCATCTTAGCATAATTAAGAAACCAGATGATTTTGAGACCTACAATTTCGTAAATTGTTAGATAACGATCAACTAAATCGAAACCACAAAAAAAATCAAAATGAGTTTTTCATTGATTTAGCAAGTTTTTGGCACTTCGTGAAATTGCTGACGGTATGTGCATGGTTTCTCACCGGAACTAGTAAAGTTGCACTCTCGCGCACGATACATGTATAATTCATAAATAATCAATAATACTACCAAAAATAGCATATTTATAACTTATTTTCGGAAGCATGGCTGGCAATGACTGTGGAAACCTTGCCTCTAAATAGTAAATTATTTAATTTTAGTGGCCGAGCTGATCACGGCTTGCTTCCTAAAGCCAACCAAGTATAGACTAATCTGAGCAGCACGCTCGTGAGCGTTTACACCACCGCAGCTTTGGCCGCCGCATGCGCGCGTAGACGCACACGCACTGTGAATCCTCCATGTTGGTTGGTACATTATGCACACTGACGCGCTGTTGTCCCGTCGCGCACGCGTACGGCGGCCGTAGCTGCGGCGGTGTAGTGTAAAACACTGTAGACGAGCACTGCTCAGATTAGTGTTATATAACACCCAAGCAGATCCTTGTCATTTGATTGGAGGATTGTCGGTCATGTGATAGCAAATATATGTACCATTGGGACGCTACGTCATTCACCGTGCATTTTTCGTTCCATTCACCGTGCACTCGTTCCATCCAATTTGTTTAATAGACCTTTCCCATGAAATATGTAAATTGGACATCGCGCGTGCGCACTTACATTTTGGTTGGCAAAATTATTTTGGGAACAGTGCGCCCTTTTGCATGGGACTGATGGGCACGTGACGCGTACGCGCTTTGTGCGTCTGCTTTGTGCACATTTCAATGGCATTTGCCAACCAACAGGGTCTGTTCTCATGCGTGAATGGAATTAGCATATTTCATGGGAAAGGTCCACCCGCCCGCGATTTTTTTTCCGTACCACACGCTCAATAGGGAGCTACAGCGAAGCGCCCCGATTGGTCAGTTACAAAATACATTATGCATGTTTAGGTCGCAGGCTGTTGCACACGAAAGTTTTGTGTGATCGGCGTAAAGTACAGACCCTCCTCGTGCTCTGTAATGTACTATGTAGGGAATACTCAGCAGCAAGTTCAGCATGGTGTTTGTGTTCCAGACGCCGCAAGAATAACCAAGGTCACTTCTAACTGAGATACGTGTTAAGTGTATGTGAGGTCCTTTTTCTACGGTATTTTAAGTTAGCTGCTGATGTGCACTATAGTGGCCAACAGGGGAGTTTCTGGTCAGTAATGTGGGGACATAGATGTGGTAGCCTAAGAATGTGTTTGTACTAAGAAATGGTATTGTGGAGAGCCTTAAATGACAGGGTATTATGGGCCACCTGTTTTTCGGTACTTCACGGGTGCAGAACAAAGCTTGTATAAACGTTAGAGTTGATTACCTTTCCACTGTTTATGTTTCTCCTAAAACTGTTCACACACTTGGTTTAATTTGTGTAATCTTTGAGTGTGTTGTTAGTCACCCCTTGTAGTAATAATCGGCTTCAGACAGCAGCCTATAGCACTGCAAGGGGCATCATTAGCTGTTCCGACATAGCAGTCGGAACAGGTTTTGTTTTCGTCAAGATTTTTATTGTTTTTATTATTATTATTATTAGCTGTTCCGACTTAGCAGTCGGAACAGGTTTTGTTTTTCTTCTGATTATTATTTTTATTATTATTATTATTATTATTATTATACATTTGTTTCTGTCTCAAAATCCCATAGCATTTGTACACGTTTTTGTTCGTCCCTAATCTTAGAATTTGTAAGTATGACAAACTCAAATCCTATACTAAATTGAAGCTTAGGACATGAAGTTATCATAAAATAAATTTGGTTGAAATTTTTAATTAATTAGCCGAGTTATAATGACGTGAATATTTAATTAGGCAATCTTGTAACTACCATATCTCAAGAAATATACATCCGATCCTCAAACTTTTTTCAGTTATAGACTTGTCCTATATTGTAGATGTGATTTCTGGTCTAACATTTCCCGTCACGTCATCATGACATCATTTATAATGCGGGTTTTAATCTATGTACAAAAGGCATGGCTCAAAAAGTGGCCAGATTTGGAAAGTTTTTAACACAATATTTTCTAAATAAGTTAATTGTTAGTTTCCTAAATTACATAAAATGTTTTGAAAAGTTAAACGCTTATTATAAGAGATGTTCCAGGTCATTAAAAACTAATAAAAGTACAATATCTAGGATAATTTAACGATTAAGTGACAAATCGGACACCATGGCTAGCTGTTTTGATTGCGCAATCACGGCAATGCATTGGAGATTTCCTTGATATTTGAATCGTAACCGAGTGAGGACCTATAGTTAGTGTATAGCCCATTCGGTATGTGTACGAACGTCACATGCAACGTGCGTTTTGATAGGGTTTTCTTTAAAAGGCATTAGATGGTGATAAGTTTCATACCATCTTGTAGCTTATAAAATTTGTTAGTATGAAAAACACATTTTTTTCGTCGTGACGTCATCAGGGATGACCGTTATCGTCGCGTGAATATTTAATTAGTCAAGTTTGTGTCCGTCATATCTCAAAAAGTGTACGTCCGATCCTCAAACTTTTTCAGTTATAGACTTGTCCTATATTGTAGATGTGATTTCTGGTCTAACATTTACCGTCACTTCATTACGACATCATTTTAACGGGGCTTTTAATCTATGTACAAAAGGCATAGGTTTTAAAAGTGTCCAGATTTGGACATTTTTGAACACATTTTTCAAAATAAATGCAATTTTAGGTTACCTATTTAGCTCAAATCAATTTGAAAACAGAGAGAACAATACAAGTCATTTCAGACTGACATTAATCCAGAAGTCAAAAGTTATTCAATAACGATTAATTTAGTGAATTAACTTTTCAATTGTATTTCATTGCATCAAACAATCGTATTGTAAGAATTGTCGATGTGGAGTTTCAGCGCCCCAGTTTAATGCTCCATAATCAAAGTGTGGTGAATTTATTTCATAGGAATGAACCCTCCACCACGTTGCAACAAAAAGAAGAAAAACCTTGCAGGGTTGTATGACAGTCTGAGTTAGACATGATTGAAGAAAGGATCCTTTCTGTAGCTTGAGGGTCAGTGTTGGATTTAGGGTTAAGGTAAAACTCAACTCAAATCCCACTGTTTACAAATGTAGCTGAAGAACATAATGAGCAGTCCATGAGACACACATATGAAGTGAAACATTTTAATATTATTATAAAAACAACAGACAAGGCAAGCATTTATATTAACAATGTCAACATTCCAAATTACTTTACATAAATCCAAATACAGCACAATTACATGCTTTATATTTTATAAGTATTTGAAGGACTTTTGAAATAATTATGTTTTTTAGGGTACTAGTATATATTGCAGTTGTTAAAGGTCTTTCTTTATTTTTCATAATAGTTAAATTCTCTTTATGGGTTACACTAGTACAATGTAGTGGACAAATGGGAGATTTTGGTGGTGCCAGATACTACATATGGGGCCCAATAACACTTCGCACTAACACTACAGATGGAAACAGGTTCCCGGATCTCAGACAACGTGTCAAATATCAACAACATATGCGCATGTACATGTCTGTGCTAGTACTAGTGCGGTCTGGTGTGCCGATGCAGTGATCGCATAAAGAGTACACACGTGTGGTGGAAACTTTGACTGACATCCGGGTATTTTGGTGTCAGTGCGGAGTGCTATTTCTTAGCTCTGTCTCATGAAAATCAACACTTGCAGAAGCAGGGCGGAAAAATGACATGTTTATACTAAGCATATTTCACAGGTTGGCAATAATTTTGCCTAGTATGCATGCGCACTTCACATATCTAGGCATTATTCACAGTGAAAAGCACAGAATCGTACTTGCAAGTGCAGACTTCCTCACTAAGCAGAGCCATGAAATTTGGTCCATAAACCATTTTCATTGTAGACTTAATTATCACCATGCACATTATATTTAATACACGGAAAACCTGGGGCCAACTTCACAAAGAAATAAGACTAGTCTTATCTGGAGTTAGGACCAGTAACTGGTTTAACTTAGGCCCAGTTCTATCTCCCACCATTGCCTAGACTAGTAATAAGATAATAATAGTTCTGTGAAATCGACCTTTGGTATATTTCTCTGCCATTGAGTGACATCCAATGCCTCCTGTTTCATCATGTGCCACTTATTGTTATAGAAGAATTGCACAAAATAATTTGTCACACAGACACAATTACAGGCAACTTTCTTCCACAGGGACACAAGTGTCACGACCGGAACTTGAACCCACACTCTGCTGATCAAAAACACCAGAGCTTGAGTACAGTGTTCTCATCTGCTCAGCCACAATACCCAAAGTGTACATTAACAGAGATACTTTCAATGTACACAGTTTGACATGATCAACTTTGCATGAGTGATGATAGATACAGTTATATTAATTATAACTGTACAATTTGTTTTTGGATCCTAATTAAATGATTCGCTTAGCAGAAAAAATTACGGTGGTACAATTTTAGTTGCTCTTCATTTAACAGCACCAAACCACTAACAAAATAAAAAGAAACTTTTGATGGAAACTCATTAATGCACAGTATACCTTATTTCCCCAGGTCAAAAAAACCCAGGGATCATGCCTCTATGTGTAAGTGACACTATAAGTAACTACAAACATATTGCGCACACACATTATTATGTTATAAGTTGTGTTTTCCAAATTCAAACAATAAACTTGTCTGAAGTCATTTTCCTTGTTATTTCCAAACCAAGGAAAGGAATTTAAAATGAAGCTGATGGGTAGGATTAGAAATTAGGGATGAGAAAGTAGACTGTCACAATTGTCGGTACCATAACATATGCATTTAATTAAAATCTTATGAAACAAAGATGCGCACTGAACATTATTTATGACATTGCAACTGTAATCAAAATATGACATTTTTGTACATGTTCCTGCTTATGAATACATGTAGCTGTATAATCAAAGTTTGGTTAGAAAATTGCAAATGTGGACATGACAATAATGCATGAGTGAAATGTGTCTTTCACTCACAAGTCCTGTGTTTGCTTATAAAAATAACTGTATTAAAAGTAATCTACACAGTGAGCAATATCAGTTTCAATCATGCTATGTGTAACTTCCTTTGGTATACCGAGGTTATAGTTTTGATTGAAATAATACAAAAAAATGTCATGTAATATTATGACTGTTCTCAAGGTTATTTGTCTGTCAACTATTTTTTTAAGACTATTATTATTCCTGTAGAACTTGAGGGATGCTTTAATAACTTCTGTGCCAATGTCATTATACTTCAGTCAAAACCTTGCTTTTAAAAATTCTCAAACCTCACACCATAGTATAATGTCAAATGTGATCCTATAACCAAGGGCGACAGCATATGGTCTTTATCCTGATGAAGTCTTCAACTGAAAGAGATGACATGGTCTTTCACCTGCACAAATAAGAATGATGGTTATGTTGTCAAATCTTGTTTTAATTGTCAAATGTAGTTGTCATGCAATACATCAAATACAACTAAAAAATAAATACTGTGTCTTCCAAAAGAAATTTACATTACTGATCAATTTAAACAAACTTTAAATAAGCAATACAGAAATGCTCATGTTGTTCACAAACTCAGAGTTTTCCAAATACCCTATTTTGCTAGTACATATAAATCCATAATTTTGTTTGCAACTGTACATTAAAGAACGGTTTTTATGATGAGTTAACAGTATTTTTTAAGAATACAATGAAGTTGCAGAGCACCCATGTATTTGTATATGTATGACTTTAAGATATCATGAAAAACACTTACCAAAACCTTAATTTTTACAGCATGTGCAACTGTCACAGCACAAGTAACTGTTCCTCACGATGACATTCCAGCAATGATGTTCTGATGTACACTCGGCATTACAATTCTGTAATGAAATTAAATTTTGTTAAATTTAGCAAATTGCCAATGGTAAAAAATCAAAACAAGTGTTTATCAAAGAGAAAACATTCAATATAGGTCCAAACAGTTTGGTTTGATGTCATAAAGGACAAGAAGATATTGAAAGTATTAGATCATACACTGGCCAAACCCCTTAGTTTGTAAGAGTTTTGTAATGCATGATAACACAATGACTCATTTAATTATTCTCTAAAGATCTTGATATTGTATTTGGCAAAATAATTTGACCAACATTTACAACTCACTTAGCCAACATTCTCTTAAACAGTGAGGAGAGTACTGAGAGAGGTTCCACACAGGCAAACGATGCAAACATATACATGTTTTAAAATGAATGGCAGTATTGCAATTTGAAAATGTGTACCTGAACATGAGTTTCCAAACAGTTCCATTGTTTACCTCAGTGGAGTGAAGCTATGGAATGTACTATAACTCTTAAGTTTAGAGTTTTAGTTGGACAGCGTTATGACGTCACCCAACTAAAGTACATCAGACTCAGCAAGTGAAGAAGACTCTAAAGTGAGCATGGTCATGATGTCACCCCACTTCAGTACATCAGACTCAGTAAGTGAAAAAGACTCCCAGGTGAGCAGGGTCATGATGTCACCCCACTTCAGTACATCAGACTCAGTAAGTGAAAAAGACTCCCAGGTGAGCAGGGTCATGATGGCACCCCACTTCAGTACATCAGACTCAGTAAGTGAAGAAGATTCCCAGGTGAGCAGGGGGTCATGATGTCACCCCACTTCAGTACATCAGACTCAGTAAGTGAAGAAGACTCTCAAGTGAGCATGGTCATGATGTCACCCCACTTCAGTACATCAGACTCAGTAAGTGAAGAAGATTCCCAGGTGAGCAGGGGGTCATGATGTCACCCCACTTCAGTACATCAGACTCAGTAAGTGAAGAATACTCCCAGGTGAGCAGGGTCATGATGTCACCCCACTTCAGTACATCAAACTCAGTAAGTGAAGAAGACTCTCAAGTGAGCATGGTCATGATGTCACCCCACTTCAGCACATCAGACTCAGTAAGTGAAGAAGACTCCCAGGTGAGCAGTGTCATGATGTCACCCCACTCCAGTATATCAGACTCAGTAAGTGAAGAAGATTCCCAGGTGAGCAGGGGGTCATGATGTCACCCCACTTCAGTACATCAGACTCAGTAAGTGAAAAAGACTCTCAAGTGAGCATGGTCATGATGTCACCCCACTTCAGTACACCAGACTCAGTAAGTGAAGAAGATTCCCAGGTGAGCAGGGGGTCATGATGTCACCCCACTTCAGTACATCAGACTCAGTAAGTGAAGAAGATTCCCAGGTGAGCAGGGGGTCATGATGTCACCCCACTTCAGTACATCAGACTCAGTAAGTGAAGAAGATTCCCAGGTGAGCAGGGGGTCATGATGTCACCCCACTTCAGTACATCAGACTCAGTAAGTGAAGAAAACTCTCAAGTGAGCATGGTCATGATGTCACCCCACTTCAGTACATCAGACTCAGTAAGTCAAGAAGATTCCCAGGTGAGCAGGGGGTTATGATGTCACCCCACTTCAGTACATCAGACTCAGTAAGTGAAGAAGATTCCCAGGTGAGCAGGGGGTCATGATGTCACCCCACTTCAGTACATCAGACTCAGTAAGTGAAGAATACTCCCAGGTGAGCAGATTCATGATGTCACCCCACTCCAGTACATCAGACTCAGTAAGTGAAGAAGACTCTCAAGTGAGCATGGTCATGATGTCACCCCACTTCAGTACATCAGACTCAGTAAGTGAAGAAGACTCTCAAGTGAGCATGGTCATGATGTCACCCCACTTCAGTACATCAGACTCAGCAAGTGAAGAAGACTCCCAGGTGAGCAGTGTCATGATGTCACCCCACTCCACTAATCAGACTCAGTAAGTGAAGAAGATTCCCAGGTGAGCAGGGGGTCATAATGTCACCCCACTTCAGTACATCAGACTCAGTAAGTGAAGAAGACTCTCAAGTGAGCATGGTCATGATGTCACCCCACTTCAGTACATCAGACTCGGTAAGTGAAGAAGATTCCCAGGTGAGCAGGGGGTCATGATGTCACCCCACTCCAGTACATCAGACTCAGTAAGTGAAGAAGATTCCCAGGTGAGCAGGGGGTCATGATGTCACCCCACTTCAGTACATCAGACTCAGTAAGTGAAGAAGACTCTCAAGTGAGCATGGTCATGATGTCACCCCACTCCAGTACATCAGACTCAGTAAGTGAAGAAGATTCCCAGGTGAGCAGGGGGTCATGATGTCACCCCACTTCAGTACATCAGACTCAGTAAGTGAAGAAGACTCTCAAGTGAGCATGGTCATGATGTCACCCCACTTCAGTACATCAGACTCAGTAAGTGAAGAAGACTCCCAGGTGAGCAGTGTCATGATGTCACCCCACTCCACTAATCAGACTCAGTAAGTGAAGAAGATTCCCAGGTGAGCAGGGGGTCATGATGTCACCCCACTTCAGTACATCAGACTCAGTAAGTGAAGAAGACTCTCAAGTGAGCATGGTCATGATGTCACCCCACTTCAGTACATCAGACTCAGTAAGTGAAGAAGATTCCCAGGTGAGCAGGGGGTCATGATGTCACCCCACTCCAGTACATCAGACTCAGTAAGTGAAAAAGATTCCCAGGTGAGCAGGGGGTCATGATGTCACCCCACTCCAGTACATCAGACTCAGTAAGTGAAGAAGATTCCCAGGTGAGCAGGGGGTCATGATGTCACCCCACTTCAGTACATCAGACTCAGTAAGTGAAGAAGACTCTCAAGTGAGCATGGTCATGATGTCACCCCACTTCAGTACATCAGACTCAGTAAGTGAAGAAGACTCCCAGGTGAGCAGTGTCATGATGTCACCCCACTCCACTAATCAGACTCAGTAAGTGAAGAAGATTCCCAGGTGAGCAGGGGGTCATGATGTCACCCCACTTCAGTACATCAGACTCAGTAAGTAAAGAAGACTCTCAAGTGAGCATGGTCATGATGTCACCCCACTTCAGTACATCAGACTCAGTAAGTGAAGAAGACTCCCAGGTGAGCAGGGGGTCATGATGTCACCCCACTCCACTAATCAGACTCAGTAAGTGAAGAAGATTCCCAGGTGAGCAGGGGGTCATGATGTCACCCCACTTCAGTACATCAGACTCGGTAAGTGAAGAAGATTCCCAGGTGAGCAGGGGGTCATGATGTCACCCCACTTCAGTACATCAGACTCAGTAAGTGATGAAGACTCTCAAGTGAGCATGGTCATGATGTCACCCCACTTCAGTACATCAGACTCAGTAAGTGAAGAAGACTCCCAGGTGAGCAGTGTCATGATGTCACCCCACTCCACTAATCAGACTCAGTAAGTGAAGAAGATTCCCAGGTGAGCAGGGGGTCATGATGTCACCCCACTTCAGTACATCAGACTCAGTAAGTGAAGAAGACTCTCAAGTGAGCATGGTCATGATGTCACCCCACTCCAGTACATCAGACTCGGTAAGTGAAGAAGATTCCCAGGTGAGCAGGGGGTCATGATGTCACCCCACTCCAGTACATCAGACTCAGTAAGTGAAGAAGATTCCCAGGTGAGCAGGGGGTCATGATGTCACCCCACTTCAGTACATCAGACTCAGTAAGTGAAGAAGATTCCCAGGTGAGCAGGGGGTCATGATGTCACCCCACTTCAGTACATCAGACTCAGTAAGTGAAGAAGATTCCCAGGTGAGCAGGGTCATGATGTCACCCCACTTCAGTACATCAGACTCAGTAAGTGAAGAAGACTCCCAGGTGAGCAGGGTCTTGATGTCACCCCACTTCAGTACATCAGACTCAGTAAGTGAAGAAGATTCCCAGGTGAGCAGGGGGTCATGATGTCACCCCACTTCAGTACATCAGACTCAGTAAGTGAAGAAGATTCCCAGTTGAGCAGGGGGTCATGATGTCACCCCACTTCAGTACATCAGACTCAGTAAGTGAAGAAGATTCCCAGGTGAGCAGGGTCATGATGTCACCCCACTTCAGTACATCAGACTCAGTAAGTGAAGAAGACTCCCAGGTGAGCAGGGTCTTGATGTCACCCCACTTCAGTACATCAGACTCAGTAAGTGAAGAAGATTCTCAGGTGAGCAGGGTCATGATGTCACCCCCACTTCAGTACATCAGACTCTGTAAGTGAAGAAGACTCCCAGGTGAGCAGGGTCATGATGTCACCCCACTTCAGTACACCAGACTCAGTAAGTGAAGAAGATTCCCAGGTGAGCAGGGGGTCATGATGTCACCCCACTTCAGTACATCAGACTCAGTAAGTGAAGAAGATTCTCAGGTGAGCAGGGTCATGATGTCACCCCACTTCAGTACATCAGACTCAGTAAGTGAAGAAGACTCCCAGGTGAGTAGGGTCATGATGTCACTCCACTTCAGTATCAGACTCATTAAGTGAAGAAGACTCTCAAGTGAGCAGGGTCATGATGTCACCCCACTTCAGTACATCAGACTCAGTAAGTGAAGAAGATTCTCAGGTGAGCAGGGTTACTATGGCTACTCATTTATGTAGAAAGAACATTGTTTGTGACAAAGATTTACAGTTTCATAGTGATTTAGTGATGATTACAATTACAATATTGTTATTGTGTCAAATTTTTCAACAAGATCTGTACTTAGCACATTTATTGCTGTTTTGAATTTTAATCAATACTTACAGGATATTGTGTATGGCTTGACCAGAAATTCCAACTGTTACAAAGATTCATTATGGAGTACATCTTCTGCATAGCTCTTGTATTGTGATACTCTACTATCTATTCATCAAAAAGAACAAATAATATAATTAACTTCCTTCAGTTTACTTAAGGGTTGTCGAACTACATGCATTACTAATTTTTTTAATTCGTTAAACAAATTGAAAATTCATAATCAACTTTTATTGGAAAATACATGTACTGGGATAAAAAAAATAAACCATTCACACACTGACTCCGCTGTTTTAGTTTAACTTTGATGACTCTTATTGATGTTTTCTCATTGATGATACATTTTTGTGGACTCATTGTTAGTGAGCTTATGCAATCTGTTTTCTTTCAAGTTTGCAATATTAATTGCTATTACTCCTTTGTTCTGAATAACTTTACCAATGATACAATCTGTGCTTTCACCTATTTTTCCTTTCTGTATCATTACTTTTGCGTAAATTGTGTAAACATAAAGTATTTTCATTTCACTTATTTGTTGCATTTTATCAGTATTTCTTTAAATAAGCTACCTTTCACATGTCTCACACTTGCTCACACTGAATACGTACAGCCTCATGATAACTGTAATATGTGGGAATGACATCACACTCAACTGATTCTATCCCTCTGACATACACATGATCAATCAATGTTCCCTTCTCAGTAGTAGCATCCACAACACACTGCTTATAACCATGCTCTCTCATCATATTCACGATACTTGATGACTGTGTACTTTTGACTTTCAGAATATCTTCATTGAAATCTCCCATTATGATACATCTGTTGGATACTTTGTGAAGTTCATCTACAAGATTTTTCAGACTGGACATGAATTCCCGAAACACATATGAAACTGGTCGATAGATAACAACAAATGTGAATGACACATTGGAAATGATATGAAATGCAATATACTCAATGTTTTGTACTGGCAATGTGAGTTTACTGGTTGCTTTGTCTCTTCTACTGTATACTGCTATACCACCATGACATTGCTGTTGTAATGTTTCAGTCAGCTGAGTGGAGTTATCATAAGAAAGACATCTTGGCTGATGGTAGCTTTTGAAGTTATCTAAGTGCAAGTCATACTGCTGTTGATCTTCAGTCCAGGTTTCTGTCAGACAAATGACATCTGATTTCATTATTTCACTGTTGCATTTCAAGTCCATATAATGAGCTCTTAAACCCTGGATGTTATGCAAAATGATGCTTACAATAGCAGGTGTGTTTGTACAGCCAATACTTTGTTTATCAATAAATGATGGCATATGCTTCAAAGAATCAGCAACAGCTTCATTACAGTATATGAATTTCTCATGAAAACCTTCAATGACAAGACCATTGAGTGATGTGACACGACTCAGACTGACATAAGCTTGCCCTGCAGTAAACGTTTTATCAAGACACACTACGGCTTTGTCTGTTGTCATTCCTTGTACCTTATGAGCTGTGCATGCCCAACTTAACTTCAATGGAAACTGATGACGTACCCATTTTTTACCAATACTTTCTTCCTGAATCTCAATTGGTACACTATTACCTTCATTTGAAGATGATGCAAATTGTTTCCTCAACTTCATTCCAACCTTGTTGTTATCAAACTTAACATAGATACATTTTACTTCATCAGATTTATTCTGTGACATTACTAATTGTGATACGGTACCAAACACTCCATTAACAAGGCCATCAGATACATCAATGTTCTTCGTTAGCATAACTCGAGCACCAACACCAAGCAACAATGACTGTGGCAAGCTTCCAGACTTCTTTAAATTTATTCCTTGTCTGAGCCTCTTAGCATTGTGTGAATCTGTCTCATAATCCTTTGCTTCAATAAACACACAATCTGAACACTGTGAATGCAGAATCTTCATGTTTTGTTTATCCACTTGTTTGTTACATGGGAATATATGGCAAGCCTCATTCCACTCTTCACCTGTCTCACGTCCTTTCAAAATTGTTACATCATCATCCTGTAAGGCTTCATCTTTCTTTCTAACTCTAAGTCTATTGAGTATCTCTGCAAATTTTGCATCTTCCTTTTGCCTCATGATCTCATTCAGTTCAATTAACTTGAAATTGTCATTCCACAAATCACATGTTGCAGTTCTGTCATACAAAGGTTTTGCTTTCACTGGAGGTAACTGATAAAAATCTCCAACAGCTAAAATGCTGACATTGCCAAAAGGATTATGATTCCTGGATTGCTTAATCTGTCTTAGACGTCCATGGATGTAATACAATAATTTCTGACTAACCATTGAAACTTCATCTATAATCAAAATCTGCAGCTGACTGAGCTTACTACGAAGTGTACTGATCTTCTCTTCACCAAGTGGTTGATATGGTAGTCTCACATCTATTGGTATAGACAATGCATTATGAATTGTAGCACCATGTATATTAAATGCAGCCACACCTGTAGGAGCAGTTAGCATAACAGACACATCGTCAGGATTTCTCATCATTGATCCCAGTATTCTGGTTGCTTCATAATCAATACACTTTATTAACTGAGATTTCCCTGTACCTGCACCACCAGTAACAAACACTTGAAATGCTTCAGGGTTTTTACCATTAGTCTTGTCTATGCACCATTGCCGAATGTTGTAAAACACCTCTTTCTGTTTGGCATTTAATGACCTCATCATATTGAACGCATCTGACTTTGCTACTCTGGAGGTGTGAGCTTCAATGTCACAGACTCTCTCCTCTTTCTTATCACCTTTCAGGTCTGGAATACACAATTCATCTTCACCTTCATCTATGACAGGCTGCATTTGCTCTTCACATTCATCTCTCTGCTGTTCAGTTTCTGGACTGATTAATGCCCAAGCATCTTCCTGTACACCAAACTTCTCAAGGTGTAGCTCTGCATTTTCAAATGATTCAAGATCAACTTCAAATATGCAACGATTACTATCAACAATCATTTTAACAGACTCTAATCTTCCAAGTAAATTGACAAACCCATTCTTATAAAAGTCAAAATATGTTTCAAATGTTGGTGGTCTCAAATGGGCATTAATACGGTATGGGAGAAATAGCTGTAGAATACTTTGATAATACTTCTCAGGACATTTGGTGACTGAAAATCTTGGATATCTTATGACAGCTGGATCAGTTCTGGAGCGTTTCATTACATGTCCCAAGTCATTCTTCAATGCATACACTGGTGACTGTCTCTTATTACTGGGTACTTTATAATTGTTGTACAGCACTCTGTACTCTGAATAAAATGTAGCTAGACACATTGATTCAAATGTATCAATATCTGGCCTTGCTTTATAACGATCTATTCTGCTAATCATCCACACGTTGTCTTCATTACTATCATCATCATCATGATTCCTTGCATTGTTCTGAATAACACTCAAGGGCAAGGTCATTCGTACTGGATTCTCTCCTAATGGTATGAACTCAACCTTTCTAGAACATTCTTGAAGTCTCAATGAACAACAGCGATAAACTGCTTCTTGGGCTGACACTTCACGATTTTGTAGATAAACACTCCCAATCTGTTTCATACTCTGTTTAGCATCTTGGTTACCTTCTTCAGCCTCACTCTGTGCATGCTTCAGTAATTGTCCCATCTCACGTTCTGCTTTGCTCATGTAACTGATAACATAACATACACACGCATAAACATCAGTGATAAATTGAATATCCATATTGGCATTCCAGCATCTTAACAAGTCAGGATTGTAATGATTAACCCAAGCATCTTGTGGCTCTCTTTTCAACACAATGTTCACTTTTTTAGTGAGCACATTATTGGCTTCTTCAAAATCATCCTGTGTTATACCAATTGTTCTGAACAGTTCATCAGTTGTCATGTGTTGATTTTTCTCATCATTAACAGCGTTCCACAGTGATTTCAATAATTCCTTAGCATCATCTTCACAGAGTGTATTATCACAGTTATCCTCAGGATCATCCATGTCCAATGGCTCTGGATTGGCAATAAATGTTTTCATTGATGGCGGCCTTGGGAAGTTGAATCTACACTGTGTTCCTTTCTTCTTACATGACTTAGAATGTCTCCTACTATGTTGCTGTACACTGCTTACAATCTCATTCAACTCTTCATCTTCTTTCTTTGTTGGCAATGCACAACTTACATACCTATCAACAAACTGTGCCACTTCATCATCACTCTCTGTACTCAACTTAGGCGCATCTTCAATCCAAAATATACAATGAGTGTGCGGTGAGCCTCTTTGCTGGAATTCTACTCGATAAAAATAATCTTTCACTTTCCCAATTGGTGCTGCCTTTGACATGATCACATCTTTCAAAAATGTATGAAATCGTTTATCAAACATTCTCGCGACAGTTACAGGATTACTCCTCAATAACAGACATTTGTCATTCCAATCTAATTCTTCAATACTCCTTGAGTCACCTTGTTGTATGAGTAGTGTATTGATTAATTCAGGCCATCTCATATCAGCTGCAGAAAATGAACAGAACCATGTTGGTAAACCAAGTTGTCTTACCATTGCTAATATATTCTTCTGACACGATTGCCAATATGGAGGAGTTCCTCTGATAGGTTTCAAGAACTTGTATCCCTGATCTGATTTCAACATGTCTTTCAACTTGACTTTATCATTAAGCATTTTAGCAGTGACATTTTCACCATCATTCATTTTGCCTGAGCCTTTTCTTAATGCAATAGAAACACTTGAAATGACTTGCTTTAATTCAGACAGATATTGAGCATAAAAGATGTACTGTGTACTCTTTGCAAATCTATTATCCACATTCATCAGTCTGTTATTAAAATATCTACTAAGTGTTATCTCCACATCACGCTTATCACTAAATACTGGCCCACCTTTAGGGAACAAGACTGGAAAACATTTGCACTCATTAGATGGGTCCATAAGCACTCTGATTGGATTATTTCCTTCACATGGTGCTACACAATACACATCATCAAAATACTGATCCAAAACCTCTTGTCCAATATTGGCAGCCTGTAAACATGTATCTAAAGGTATTCCTCTCATACGTTCTTCATCTGTTTCTATCTCATTAGCATTGTCATCATCAATATTGTCTCCAACATTCTCTGTAACTTCACTTCCATTATCTTCCTCTTCCAAATCATTATTCCAATCTGCGTCTATTTCAATCTCATGGTACCACTTGTTATTGTGTTTCAGGTACTGTAAAGCAGTTTGTATGTGCTCCTTATTCACAAATTGATACTGATAGTATCCTTTAAAAGTCAATTTCCGCTTGAGCTTGACACGTATTATTTGATCAACATTTTGAGATCTCGGTAAAGATTTCACTGTTTCAGACACATCTGATGGTACACATACTACAGGTCCATGTACACCATGCTGTCCACCTTTAGGTAATGCCATCAACTTTAGAAATGGAACATTCAGGGCAATTAGATGCTCTTCTAACTTATTCAAACATGCTAACTCTTCAGGAATGTCTACTACATGCAAATTATTACAAGAAGCTTCAGCAGGTATCTTATCATTCAATAACTTGCGATGACATGTATAACATATCCACAAACAGGACCTGCTTGACTCACGCACAGTACACTGCAATCTACAATTATGATCACAATTGTGTAGATATTTTTCACTGATAAATTCACTATTCTCATATTTATTCTTGTTACATTTGATGACTTGCTTACGAAACAACAGTCTCAAGCACACTGCGCACACATACTCTGGTCCATTCGATATTTCCATGTTAAACTCAGATATCACATGCTTTATATCACGTTTCTTCACTTTCTTAAGCATTGATCGACTCTTATTCTTTCTTTTAATACTCTTCCTGAATTCTTCATTTTTCTGATACTTGGATGTTGAAGCCTTCTTCACTTTATTTCTATAAAAAACATCAACATTATACATGTGAGCTGTTCTCTCAATTGTTCTTTTCTTGTATTGTGGGTTATGACGGTATTTCAATTTGATCCCATTAATAACTTTGTTCCTGAAAGTCTCATTTTGGTGGTATTTTACTTTGCTTGCATTCTTTACATCACTCCTAAATTCATCATTTTCTTGGTACTTCACTTTGCTTGCATTCCTTACATCACTCCTAAATTTATCATTTCCTTGGTACTTTACTTTGCTTACGTTCTTCACATCACTCCTAAATTCTTCATTTTCTTGATACTTCACTCTGCTTGCATTCTTTACATCACTCCTAAATTCATCATTTTCTTGGTACTTCACTTTGCTTGCATTCTTCACATTAATCCTAAATTCTTCATTTTCTTGGTACTTCACTTTGCTTGCATTCTTTACATCACTCCTAAATTCATCGTTTTCTTGGTACTTCACTTTGCTTGCATTCTTCACTTTATTCCTGAAATTTTCCTTTTCTTTATACTTCATTTTACTTGCATTTTTTACTTCTTCTTGAAACTTTAAATTAGTCTTGTACTTTCTTTGACTTTGATCAATTTTCATAGCCCTTTGTTTCTCACTGATATGATATTTTTCTTTATTTTCAACTTTCACTGACCCAATAACCTTTTCTCTGTATTTCTCATCAAACTTGTATTTCTTTTTTTTGTGCTCTCTATTCTTTGCTTTCTTTGTCTCTCTAAAAACAACATCATTCTTGTATTTATCACTCTCATGTTTCCTTTTTCGGCGTTTAGTCACTTCACTTTGACTAGTGCTTGTACTTCCTCTACGTTTTTCTCTCATCCGTTCTTTCGCTAATTGTCTGACTTTCACTACATTTAGACGTTTTCTTTTCTTTGGAGTACTTCTTTTCACAGATTCTTTCCTTACTGTAGTCTTATCATTAGTACTCTTATCTGTAACCTGCTTCTCACATTGTTCAGACTGTTTGTCATCACTCTGTTCAGTGTTTTCTACACCAAATTTTTTATAACAATCTTCTTGTTTTTTGTGAACATCACTTACTTGTGCCACCAACTCATTTACTGATGTGACAACATCATAGTGCACTCTGTGTTTATGATTCAGATAAATTCCCATATCAGATGTGTCAGCACTTCCCTCGACATTCTTTGCAGAAAATTGACACCAGTTATATACTTCATCAAATGTGTATATATCAATACAAAGCATATGTGCCATTGCCATAATTTCAACCTCTGTTGCCCATGTACCAGTATCAAACATTCTCTGTCTAATTACATAATCCTCCACATCAGCAAATCCATCTCGCAGAAAACATGTCAATTTATCAGCATTCCTCAACAGATGATTGACACAAGCAACTCTCAATTGAACATGGTTACCTTCAGTTCCTGACATGGCAAATGATATAGCTCTGAAGAAACAATTACCATCACCGCTTATACATCTTACAGATCTGGGTTTACCCATGGCTTGACATTGTACATTAACTGTGTTGGACTTCAAGTGTGATACATCAAAACCATATGCATTACAAAGAGTGACCTTAGCATCAAAGGTTAACGGAGAGAATTTCATAAGACCAGGTCCACTTACTTCAACTACTTCCACTTCATTACTGGATTCACTGTCTGCACTGTCACTACAATATATATCTCTTCTAATCTGATTACTTGACTTATCAAAGTCATCTTCAACATTACAATATTCCTTATTGACAATCTCTGTATCTTGATGACCAATATTTACATCTTTCCTCGTGTTTGTGTCATCTTCTTCTGGTACTTCAAACAAGTCACACTCTTCCATATTAAAACACAACTCTATGGGTTCTACTATGCCCTGTTGATCACTTGAAACTTCCTCATCTGTACATGTACACGTTACAGCCTCACCATTGACACAAAGAGATACACCAGTTAATTCATACTGCTCATTATCAGACAAATTCATGGAATGAGCCAAATTTTTACAATAAGTATATACCTGTTCAAATGCACTTGCTCGCATCAGAATACTTGTTCCATCTTCAACCATACAGCCATGGATACTTCTGGAATGGGAATCAAATACAAAATACATGCCATCTTGAGCAATCACAGCAAATGTGTTTCCATGGAAACTTATGAAGCATGCATGATATTTCTGAAGATTCTGTTCAAGTGCAGTTTTCAATGGTATCATATTAAATTCAATCAAGTGACAAGCATTTTCAACAAATGTACCCGATACAGACACATGATACTTCATACTATACTGTGTGTCAAATACATCTAAGTTAGTTGGCAATTCATTAACCAATAAATAATCATTGTTCATTGTTGAGCTTTCTTGTAAGAAGCTATACAATTCATTCCCAGTCTTGAGAATATTATCCAGATCACTACACATCCAATTCCTCAAATGTTTTTTCTTGCTATACATCATTGACACTAGACAATTAGCAACACACTGTTTACCACGATTTACTCCAAATCCTTCATCTCCTTGATGAAAACTTCCTTGTGCAAGTATTGATGCATGTAATTGTCTTAATTGAGCATTTACATCCAACATTTCATTACTGTTATCAAGAACCACTTCCTCATTATGTTTATTTTTCACATTTCCTTTTAATTCAATACACTTCCTTGGTTTGATTTTCATACGCCTTTTCTTAGTTACATGTACTGTGCCTTCATTCAAGCTTTCCACATATACTTCAGATTTTCTCTTACTTAACTTCTTGACATCATTGTCTATTTGACTGACCACTGGTAAACGCACATGAGATTCAACAGTGCCTCCAGACTTTGACTCACTGTTATTTTTGTCCCTTTGCTCTTGGCTCTGCTTAACATCATTTCCTTTGCATTTCTCTTTACTTTTCTTGTTCCTTAAATTATAACCTCCACTTTGATGAACAATACTTTGCTTTCTACGTGCACCATGACATCCATACCTGTTCCGTACTTTATCAACAATTACATAATCCATCATGACATCATCAATTTGTGCCTCACCTTGAGTTGCTTTGATTTTGGAATCGTCACTGTCAGCATATGACTCAAATACTGCTTCTCCGATGTTACTCTCATATATGTTCTCATCTGTAGCAATTGCGAAATCATAAAACAAAGACACTGTGTAATTACATCGTCCACATTTGCAACACATCCATGATACTGGCTTGTTTACTACACAAAGTTCCACATTTGCAAATCCCATACAATGTACATGGTACGCCACATTACAAGTATCACATTCAATTGCTCTTACCATTGGACTCAATTTATCATCACATATCCAACATTGATCAACTTCTCTTTTCTTTTGATCTTCAATGTTTTCTTTCTTACAGAAAATCCTTGCCTTTTGATTCTCCTTTACCTCTGTACACACGCTTTTTTTATTCGATCTTTCTCCGTCATTACGCTTCTTTCTGTACAACACTGTTTTGGCAAGCATGTTATTTATAACACAACTCAAACTTCTTCTTGTATGACTTTCAATATTCTTCTGTGCCTTCTCGTATTTCTTTCCCTCTTCTTTCGACATCCGAACTTCCACCACCTTGCCATTCTTATGCCTTCGTAGCATCTTCTTACGCTCATTTCTTCTGATCTTCTTTCTGTTTGGCTTTGGAACCCGACAAAACTCTACGACACACTCCAATACCCGTCTCCTGCTACAACAACTTTGTTTCTTTGCCTTCAACATATCAAGTGCTTTCAAACTACTTACTCTTTGTTTGGTCAGAACATTCACTCTCAACTTCTTCAGCTTAATTGCTTTTCTTCCTGGCTCATGACTACTATTGACAAGACTCACTGATCCAAAGTTACATGTACATGTACTTTGCCACCCATTTTCTTTACTTTTTTGACAAATTACCTCATTAACTTTTACCTTGACTTCATTACTTTCAATACCAATTTCAGCATTACCTCCACATTTTGCTTCAAACATTCTGTCTGATTTGACTTCAGGAGCTTTGACTTCACATACAGGAGTATTCTCAGTGACACTTTCACATCTCACCTTTGTACATTGTCCAAGTTCAACACCAAGCTCCAAATCACGCTGGCTGTTCCACTTCAGTTCAGATCCACTTTCATGGTTTATTATTTGACATTTACTGTCAGTCTTTCTTTGAGATTTCATTTCAGGTTTTATTTCAGATTTACTTTCAGAGTTTATTTGTTGTGCTTTAATTTCATGGCTCTGTGCATCTTTTCTTTGGATTATACCATCACCTTGGGGAGGTGCCAACCCCAAGGCAATTCGTGAAGGAAGTGAAATGTAGATCTCTGGAGGAGTCACAGGGGAACACACATAAACAGAGGGATGAAATGAGGTGGTTGTTGGGAGAGGGTGGGTGAAATGCTCTTTCTGTCTCTGTGCATCTTTTGCCTTTAACCCACTGCCTTGGGGAGGTGCCAACCTCAAGACAATTTGTGAAGGAGGTGAAATGTCAGATGGAGGGGTAACAGGGGAGCACACAGAAACAGAGGAATGAAAGGAGGTGGTTGTTGGAAGAGGGTGGGTGAAATGTTGTCTCTGTACACCTTTTGGCTTTAACCCATTGCCTTGGGGAGGTGCCAACCCCAAGGCAATTTGAGAAGGAGGTGAAATGTCAGATGGAGGGGTAACAGGGGAGCACATAGAAGGGGAGGAGTGAGAAGTGGTGATGGTTGAGGGAGGGTGGGTAATATGAGACGAGACATCAACAGACAAGGAAGACATACACGGTGGTTCTTCCTTCCGACTGGCCCGCAGGCACCTCATCGCATCTCTCTTGGCCTTGGCCTTGGCTCTGGTCCTTTGGTTTGGCATTTTCTGTAAAGAAAAATACTGTTGTCAATCTATACAACTTTTATTCATGATTTATGATTTTATTACCGTTAACAAATATGGCACCAATTTTATTGTTTATAGATACATGTGTACCTCTAATTGTAGTTTATTCATTTACTGCCATTCTCACTTGGTGTATCCCAACATATGCATACAATTTTGGCTCAATTGGTCATCAAATTTGTGAGAAAAAATGAAAGAACCACTCTTAAGCTTGTTGCATAGAATTGTGTGTGTTCAGAAGCTTGAGAAAAACTTTATGCCTTTCTCATATTCAAATTGTTAGTGAAAATTACATTTTTATAAAATTACATCACTTCAAAGGCAGTCATTTCTCCCAATGTTTAATACTATCAACAGCTCTCAAGTGCTCCATACCAAGTATGTTTTTATAGTCATTAACTTGTGGAGTAATTACCAAAATCATACACTGTCCTTAAATGTTGCCGACTCCTTTATCCTACAACCCCTAAAATGAGAGACCACCTCCAAGGTAGATAATGCTAAAAAAACATATATCATTTTATCAAACCAGCTATAAAGCATTGTGTATTTAAACAGAAATTGTTCTGAAGAGCTTTTAAACGAAACTATTTTCTAATATCATCTTTTATTTTCTTTATTTCAGATACATGTATTATTAGCTCCTGAAAAACCTTTCTACATTTGCAATACAGCCAAAATACACTTTTATATGAAACTCCACGATATAAGGTAAAATTCGCATCAATATAATAAATACTGCCACTACAAATCAATGTTAGAATCACAAAATTCACAGAAAAACTAAATTCCATGGTTCCCCATGAAAGGGTAAAAAGTTCAAATAAACCCCAAAACACAACAAAGCCAACATACATGCCCCTGCTTACAGAAGAATTCCCCACAAGTTTGTGATCACCATTTTGTGCTTTCATGCTTGGTATATGGTCGTAGTTTTCGTGAAATGACACAATCGACCACACAGTGGTAAAACTACATTTCAAGATATTGTGCATTTTAGATAGTTAAGTTTTAAAATTGCATTTTTGATTTTATTTCACGGTCACAAATTAAAAATTTTTTCACTATGATAGAAAGCTAAAATGTCAAAGTATACATAATTGTGTATTTTTTGTTTTAGTGAATTAATTATCAATGACTTACATTCATATAAACAAAAACTACTTTGTGAAAACAAAAAGTCCAATATACACGGTTTTCAATGAAGTGACGTATTCCGCGTGTAATAGTTTAGGGGATGTGTCACTTAGTGCAAATGCAACACACACAACCCACACATCGTAAGGCATACTCAATGGAGTCTCTTTGTGAAAACAAAAAAAACCTGCGCACTATGTTGTGTCACATGCACCGACATGTGGACAAGTCTACAACAAATCACTTCGTGAAAACAAAACATTCTTCATGGGAGTGGAATTTTATCACAAGCAATGTTACTGTGATTCAACACCAACATTATAAATTTTGCCACTTTCCGCCTTTGTTTTCATGAGATAGGAAACATTTTAGAATTTTAGACTTTATTTACCTATTTAATTCTCTTTCATAAAAAAATAAACTGAAGGCAAAAATATCGAACAAGAGAAATTATAACATTAGCTATTTATTTTAGGCCTATACAGTTAAATGCAAAACCAAGACTAGCGTAACTTAATAACAGATATAGCATAGGAATTCATCCTCTCAAAATTCGCTCTAAAAAGCTCAATGATTAAAAAGTTTATGCCAGTACCAATCTCACACAGAAATATCTCTGTAAAATATTGCCAAACATGAGAAACAAAAGTCAATGTATGCAGCAAAATGTTGGTTCATTCAACTATTTTCTTCCCATTCACTTTCAGACATTGAGTCTATCCAAACTTTTGTCATTTATGTAGGCCTACTCATATCATGCACATTGGATTGCATCAAAATAACATTAACATTAACAACACTCCCCCGTCAACTTGAAATGTCAGTCATCAAATTTTGGCTTTCACATCCCCCCCTCTCCCCGCCAAAAAAGGAAGACAAAAAAGTGCCTATGCTGACAATAATGCCAAGCGTCACCAAACAGCACTGTCACCAGCAGCACGAGTCATGTAATGTATGACTTGAGTAAGTTGCTACTACTACTACTAGTACTACTACTACTAGTACTACGTACAGTACGTAGTAGTGTAGTACCCTAGTACTAGTAGTACTTACGTACTACCTAGTGAAAAGCGTGCAAGTGTGAAAATACCCAGTACGAATGGCCCCCAAAAATACTTTTAAATGCATATAAAAACATCAAGTTTAACTATCAAGCTAACGTTAACAACTATACTGATAATACAAAATATATTTATAGATATTTTAAAACCTAATATACAATAAAAAAGACACTTTTCATAATTTTTTCCTGACGTTCTTAATTTGACTTCTTACCGTGTATTCTCACATGAGATCTGGCTCCCCGTCTACAACCAGTTGAAGATCACAGTAAATCGACAAATGGCGTATCGTGTCCGCCAGCGTCCGCCAGCGCCCGCCGGACAGAGTACCAGTCTAATATTGCCCTAACCACTCTTTAACGTGGGAGGGCGTCTTACGAACCGGACGTCGCGCAAACTTTTTTTGCAACGTAACAGCACGAATTTTTGCACTACCAATAACCAAGACGGAGGAGAGGCATCAATGCAAACCAAAAACCAACAATCACAGTTTGTAAAAATGTTGCACATATATTGCATTTTTTTTTTAGAATGTGTTGAAACAAACCAACCAATAATAGGATCGGAAGTTTGCAAAATATTTCATGTCATAAGAATTTCTGTCAATAATCCTTTTGAAAATATAAATGTTATTACAGACCATAAAAACTAATCAAAACGCGATGTAATTCCACTATATATAAAATTTTGTCACCGGCATATCTCAAGAAGCATATATCCGATCGTCAATTTATTTTCAGTTCTAAACATATTTTATAATGAAAATGGGCACTGTGACACAATTGTATCTGTCACATCATCGTCAACTTATTTATAACGTGTTTTGTATCTGTGTGGTAAAGGCATGGCTTTAAAAATGTCCAAATTTTGGAAAGTAAAAAACGCAACATTTGAAAATAAATGAAGTTTTAATTTCTTTATAACGTCATGGTGACGTTACAGACACAATGCCACAGTCTGACAAACGATCTTCACACTTGCATTGTATAATTGAACCTTAACAAAAAAATGAAGGTTGCGTTCAACCGGAAGTTTGACAATATCTGAAGCACTACACCTCTCATTAAAATACTTAGTTCATTTTATACATCATCAGCATTGAATATTAATTAGCCTTGGGCATTAAATATAAGCTTCGGGTTACCGTGACCTTGGGTTAACCTTAACTTCCGGGTCAATCGGAAGTTGAACCATGACTTGAAGTACACAGCCAACTTTTAAAATTGATTTCAGTTATAGACTTCTTGAACATTCAACATTTCTCTTGTAATACCGTGGCCGCATGTTGGTCTAAACATCAGAGACAACCGGAAACTTGACGATATCTCAAGAACTACAAATCAAGTACCGTAAGAAACAATAATCGGAACAGCTTTGATTTTGTCCTAGAGACAAAATCTTAATGTCTAGTTATTATTAGCTGTTCCGACATAGCAGTCGGAACAGGTTTTGTTTTCGTCAAGATTTTTATTGTTTTTATTATTATTATTATTATTATTATTATTATACTTTGTTTCCGTCTCAAAATCCCATAGCATTTGTACACGTTTTTGTTCTTCCCTAATCTTAGAATGTGTAAGTATGACAAACTCAAATCTTATACTAAATTGAAGCTTAGGACATGAAGTTATCATAAAATAAATTTGGTTGAAATTTTTAATTAATTAGCCGAGTTATAATGACGTGAATATTTAATTAGGCAATCTTGTAACTACCATATCTCAAGAAGTATACATCCGATCCTCAAACTTTTTTCAGTTATAGACTTGTCCTATATTGTAGATGTGATTTCTGGTCTAACATTTCCCGTCACGTCATCATGACATCATTTATAATGCGGGTTTTAATCTATGTACAAAAGGCATGGCTAAAAAAGTGTCCAGATTTGGAAAGTTTTTAACAATATTTTCTAAATAAGTTAATTGTTAGTTTCCTAAATTACAAAAGATGTTTTGGAAAGTTAAACGCTTGTTATAAGAGATGTTCCAGGTCATTAAAAACTAATAAAAGTACAATATCCAGGATAATTTAACGATTCAGTGACAAATCGGACACCATGGCTAGCTGTTTTGATTGCGCAATCACGGCAATGCATTGGAGATTTCCTTGATATTTGAATCGTAACCGAGAGAGTACCTATAGTTAGTGTATAGCCCATTCTGTATGTGTACGAACGATACATGCAACGTGCGTTTTGATAGGGTTTTCTTTAAAAGGCATTGGATGGTCATAAGTTACATACCATCTTGTAGCTTATAAAATTTGTTAGTATGAAAAACACATTTTTTTCGTCGTGACGTCATCAGGGATGACCGTTATCGTGGCGTGAATATTTAATTAGTCAAGTTTGTGTCCGTCATATCTCAAAAAGTATACGTCCGATCCTCAAACTTTTTCAGTTATAGACTTGTCCTCTATTGTAGATGTGATTTCTGGTCTAACATTTACCGTCACGTCATTATGACATCATTTTAACGGGGCTTTTAATCTATGTACAAAAGGCATAGGTTTAAAAAGTGTCCAGATTTGGACATTTTTGAACACATTTTTCAAAATAACTGCAATTTTAGGTTCCCTATTTAGCTCAAATCAATTTGAAAACAGAGAGAACAATAGAAGTCATTTCAGACGGACATTAATCTTGGTGCAGTGTGTTTCTTCAGTAATTAACTGTTAATTGGTAACTCAGTCAACACCATAGCTATAAGTGCGTATGTACTGCACTACATCGAAATTTCCCGCGAGTGGAATATAACCATGTAGGCTTATAAAACTTCATAGGCGTAACGGTGGCAATGATCACTTTAGCTTTGCTGGTGCATCTTTTGGCCTCACTAACTTAAGAAACTAATTACTCACGCGACTGTCGCGTGAATATTTAATAAGCAATTCTTCATATCGCTATATCTGAAGAAGGGCACAACTGATTTTCAAACTTTTTCAGTTATAGACTTGTCCTATATTGTAGAAGTGATTTCTTGTCTATCATTTACCGTCACGTCATTATGGCATCATTTTAACGGGGCTTTAAATCTATGTACAAAAGGCATAGATTTTAAAAGTGTCCAGATTTGGACATTTTTGAACACATTTTTCTAAATAAATGCAATTTTAGGTTCCCTATTTAGCTCAAATCAATTTGAAAGCAGAGAGAACAATACAAGTCATTTCAGACGGACATTAATCTTGGTGCAGTGTGTTTCTTCAGTAATTAACTGTTAATTGGTAACTCAGTCAACACCATAGCTATTAGTGCGTATGTACTGCACTAGATCGAAATTTCCCGCGACTGGAATACAACCATGTAGGCTTTTATATTTCATGGGCGTAATGGTGGCAATGATCACTTTAGCTTTGCTGGTGCATCTTCTGGCCTCACTAGCTTAAGAAACTAATTACTCACGTGACTGTCGCGTGAATATTTAATAAGCAACTCTTCATATCGCTATATCTGAAAAAGGGCACAACCGACTTTCAAACTTGTTTCGGTCATTATAGTCATTGGGCATTAAAGATGAGCTTCGAGTTGATGTGACCTCGGGTTGACCTTAACATCCGGGTAATCCGGAAGTTGAACCATTGCTGGAGAAGTACACAGCCAATTTTAAAAATCTTTTTCAATTATATAGTCCTTGAAAATTCAACATAACCCTTGGGATACCGTGACCGCATGTTGGTCTTAAATTTAGGGTCAACCGGAAGCTTGACGATATCTCAAGAACTACAAATCAAGTACCTTAAGAAACAATAATCGGAACAGCTTTGATTTTGTCCTAGAGACAAAATCTTAATGTCTAGTTATTATTATTATTATTATTATTATTATACTTTGTTTCCGTCTCAAAATCCCATAGCATTTGTACACGTTTTTGTTCTTCCCTAATCTTAGAATGTGTAAGTATGACAAACTCAAATCCTATACTAAATTGAAGCTTAGGACATGAAGTTATCATAAAATAAATTTGGTTGAAATTGTTAATTAATTAGCCGAGTTATAATGACGTGAATATTTAATTAGGCAATCTTGTAACTACCATATCTCAAGAAGTATACATCCGATCCTCAAACTTTTTTCAGTTATAGACTTGTCCTATATTGTAGATGTGATTTCTGGTCTAACATTTCCCGTCACGTCATCATGACATCATTTATAAAGCGGGTTTTAATCTATGTACAAAAGGCATGGCTCAAAAAGTGGCCAGATTTGGAAAGTTTTTAACAATATTTTCTAAATAAGTTAATTGTTAGTTTCCTAAATTACATAAGATGTTTTGAAAAGTTAAACGCTTGTTATAAGAGATGTTCCAGGTCATTAAAAACTAATAAAAGTACAATATCCAGGATAATTTAACGATTAAGTGACAAATCGGACACCATGGCTAGCTGTTTTGATTGCGCAATCACGGCAATGCATTGGAGATTTCCTTGATATTTGAATCGTAACCGAGAGAGGACCTATAGTTAGTGTATAGCCCATTCTGTATGTGTACGAACGATACATGCAACGTGCGTTTTGATAGGGTTTTCTTTAAAAGGCATTGGATGCTCATAAGTTACATACCATCTTGTAGCTTATAAAATTTGTTAGTATGAAAAACACATTTTTTTCGTCGTGACGTCATCAGGGATGACCGTTATCGTCGCGTGAATATTTAATTAGTCAAGTTTGTGTCCGTCATATCTCAAAAAGTATACGTCCGATCCTCAAACTTTTTCAGTTATAGACTTGTCCTATATTGTAGATGTGATTTCTGGTCTAACATTTACCGTCACGTCATTATGACATCATTTTAACGGGGCTTTTAATCTATGTACAAAAGGCACAGGTTTTAAAAGTGTCCAGATTTGGACATTTTTGAACACATTTTTCAAAAAAAATGCAATTTTAGGTTCCCTATTTAGCTCAAATCAATTTGAAAACAGAGAGAACAATACAAGTCATTTCAGACTGACATTAATCTTGGTGAAGTGTGTTTCTTCAGTAATTAACTGTTAATTGGTAACTCAGTCAACACCATAGCTATAAGTGCGTATGTACTGCACTAGATCGAAATTTACCGCGACTGCAATGTAATCATAGGCTCATAATACTGCATGGGCGTAATGATGGCAATGATTTAGCTTTGCTGGTGCATCTTTTGGCCTCACTAGCTTAAGAAACTAATTACTCACGTGACTATCGCGTGAATATTTAATGAGCAACCCTTCATATCGCTATATCTAAAGAAGGGCACAACCGATCCTCAAACTTTTTCAGTTATAGACTTGTCCTATATTGTACATGTGATTTCTGGTCTAACATTTACCGTCACGTCATTATGACATCATTTTAACGGGGCTTTTAATCTATGAACAAAAGGCATAGCTTTTAAAAGTGTCCAGATTTGGACATTTTTGAACACATTTTTCAAAATAAATGCAATTTTAGGTTCCCTATTTAGCTCAAATCAATTTGAAAATAGAGAAAACAATACAAGTCATTTCAGACTGACATTAATCTTGGTGCAGTGTGTTTCTTCAGTAATTAACTGTTAATTGGTAACTCAGTCAACACCATAGCTATTAGTGCTTATGTACTGCACTAGATCGAAATTTACCGCGACTTGAATATAATCATATAGGCTCATAATACTTCATGGGCGTAATGGTGGCAATGATCGCTTTTGCTTTGCTGGTGCATATTTTGGCCTCACTAGCTTAACAAACTAATTACTCACGTGACTGTTGCGTGAATATTTAATAAGCATCTCTTCATATCGCTATATCTGAAGAAGGGCACAACCGATTTTCAAACTTGTTTCGGTCATATAGTCATTGGGCATTAAAGATGAGCTTCGAGTTGACGTGACCTCGGGTTGACCTTAACATCCGGGTAAACCGGAAGTTGAACCATGACTGAAGAAGTACACAGCCGATTTTAAAAATCTTTTTCAATTATATAGTCCTTGAAAATTCAACATAACCCTCAGGATACCGTGACCGCATGTTGGTCTTAAATTTAGGGTCAACCGGAAGCTTGATGATATCTCAAGAACTACAAATCAAGTACCTTAAGAAACAATAATCGGAACAGCTTTGATTTTGTCCTAGAGACAAAATCTTAATGTCTAGTTAGCTTTTGGTTGTGCTCTCCCATTATTTTGGTAGTTTAATTGCCTGGTTTGAACGAGTTATTACTGCTATGGACTCGGTCTTTAAAGCTATTTTGATCTCAATCTGCAACTTTCTTGGGTACTGTGTTTTGGTATTGGGTTAGCTTTTACTGTGATTTGCTTGTGTTTTATTTATTTTCTTTTAAGCTGTGTTTCATTGACTTTCTTTGCTTTCGGTCACTTTTGATCAAAAGAGTGTTTTATGTCTGTGTTTTTAGCTGTTCCGACTTCGCAGTCGGAACAGGTATTGTTTTCGTCAGATAGCTAGTGCGGCCTCAAAACGTTTTAAAAACGTTATTATTGGTTTCTGTCAAAACGTCATAGGTTTTACACACGATTTTTGTTCGTTCGTAATCTTAAAAACGGTAAATATGACAGACTTGAGTCCTACATTGAATTGAAGCTTAGTACATGAAGTTATCACTAAAGGTTAAAATGTTAAACATTTTCAATTAATTAGCTGAGTTATAATGACGTGAATATTTAATTAGGCAATCTTGTTTCCACCATATCTCATAAAATTAAACGTCTGATTCCCAAATTTTCTTCAGTTCTTGACTCTCTGGATATTGAAGTTGTGCACCGTGAAACAATATTTTATGTGAGGTCATCATGACATCATTTATAGCGGTGTTTTGTATCTGTGTACAAAGTAATGAAGAAAAGTGTAAACTCGTACCTAGTTCTGAGGCTGTATACGCCCGGTGCTATCGTATTATTTGTACAGTTTACATGCGACTGCGACAATGACAGACTTTGAGCAAGTCTATTCAACGTATCTTTACATAATAAAAGGTAGCAAATCACCCCAAACAGCATGATGGTCTGATGGCACCGCGGTTTACCGCGTTACTTACCCAAGCTAAGGACCGCGGTTCGGGTACTCCCGACGAAATCAATTAATTATAGCACAAATTTTACCTTTTTTAAATAACAGGTAACTTGTACATACATTAAAACGAACAAGACCAACTGTTATTTTTCAAATTTTTTGCTCCCGAGGATTTTGTTTTCCCGAAAACTAAAACGCAAAATTGTGGTATGGTAAAAGAGCATTTGGGTTGATTGTGTAAATTAATCAGGCCAGATTCCGATCGAGTTTCAACAGTCTTCCAGGCCAACGTTATTGTAATGAAGATTTTTTTTGGTTTGACAAGTTTGAGATGGTTTGAGAAATAATGCTTCTACATTCCAACCGGTCTTCCGGATCAACGTTTTTGTATATGATTGTCTGCTTCAGACGATTGAGATCGTGTAGCGTTTGCAAACGACCGTGCATAATAAACACCAGAGATTTGAAGCTTCCGAACGGGCCAAGCTTCTGTGAAGATCTGGTACACTACAGAGCTATTAACGGACGTCAAGCTGTTGATGCGATTTCGCCATTGGCCAGAAATAATTTTTATTTGCCAATTAGTAATTACAGACGTTTGAAGCAACTTTTTATGCAATACCTGATTATACTTTCTGTCAAAACCGTATTGCTTTTGTCCACGTTTTTTGTTCAAGCCTAATCTTAAAACGGGTAAATATAACAATAAAATCCTGTATCCAATTGAAGCTAAGACCATGAAGTTATCATTAAGTGTAAATTTGGTTAACATTTTTCATTAGATTAATTAGTTATGGGAAACTTAGATTACAAAGGGCATTGCTCTAAAATTGTCCAAATTTGGAACGTCAAAAACACAACTTTTTCAAAATAAGTTTAATTTCATTTCCCTATCTTGGATAAACCAATTTTAAAACATAAACAGTTTGTTATAAGAGTTGTCCTAAGTCATAATAAACTAATTAAATGACAGTGTAAATTTAATAATTAATTTTTAATTGGTAAATCTTAGCACCAAGGCTACAACGTGCATTACGAATGCGCCCAGTTTCGTTGCATAGTTTTTGGGCGTGAAGGCCCTTCCACAGAGATTTCCACGGGTTAATGCAATGGCGCTTTTCTCGGTGTGGATCATACAACGTGTTTTTGTGTGTATTGTCAGCAGTGGCTTCGCCGCGGTTCAATGGCACTTTATCATTTTGAACGTAAGGGCAATTGTAGAATAAAGAAATACTGTGAATGCTTATTTAAATGGATAGTTTGGCTCCAAAGGTTTGTTACGTACGTGAAATTTCAACAGAAATTTCCAATGTTAACGCAAATCCAGGTAGTGAAGAGGGTTTTAATCATGGTGTATCTTTTACTATGATTGCCTCAAAACTTTCCCAATATTACTTAGTCAATCGTCCTTACTCTGTGCATGGAGGTAGACATGTCTACCTCCATACTCTGTGATCGTGCAGACGTAAGGTGATATATGGTATAAAATAATACTGCAAATGTTTACATTTAAACAGATAGGGCCCTAGTTGTACCTTTTCTGTCTTTTTTAGTTTCGGCTCAAAAATAAAACTCAAAGTTGATGCATGGTAAAAAAAGCTGCTCCCAAGAAATATTCAGCGAAGGCATATCCAGTTTACTGAAAATCATTTCCCTTGATTTATTTTTTAGATTACTTGAAATCTACTAAGAATTTCGCCTATGGAATTTTTCCGGTTGCTCAGAATCAATTTGTTTACTAGGAATCGTGTTGGTTATTGAATAAACACTCGTTCAAATATAATCATTATGCTAATCCACTTCAATTTGCTCACTATAGAAATCATTTCACTTGTACGCTTGTTCATTTGATTTTATTTTTATTTTTTTGCGTGGTCATTCAACTCAGAATCATTCCAGTTACTCGAAATCATTTCGCTTTCTCAGAATCATGTCGCTTTCTCTAAATTATTTTGCTTACGCTAAGTCATTTTTCTTTACTTATGATCATTTCGCTCACTCAGAATCATTTCGCCTATTCGAAATCATATGTTGCATACTCAAAACTTACTCAAAATCATCACGGTTACTCACAATCATGTTGCTTTCTCTAAATTATTTTGCTTACGCTAAGTCATTTTTCTTTACTTATGATCATTTCGCTCACTCAGAATCATTTCGCCTATTCGAAATCATATGTTGCATACTCAAAACTTACTCAAAATCATCACGGTTACTCACAATCATGTCGCTTTCTCTAAATTATTTTGCTTACGCTAAGTCATTTTTCTTTACTTATGATCATTTCGCTCATTCAGAATCATTTCGCCTATTCGAAATCATATGTTGCATACTCAAAACTTACTCAAAATCATCTCGGTTACCCTGAATCATGTCGCTTACTCCAAATTATTTTGCTTACGCCAAGTCTTTTCACTTTACTTATGATCATTTTGATTACTCAGAATCATTTCGCTTATTTGGAATCATGTTGATTACTCAAAACTTACTCAGAATCATCTCAGTTATTTTGTTACTTGGAATCGATTCAAAAAAATTTACAAATTTTTACGCTTACTCCATTTCATTTCACTTAGTCAAATTTGTACGAACGATACATGCAACGTGCGTTTTGATAGGGTTTTCTTTAAAAGGCATTGGATGGTCATAAGTTACATACCATCTTGTAGCTTATAAAATTTGTTTGTATGAAAAACACATTTTTTTCGTCGTGACGTCATCAGGGATGACCGTTATCGTCGCGTGAATATTTAATTAGTCAAGTTTGTGTCCGTCATATCTAAAAAAGTATACCTCCGATCCTCCAACTTTTTCAGTTATAGACTTGTCCTATATTGTACATGTGATTTCAGGTCTAACATTTACCGTCACGTCATTATGACATCATTTTAACGGGGCTTTTAATCTATGTACAAAAGGCATAGGTTTTAAAAGTGTCCAGATTTGGACATTTTTGAACACATTTTTCAAAATAAATGCAATTTTAGGTTCCCTCTTTAGCTCAAATCAATGTGAAAACAGAGAAAACAATACAAGTCATTTCAGACTGACATTAATCTTGGTGCAGTGTGTTTCTTCAGTAATTAACTGTTAATTGGTAACTCAGTCAACACCATAGCTATTAGTGCTTATGTACTGCACTAGATCGAAATTTACCGCGACTTGAATATAATCATAGGCTCATAATACTTCATGGGCGTAATGGTGGCAATGATCACTTTAGCTTTGCTGGTGCATCTTTTGGCCTCACTAGCTTAAGAAACTAATTACTCACGTGACTGTTGCGTGAATATTTAATAAGCAACTCTTCATATCGCTATATCTGAAGAAGGGCACAACCGATTTTCAAACTTGTTTCGGTCATATAGTCATTGGGCATTAAAGATGAGCTTCGAGTTGACGTGACCTCGGGTTGACCTTAACATCCGGGTAAACCGGAAGTTGAACCATGACTTAAGAAGTACACAGCCAATTTTAAAAATCTTTTTCAATTATATAGTCCTTGAAATTCAACATTACCCTCGGGATACTGTGACCGCATGTTGGTCTTAAATTTAGGGTCAACCGGAAGCTTGACGATATCTCAAGAACTACAAATCAAGTACCTTAAGAAACAATAAACGGAACAGCTTTGATTTTGTCCTAGAGACAAAATCTTAATGTCTAGTTTTGTTTGTTTTGCTGTTAAAGAAACCTACAATCGCGAGTCACTGTCCCACTTCATGCATTTCCTTGCCTCTTGACCCTGTTCGATCTTTATTAGTTATAAACATGGCACGTACAACACTTATGCTGGGCTTATGTACGCGTCGTACCCCGTAGCACATAAAACGAACTCTTGTGACCTAACATGCATAATACATTAGCAACCGACCACTCGGGACGCCTCGCTGTGGCTCCCTATTCAGCGTGTGGTACGGGAAAAAAACGCCACCCGCCCTCCATTGACGAGAGTGTTATCCTCCAATCAAATGACAAAGATCTACTTGGATGTTATATAAAAACAAATAATGAACGTTTTTCATTCGTGCAATAGTAAGAATATTTTCATTCAATGAAAATATTCTTACCATTGCACTCATAAACATTCATTATTTGTACATCATTTCATTCGTTAAAAGATGAAATGTTGCATTCATCTTGGCTTCGTCTCGTTGAATGGAACATTCCATCTTTCAAGTCATGAAAATATTCTTACCATTGCACTCATAAGCATTCATTATTTGTATATCATTTCATTCGTTGACAGATGAAATGTTGCATTCATCTTGGCTTCGCATCGTTGAATGGAACATTCCATCTTTCAACTCATGAAAATATTCTTACCATTGCACTCATAAACATTCATTATTTGTATAATGGACCGAGTGCACGACCCGCGTCACGTGACCTATTGTGGGTATTAAATGTAAACAAACACGACGTCCTCCATAGGAAAGTGTGGTACGATACATGATGATTGTTGCATTTGTTTATTCGTTTGAGGCTTTTCTTTTTCGAAATCTGCGAACAATACCTAAGAGCTTGTACCAAAGACCTTCGAGAAGCTGAAGCCAGTGAGGACAGTTCCAGCAATTCTTGGAAATTGTATTTACAAGTAACGTATGAAAATGTGCACAATGTGAACTTAGTGCACGACAACGGAACGTTTAGGCCAGACGACCGCGACACACACTTTTCAACACAAGAATTTCAAAGTTTTGAAAATAAATTGCTTTCCAAAACTGTGTGATTCCTTTGCCTATTTGAAATTTCGCAAGGCTAGGTATAAACATGGAAGTAGAATTAGAGGCTCACTTTTCCAACGTTCTTTACCCTTTTTGTAAAACAGTGATTTAGGCCTACATTACAAACAAAACACAGGCGGGTGGCTACATAGTCGTCCGACGCCGGTAGTGCATAACTCAAAATAAACTCTTTTGTAGTACAATACTGGTAGTTTATGAATTAGGTGATTAATATCAATGTCACAACATACAACTTTAATCAAATTGCTTAGTAACTGAGTTATTATTACCAAAAGCCGACTTTTGGTGTGTCTCTGTCGGTCACGGCATGTATTTGCACATAGTTTGCCGTCAGCTCAGATGACATAGTACCCACAATAGGCCACGTGATGACACGTGAACATTGGTCGCGCAATTGGTCTATAATAACAGATTATTCCTACCTCATCCCGCCATCCTCGTAGCGTTACAAACACGTTCAATTTCTTTAAATCTTGAAGAAAGTCGGCCATCTTAGAAGTTCTTTCCTCAAACGTCTTGAGTGAGGAAGACAAAGAAACTCTCTCCATAGCATCTGTGGCTGCATCCTTTGTAATTACAAAGACATCTGGATAATCGTGAAGATATTTGAGGACAGCTGGGGTGATGTGACCGACTTGATGATTGCCGATAAAGAATGGTCGACACTTGTTTCGACTAGAGTCTGTTTAATTAAAGAGGGATTCATTAATATTCACAGATTGATAAAAATCTAAATCAATAACATGAGATTTCAAAGACATTGATTCATTATTTTGGATTTTGGATCTCCGAAGCAACTAATAGTACTTCAATTACAGATTTCTTATTTCTTATAATAATTCACCAACAAATGTATCACACATTCTAAAGCGCAAACACCGATGTCAGGATTAATATAAATTGATGAAGAAATGTTCAGTTTTAGATGTGGGAAGAAAACCAAAAACTATTTACTGCCTGTAACCAAGCAATTGGCAAAAATGCCGGAGCTGACTGCCACTTTATCTCCCTTAATTTAGGTCAAATTTTACCTATCCAGGTTGACAGATTGATACAGCGAGGAACAGGCACTTAATGTCGAAATCATGAAAAAATAAGCGTTTTCCTGTCCATGGCGGTTTTGAAAACGCTACTCCCTAATGTCATTTTAGTTCGTTATTTGGGCATGAATGTACGACAGTTCCGGCCACGCGATCTGAAAATGTCCGCTTGAATTTTCTGGTTAAAGGTCACTTAGCATGCCTCGAGAGGATTATAAAAAAAAAAAAAAAAAAAAAAATAGAAATAAAGCCCAACATCCATTAAAAAATATATTTAAAAAATCCCTTAAAAGGTGCCGCCGTCGGACATGCACATTTTTTAAAACTCAAAACGAAGACAAAATTTAAACAAAAACGGCAAGACCGTTTCAGATGAAATTAAATAAGGGAATAAAAGAGTAGTGACAGAGGTCTTAAATTGCCGTTTAAAACCGGTAGGGTCGTGGCCGTGTGATAAAGGACTTCGGTTGGGTCCTTTATCACACGGCCACGACCCTACAAGGTTTTAAAACCCTGCCTAATTCACCCGTGCTCAAACTGAAGTCATATTTTCATATTTTTGGGGATTACTGCTTAATCTCTGGGCCAATTTCGCTGATTTTTTTTTCAACTTACCTTCGGGCACACTTGTGAAGTATGCATAATGCATTAGCCACCCAGGGTTCGTTCACTGGTTGAGCCAGTCCTTACCAAACTGGCCATCAGCCAAGCCCCATAATTATGTTTTTGCACACACTTTGTATCTGCCACTAATCTGTCAACATACAATGGTTGTTATTGATAGACCGAGACAGACTGAAGATAGACAAAGCCTCAGGGGACTCTTGTGGTTGTTGGAGGTGGGGGGGGGGGGTGTTTCTTGATCAGTCTACTGCTGTTTTATGTCAGTGCTCAGTGTCTGTGCAATAGTGATTTCAATGTTTACTGGTACAATTGATGTCTGGTCGCAATAGCCGTAGGCCACATGAGAGAAAAACCAATGTATAATTGCAAGGATGCTTCAATCTTTGCTGTGTGTGTCCAGGGAAGTTCCATTCATCTATTCAGTCCATCGGAAAAAAGGATTGTGTCCCCAAAACACCGTTATTACCGGTAATATAAAAGTGCCTCTTTCATGAGCCACTGTGAGGTAACGGGCACTAAGTGTGTTCAGTGCAGATCGCAGGGTTTTAAACGGCCGTTTCCCAGGTAGCAAGCACACATGGGGCCCATATATGGGAAAGACGTGGGAAATGGGCAGGACCAGCCCATATTTACCCAATATGGAGGTGATATGTGCCCCACTTGGGCAGGCCCATGTGGGTAAAATCTGCAAAGGTCCATATGGGTAGCATATGGGAAAGACCTGGGCAAGCCCATAAGAGTAGAATATGCAATGGCCCATATGGGTAACATACGGGAAAGACCTGGGCAAACCCATATGGGTAGAATATGTAAAGCCCCTCATTTTGGCCCACATGCCCTGATAAATCCCATGTAATGCCCACATGGAACAGCCCAGACTTTACCCAGGTGGGTCCCATATGTATCGCATATTGGTTGACTGGGCCAATCCATATGGGACCCATACGATTCTTGGGTGTAGGATCCAGTGGGGCCCAAATGGGTTACCCATGAGGGGCCCAGATGGGGCACCTATGTATCCCATATGGGTTATATGGGCCAACCATGGGCACCATATAAATCTTGGGTGCAGGATCCAAAGGGGCCCATATGGGTTAATCCATGTGGGACCCATATAATATCACATATGGGACCCATGTGGGCTTGCTACCTGGGTAAAGACCGAAGCACTACTGTTTTATTCCCATTCATAGATGCTCTTTTTAGTAAAAAGCGAATGTAGGAACATCAAGTGAATTTATTTTGGTTTCTGGTCACATTGTGTAGCTCAGAAAAGGTACCGTATTAAAATTGAAGAACGTAAGAAGTATTTTTAAAAGTGCACGAATTTCTTAATTTGTTTTTGCAGCAACATTTTGAAGAAAAACAACATGATTTTAACATTTTGAAAACATCTTCAAGAAATGTTGCAATAGATTACAAAAAAAGAGTGAAAAATGAAAAAGCCTAGCTAAAATTGAGCTTGTTTTGATGAAATGGCGTCTGCTGGAATTTCACATTTCGGACAGAGTTCCCCAATCTTGCGCCTTCGGCGCTCTATAATCTTTGGTGGGCATGTCATGACTCCAGTTGAACAATGAAGTAGTTGCGTCTGACGTCATTATAGATATAGAATAAAATACCTAGATCGGACGCGCGTACAATACGCTGGTTCAGCCTGGGCGCTGACATTAGTCACGTGCTTGGGGCGACGCGCAACTTTTGAAATGGTGTGACGAGCATGCTTTTCGGCAACCAAACACACATTTCGACAAATACGAGACGAACTGAACGTCTTATTATCCAGCTCGTCTTTATTTCCAGCTATTTTTTAATAACGTTTGCCGAGTATCCTAATGGTGTAAGTGAAATGGTGAGTAATTGTACAGTAGATGACGCCATGGTTGTCTGCAAAATCTTCGGAGAGTGTGTTCCGGATGAACAATGGTACCACACCGTCACGTATGTCCATACAGCATAATGACTACCATGGTATGCAGAGCAGCCCATAATATGATTGGGTGTGTTTTTGTCATCACAACACACCCTTGATCCATCACATGGAGAGAGCCTGATAAGCAGTATCGCTCGCCACCTTCGGGTCAGATCGTATGACTTCGGCAAAAGTATAACAGAAGATCTTCAAGGCCAGTGAGTACGAAGCTTAGCTTGTATTCAACCAATCTGTGCGACCAGTGTGTGTGTACACACACACACAGAAATTTCGTTCAGGTTAAAATCGCGATAAAATAAAAATCAAATATAGGCCTATATAAAAATGATAAAGTACAGGCTAACCTAAACGTCAATCTCCTTTGTTTGTTAGTTTGTTTGCGTGTGTTGGGTTGTTTGGTTGTTTGTTTGTTTGTCAGTTTGTTAGAAATTGAAGCAACTGAACTCAGCTTTTTTTTCTTGGCCTGTCGTCACATTCTTCATTTCAGTTAGCCCATGAGCCAGGTGAAAACGTTACTAGTTGATTGTTTAATTTGTAGAAATGTATTATAGCTGCCCACGAAATTTTTCAGTTGATTGTAAAAGGAAGTTGAAACAACTGCAAATAGTGTGTGTTTTGTTTTCTTGAAGCTAGACTGTGCGTACATTAGTTCCGCGATCCGTGATTGCGCAAGAGGTCTCATGAGTAAACCGTCGTCGTGAATGACGACGCTCGGCAAAAATTGTTAATGGTCGAGGGCCAAGTATCACAATCGTTTACACAAGTTTGACACGCAGGAAAATGTTGAGAATTTGTCCATACATAAAATATTTCATGCGTTTAACTATTGTCAAGGTAAACAGTTCTTAAAATATTGCTTTAAGGAAGGTTAAACAGGCACCTAAGTGAAAAAATACTGCTGAAAAAAACCCCCGTTTTTACAATAATAACATGTATGCCATCGTCTTTGACTGTCTTTTTCAACATAATATACGTAATATCAAAGAATTTTGGGGTGAAAAAGGAAACGTTTGTTTTTCCTGAAATAAAGCATTCTTCATAAAGGTCTACTGGTACTTTGCCATATATGAGCCACACATTTTTGAGAGGCTCAACAAGTCGTCGTTGGCCGACTATACGGCCAACGATCGGCTCCGGCCGCAAAACGAAGCCGACTTCGTTTCGCGGCCGGAGCCGATCGTTAACAATACGAAGTCTCTGATTGGTTATCCTTTCGAAGTTACTCATTACTGAATGTAATGACAAAACATAAGTAAAACAAAAACACAAATCTCTGCAAAATCGTTTCCTTTCACTTGATTTCAAGTTGATGGCCTTATTTTACTAATTCTTTTCAATGTTTTTACAAGTACAATGTCAGGAAAAACCGGGAACATAGACAAATTTGGTTATAAAGTTTGACCCTTTTGTCACTGTTTTGGCTCGGATTGAACGACGTTTAGTTGTAATTTTTCAGAAGGAAACTCCTTTGTGTTATCCAAAACAAAACAAAACTGACAAAAAAACGTTTGTTAATAGTTTATCTTTCATGTAAAAATATTAAACATTAAAAAATAAAGTCGATGTTCATGGATGACAAAAACAACCCCGTTTTTGTGTAACTCGGTCCATTTGAGGAGATTGCCGACGTGACAACAATCGCAGTTTGACGAAACAAACGAGCGGCTGAAACATACGTGAGATTTGAATAACGATGCATGGTTTTCTATTTACTTGCGAATAGTGCAAGCAATGTTTGTTTATGTGTACATTTTTAAGACCTATGTAAACTTAGGCTGGGACGCATTGCCCATTGCTCTTATAATCATCTATCTTTATTATTACAGTTAATAAAGTATTTCAGCCCAATTTGTTGCCCCAAAACATTTTTTTTATAGCATCAAAATGGCTATTTCAAACTCTAAACAATAAATATGAATGTTGGGCCAAGCAACTTTAACGGCGCTCTCTTTTTATTTCATTATTTCATTGACAAAAGGATTGTTGCATTGGACATTTTCACACATTATTTCCACCGGTCTTCGTTTTTACAGAATAAAAACTCAGATCAGCTGTGTAGTGCGCTGTATCTATCAATCTGCTCAGTAACATCTTTCTCGCATAAATAATGTGTCAATCTATCAAATTCTTATGAGACAATCGTTTAATCTGCACCCTACTTGTCAATAACACAAAATTGACATTGTAAAAAAAAAATTAATTCTGCGCGTCGCCCCAAGCACGTGACATTTTACTGCGTCCATGGCGAACCAAAGCTTTTTCTACACAGGCAGTGGAGCGCGCGCACGCATGTCCGATCTAGTTATTATATTATATATCTATGGACGTCATGGGTCCCATACAGATGTATAAAATAATGCGCCCTACGGCCTAAGTTTATTGTATATGTAGGAAAACGACTGTGAACACCATCTACGAAAACCCACCAGCATCCATTTAGTATACCATCACACTGAGTGAAACTTACTTCCACAAAGATTTGTATTAAGTAAATTCCCTTCGCCAACACATTATTAACCTACCTTTGGAATAAAACGAATTGCACCATTTCACAATTTCAAGCATTTCGTCAGACCACTGACAGTCAACATTTCCTGAAAAATGTGTCATCTTTACTATCCGCCGCAGACAATGGTGAGGAAAGTGTGCAGTTTTGTAGAACACCCCACAACCTAGCCCAAGTGGACTCCTCCGTCCGTTGCATACAACAGAACAATCAAAGAAAGATACAACGGAACGTGTCGTTCTACCACAGTTCATAAATAACTTGAACGCCCACATCTAGAGTGCACCTATGCATTGACCTGAGTCGTAGGGTTGAATAGTTCAATGGAATTCCATTCCTATATCGTCGGCTGAAAGCAGAAAGGATTTAATAATACATACACGCACAATGTGGTATCGTCCTACACTAAGGGAATAAAAGAGTGGTGACCGAGGTCTTTCGGCCGTTTAAAACCGGCAGGGTAGTGACCGTGTGATAAAGGACTGCAAGGTTTTGAACGGCCGTTTAAGACCGAGTCACTACTCTTTTATTCCCATTCATAAATGCCCTTTTCGTTAAAAAGCGTAATAATGTAGGAAAATCCGTGAATTTTTTCTGTTTTTTTTTAAATGTATTTTTTAATTCTTGCCACAAAGGGTCCACGCTCAACGGTTGCGCGTACGCACGCACATTAATAGACTTAAAATAGAGAACCAGTATGTATTGATTGCGCTACGCGTAAATTAGCAACCGCGTTAGCTATAGCGCCAACACGCGTTTGGCTGTGATGAGCGCAGAACGCGCCGTCACAGCTCCAGCTGTGTCTATCATCCGTTTAAAACCAGTTTTAAACAGTCATGTGACCACCTTTCAACCAATAGGAATGCCCAAATTTTCCCAAACTGGCTGGGGTATTTATGCATGTTACCGATTTACTATAAAGTGTTACAGTAAATTACTGGGCGGGCGCCACGGGCGCCAGTATTGTCCTGTAAAAATTACAGCATAATTAGGTGTTTGGGGCTTGCTCCACTACTTTCCAGATCATGAACAATTTTTGTTATACCTATTGCCTATTGGGACCCAAAAGAGATCTCTGGAAAGTATAGCAGAAAGATCAATGTAAAATTCGTAACAATCTATATCTTTTAAAACACTACTCTTTTGGTGATGCAACGTGACAGGTGATGACGTCATGATGACGTCACCCCAGACTTTAAGAACTGGTGACCTTTTAAGCCTGGTAAGAATAATTGTGATTTTAGCTTGTTCGCTCCCAAGATATTTAATAAGTGCTTACAAAATCAAAAAGTTGTTCAATAAAGTCCATTGTCTAACAACTTAGAATCGAGTTTCAAGTCATCCTTACATGTACATCGGTAGATACAAGACTTCAAAAAGTGCACCTTTAATGTAATACCACGTGACATATGATGACGTCATCAATGCACTACTTCACACAGTAGAAGTCCCGTGAGGTCACGCACCCGACCAAAAATGAAGACCTTTCCAAAACATAATCCCGCATAAGGCAACCTGGAGTCTCTTGTGAGTGATTTGATATCGATTTTCAAAGATTTATAAATTTAATGCATAAAAATATTGAAATTCGAAACCTGATAACGTGTCAACATGTAGCCTACAAGTCACAGTCTTACCTTTTTTATGCTTGAGCATTTGTGACGTCATCAGGTATGGAATTACAAAGTTTTTAAGCATTAAATTTGTAAATAATTATTTAAAAGTCCATAACAAATCAAGCACAAGAGACCGTCGTTTTTTTTTTTTTTATGGAAGTTGCCCAACACAAGGCACAAAGGCCACTCGAGGTGAGGGCTAAAAAAGAAAGAGAAAGGAAAAGAAAGCGCAGAGAATTATGATAACAGAAGCCTATTCACATTGCGCTTGAACTGAGACAAATTATATACAGCAGGGAAACAGGATGCAGGTAAGGAGTTCCAGAGTGAAGCAGTACGTGGAAAGAAACTCGTAGCATACACCTTGAACCTGCATTTGGGAGTCACGACTGTATGAGGATGGGATTTGACTGAGAGGCGAGTGGTTCGTTGTGAGGGACGGTCAACAGGGACGACCAACGAAAGACCATTAGAACACATGCCGTGATAGTATCTGTAAAACAGGCTCAGTGAAGATACATTGCGACGATGTGAGAGGGGTTCCAAGGAAGATGACAATTCTTGGCCCACCAGGTTAACAACTCGACGCTGTATTCTGTCCAACAGAGAAAGGTGACAAGCTGGAGCACCGGACCAGGGCCCAATTTCATGGCTCTGCTTACCACATAATTCTGCGCTTACTGCGCCCTTTAAAGCACGCGATTCTATGGACCTTAAGCGCAGAATTCTGCGGTAAGCAGAGCCATGAAATTGGGCCCAGATGTGACAACAGTACTCCATAACAGGGCGGATTGTCGTCTTGTTTAAGTAAAGAATGGCAGGGGGGGGGGAAGGCATTGCCGCGCACGGTATAGACAACCTACGCGTTGAGAGGCCCTTTTGGCAATACCACTGATGTACTTGTCCCAGGAGAGTTTATCGGTGATGTCGAGACCAAGTAACCTGATGTCACTAACTTCCTGAAGAGATGTAGAATTCATAGACAAGGTAGGACGAATAGATGATTTACATGTAGATCTTGATACAGATAACAGGTGAGTTTTCTTTTCATTGAAGGTGACAAGCCATTCGTTCCCCCAATTAGTGACATTCGTAAGATCATGGTTGAGATCATTACTAGCTTGGGCTTGATGAGTGGAAAACCGGGGACCAGGGAATGTTGTATACAGGGTTGTGTCGTCAGCGTAGATGGCAATCTGAGATGAAATAGAATCAGGCAAGTCATTGATATAAAGCAAGAACAAAGTTGGTCCCAATACAGAGCCTTGCGGGACACCTGCGTTGACGGACGGACGAGGACTGTCCCTCGTGAACAACAGTGAATTTTCGATCGCTAAGAAAATCTGAGATTAGATTGAGAAGTTGACCACAGATGCCGTAGGACTTGAGCTTATGGATGAAACCCTTGTGCCAGACTCGATCAAAGGCCTTAGAAATATCAAGAGCAACAAGCCTCGCCTCACCACGGAGATCTAATATCCTGTTCAGGTGCTCAGTGACCATAGACAAAAAGTCACCAGTAGATCGAGAGTGCCGGAATCCATATTGGACGTCGGTTAGTAGTGTGTTGGTTTCAAGGTAATCCATGAGATGATGGATGATAAGACATTCAAACACCTTGCTGATGATTGGAAGGAGGCTAATAGGTCAATAGTTAGGGGGGTCAGACTTTTCACCAGAGCCTTTGAAAACCGGGACAACGGAGGCTGCTTTCCAATCAGAAGGAAATGTTGAATTTGAGAGACAAAGGTTATACAGTTCAGACAGGACTGAGGACAATTCCGGTGAACACATTTTCAGGACAAGAACAGGGATACAGTCAGGTCCAGTGGCTTTAGATGTGTCAAGATGATTGATAACCTTAGCTACCTTCTTAGGTGTGATAATGGCTGTGGAGAGGTTGCTATCAGTCCGGAGAGGAAAATCCGGCAGATTGTGGCCCGAGTCATCAAGAGTGGAGTTGGCAGCAAATCTTTCAGCAAAGAGATTGGCTTTATCAGATGGAGAAGTAAGTACTTCGGGGCCATTAAACAGGACTGAAATTGTAGATTTGCTTTTGTTGAGGACACTGTTAGCAATTCTCCAGAAATCCTTGCTACCAAGACGTTGAATAGTTATACTATCTCGGAGAGACCCGGCATACTAGCACTTAGCGCTCTCCAGCATTTTTAAGAAACGTAAGCTATTTTTAAGCTATGTGACTCCTCACAAAGAAGTGGGGACCCAAACTTTATCCAGATGGATTAAGACTGTTTTAAAAGAAGCAGGTATTGACACGAATACTTTCAAAACACACAGTACCAGATCAGCAGCATGTAGTGCTGCTTTCCAAAACGGAGTTCCGTTAGATTGTATCTTACGTACTGCAGGGTGGACAAACTGTTCAACTTTTGCCAAGTTTTATAACAAGCCTATCCAGGTATCGAACTTTACTACGACTGTTTTAGGCACTGCAAAGACTGCCTGAGTTCTCAGAATCAAGCTTATACATTACTTTAAATAGATTGTCTTGGCAAATGCAGACGATTCAGCTGTACTTAATAGTAATACAGTGTGGTAAGGCTTAAACCCAGAAGTGGGCATATACATGTATATATTCCTTTCCAAATACATATATTAGTGCAGCCAAGTTTGGTGCACAATAAGTGTAAATACACATCATGGTTTTATTTACATGGAAGTGACCAATAAACTGATTGGTCTGATGATCACTGTGCTTGTATTTACTTTTGTTCTTGCCCGTCAGTTTGCTCTAAATTTCTCACGTAAGGCCGAAGTGTTATGTGATAACGAGGTAGAATTAAACAATTAAACGAATAAATGAAATGAATGAAGTTTAATTAAGATTCTACCGAGTTTATCACTAACACTGAAGGACTTACGTTCCCACCCAGTGTATCATACCTACTTAGGTCTGATCTGCCCCACCCCTTTGGTTACTCTGACGGCCAAGACGCGGGTATACCTCAAAATGCACTGAGGAGCTTGGGGCTAGTGCGTGGTTATATACCAGGGACTCCTTTGTTTTAAACAATAGACCCTCTCAACTGTGACGATACATTCCGGTGAATGGTGCAATCTCACGTAAGTCCTTCAGTGTTAGTGATAAACTCGGTAGAATCTTAATTAAACTTCATTCATTTCATTTATTCGTTTAATTGTTTAATTAATCATATGGAATTCTATCTCTGCCATTTCAACGTCGCATGTATAGTGGTGATTGTAGACGTCCCTAGCCGCTTATGCCGTCAACAGCGCATTGTCGCGTCGTGCCGTCGCATTGTCGCGTCATGCCGTCGCATTGTCGAGTCGTGCCGTCGTCGCATTGTTGCCCGGAAGCAATTTTTACTGTGGGTGCACCACACTAAATAGGCTCCCATAGTAACCAATGCTTAATGCTAAAAATTCAAAAATACTCAAAAAATACTTAAAAGTCTCTCAGCCTCTAGAAAACAAATTGAATATATTTTCTGACAACTGGACTTCATTTTTCTTTTCAATTTTTAGTAGGTTAGCCGTTGAGATTTTTTGCTAGGCTGACCCAAAATAAAAATACCCCTGAACGAGTAAACTGGCCAGAGTTCATCTTGGAAAAATGACCCTACACTTAAGCAAAATATGGCCATTTTAGAGGGCCAGTCTACACAAAATGCTCCAGGATGAAAGTTAACAACCCCAGGGGCACAATGTTGGACCATTTTTTAACAATCCATAAAAGCAAGGACCTTCAAATCTTTGATTTACAGAAAAAGTTGAGGGTTTTTATTTTATTAATGATGCTCAGCGCATTGATTTCACTCTATTTAGTGTAGTGCATCCTGTATTTTTCAGCATTTGAAGTGCGCCCTCTTTTGTCAAGCACTGAATAATACAGTAAAAAAACTGCTTCCGGGCGACAATGTGACGGCACGACGCGACAATGCGCCGTTGACGGCGTAAGCGGCTAGGGACACGACAATCACCACCATACATGCGACGTTGAAATGGCAGAGATAGAATTCCATAGGTTAATTTATAACGCCTCTTCCTTTGATTCTATCTGTAGATTGGCGAAACGTGCGTCACGTGGTGTTGTGTATTTTTACTACCACCGACCAAAAGAACTATTAAAATGGCACTATCCAACGACAACCTCGAACCCGGTGAAACGATCAAATAATACATGTATTTGAAATACGATATGAGAACGAAGGCAGTGTGGTACCACCTCTTTCTTTTTGTCAAGATTTCCTGTCAGATTTTATACAGTTGTTTGAAGACTGATATATGCACAGTTGTTTAAAGGGTCTGTATACGTTTGGTAATTACTCTGAAAATTTATGGCAATAATAACTCACTTGGTAAAAAGTACAGCAGCTTTGGATAGTATAATGCATTTTGAGAAACGTTTCACTTCAAAGTACTGCAGTTATGGAAAAATACATCATTTTATCCCCCAAAAATTTGAATCTGAGAAGCGTTATGGCCGTAACGCTTCTCAGAATGTGTATTCCAATGACAGATACTTCTTCTGCATGAAAACAACCACTCCAGATTTTTGGTGATATCTCAAAAACGCTGCCACCTTTTGAACTGAAATTTACACAGGTTAGTTTTTGGCATATATCTACAATTATATAGCATTAAGGCAAATGTACGGTTCCAAAAACCAAAGGTATACCTTGCCTTTAACGAATATTACCACAAAATGGATGAAATTGAGGTGTTAAACAAATATTGACTGCTTTATCTCGTGGAGTGTGATCCCCGTGATCTCGGTGATCCGCCTCGGGAAGATAGGAGGCTCCGGGGATCACCTCGAGTGACTAGTTTTACTACGCCACTCGAAGCAGTCAATATTTGTATATTATATGCTACAAACTATTTTAAGGCTGGTTTACAGTCGCTCGCGCGACGGTAGCACTACGGTAAAACTGACGCACGACGTGGTTTATAGTCCACGCTGACGCCTCAGCGACTATAGACTGCAGTGATAAGGCTCAGCGTCGAGCGATCACAGCGTCGAGCGATTATCATCGACGAACTATAAACCAGCCTTAATACGTACGCAACGATATACAATATGCATGGTCTACAACCCATGTTACTGTTACAGTATAACCCCAACTCCTGTATACTGAATAACACACACCATTATCATTTCCATCCTTGGTCGTTTCTCTATGGTTCCATCATGCTTACAATCAAAGATGTGTGAAGATGGCAGCCTGTTCTGTTTGGAAGTTTTTTTGTCCCGTAGCACTTTTTTTTCTTTAATAGTGACGGACGTAGCTAGCTTGGGATCACCCTGGACCTCTCCCCATAGAATTGAAAAGAAAACTAAAACATGTGTGCTTTGCTTCAAAAAACTTAGAACTTCTAACTATTTTTTGTGTGTGCATGTTTTTGAATATTAATCATTTAGCGTTGGTTGAATATGAATTGTTTTTACTGGGGTGCACCCTTATGCAGTGTAGTGCAAGTTTCCACGTATAACTAATGACTTCCGGAATAGTGAAGGTGGCACAGTCGTCGCGTGTGACGTGCAACAATCAATCGATTTCGACTTCGTTATAGCATATTTTTTTGAAAGTAACCAGTTTTATTTACATAATAAATAAATAAATGAATGAATAAAAAGTAAATAAGAAAAACATAAAACAAAAATAATAATTATAATAATAATTATAATAAAATAATTAAAAATAACATTAAAAAACTGCCGACAATTCATGAGTTTCGATTGTGACGTTTTAGAGTGATAAACAATGGTTTTTACGTTTTTTAGAGATTATTTATGTATTATTGGGCAAATTTTTCTCGCGATAACTGACAGAAATATTTCTCTGGAGGATTGGAACTAGCATGTTAGTTTGTAGATTGACAATAATCAATCATGTTCTTTGTCTTTAAAACTAAATATGACTTTGCAAAAGGTTTTGGTCAAATAACATCCAGGCAATTATTGAAAATACACAATAACAAATTAAAAAAGTGCCCTCGATTAAATTTCCGGGGAAAAAAGAGACAATTGAAACAAAATAATAATAAATGTTTTTGATCAAATTAAATCTTAGTGCGCCCTCTAGTCCATTCCGATATTAAGTTGAGAAATAATTCTGATGACGTAAGGAAACCTTTTGTTATGGCTTCATCTCATGGCAGTTACAAGAAGAGGAACAGTTATGAATGTTCTTAAAAAGCAATGACGTCAGAGACTTCCCCGAATGCAAGAGACATGAGAAGTGGCATGTAGGCTCCGCCTAACACGCATGACCACACCCAATGACTCCCTTGGTCACTACGTCGATAAATCCGAATCGATAAAAAAACCCAATCACGATCGTGTTTCTTATTTTCCTGTTATATAAAGTAACAAGAACTGGGGTGAGAGCCAATGTTGTCATCAGAATATTATCACAAATTAATTTACTATATCTAACGAAAACCTTAAAAGACATCCACTTGACCAAAATCAGACGTGGTAGTGAGGAGAAATAAAGGTAAAAAAGGACTCGACGTGTTGTACAGACTAACACTATTCGGTTTAAATACAGAACGTCAATTATTAACTCAGGTATTTACATTTGTACTTCACTGAATGTCTTTGTTTTGGGAATCCGATTGAAAGTTCAGGCTGCAAGTTCAGTTCGATGGTTCAGTTCATACTTTCCACCGATAACGTCATTCCCATAAAATTGCACTGATGTTATTTGGCATACATTCATTTTATGACTATAAACAAAATCCGTTGTCATAGAAACCCCACTTGATTTCCGATAAGATATCACTGTTGTCATTTCAAATATGTAGAACAAAAATTGCAAAATAAAGAAACAAACGCATCCCAAGAACCACAAGTTTGTTAAAATCCGAATGAAAAGCAACAGCATGTCAATTTTCTTGAGTCCATCATTAACCTGATGAAAGAGAAGAAATTTCACAGTCTGTCTTTAGTTAATAATGATCGATTGAACAACTCCAAATTTTTAAATCTATGCGTTTAGATTCAAAATCCAATTGAAAAGATTGGATTGATCACAGGTCGAAGAAGGAACATCCCTTCAAGTTTTTGAAATCAGTCACATCAGCCTGGAGGCGAGATGCGTGGTTAAGCTGACAGATCTTACCCCGCTGCCAAAAATTGAAGGAGTGGCATCGAGGCTCCGCCCAGCATGCCTGACCACACCCATTGACTTCCTTGGCCGTTAGGTTCTTGATCTCGTGGTTGAGCAGACACTGGGGTGTGAAGCGACCGTTGGCATCAGCTCTCTGGCAGTATACTGGATGCGGGACGCGCATCTCACAAGCACTGAAGTAACGTGCCGTGTTACAACCCATGTCTGCCCATTTACCACCATGTCTGGCAGTCATTCTAACGAAGAACCTCTAAAATAGTCCTTTTCCCAATTAGTGTAGTTGCAATCAACTTTCTTACCAGGACATGAAAGTTGTCCAGGGTTGGTTAGATCTTTCATACACCCAATCCAAAGTTCAAATGGATAGACGTACTGGAGACCTAATTGTTCACTCGATGGAATCATTTCGCGCCAAATAAAATCTTGTTCTTTTTCAGTTTCAGGCATGGCCATGGCGCTTCCAGGCCGATTACAAACCCTGAATGCATCGAGCCAAGTCATCTTCTCAGGTAGTAAGATGTAGCAGGAGTCTTGCCAAGTCAGCCAGCCGGGAGGGCACGCTGCCCGAAGAACCTCTAAGATGCCGACCATCAGGATCACAATGCGAATCATCTCATAAAATTTAAATGCCGACATTTATAACTTGCATAAATAAAATGGCGTTCACTAGAAACAAGTCGACTTGTTTCTATACAACTAACAGAGAGTTTTGTATTTCCAGCGTTCGGTTAGACCTCACCCCAAACTTACGTCTGTTCAGTCCAGCAGTAAGAAGATTTGTGGCAAAACAGATGTTTGGTAAACACCGAGCCGTTGCTTCGAGACAATTTTTTTTTTTTTTTTTTTTGGGGGGGGGACGTGGGCGCGCAAGCCTTGGAAGATCGGAAATAGCTTGGCCGGAACTAGGCCCAATTAGAAGTTCCGCGAGTGGTCCATTTTTGTATGCGCCGCCGACAGGGCAATATTTAATAAAGACAAAATCATTTCACCCATTACCATTCGAACGATATGAGTTCTTTGAAGAAAAATGTATGAAAAACCCGAACCCACTCACGTTTACTTTCCCCGAAATGCTGTATACGGTTGCTTTAATTTACCATCCTTTTTTTCGGGGGGGGGGGGGAAGCATTTGATATGCTATCCCCCACTCTAAAAAGTGGTGGGGGGACATGTCCCCCCCCCCGTCCCCCACCAATCGACGCCCTTGCTTGGAGATAAAAATGATACAATTTCTGTAAGTTATCATTGCCACACATCTTATGTACTGATCGTCTAAGCTCTTTGCCTGTGATCGTTTTCAAATTAGGGACACGTTCCTCAATCCTTCACGTCCCTCAACGTTCCTAAATCTTCACTGCGTGTAATTCAAGGCCATTGTCGCAATAATTGCTTTGTTTTCATTGTCAACAGCTCACAAAAGCACAAAGTAATAATATTGGACAGCATCGGTACGCTTTACTTCCAAGTCGTTGTTAAGTGACGTAGGCAGCCTCCTGTTTGGCCACAAAAAATTTAAATTACACAATATAATTTAATCATCCCTGCATTTGGTTTAATAATTAATGTTAGTTGAATTGTTTGATAAGTATGTGATCACATTCAAAGACAAACAAATCGTAGTCTTCTTAGTAGTTCATAATTAGAGCAATGATTAAATCTTAACTTCTGGAATCAAACCTATTGACCCAATTCACGTGACGTCATCATCCCAATAACGGTTGTGCCATTTTGGAAGTCAATGTCCGTGTGCGTTTATGCAGTGTAGTGCAAGTCTTAGGCGACGCGCGTTTACATGTAAATCTATTGACTTCCAAAACGGTGTGGTTGGCACAGTCGTCGCCTATACCGTGTGTGAAAGGAGTCAGTTCGTGAAAGGAATGACACACAAAACGTGCAACAATCAAACGATTTCGACTTCGTTATAGCTGATTTTTGAGAGTGGGAAATCATTGGGAAAAAAACATTAAAAAAGAAATGTAATAATAACTAGAGCTTATGTGCTTGTCACATGACAAACACAAGGTGTTCGGGATATTTGTGCTAATGATGACATCAATGACAAAAACACAACGCTACAAATCGGAATCAAACTTCTTGGAAACTGGCAAAAGTCATATAAAAGTCGCGTGCATTTTCATGGCTTTTTGCAGTAAACCCTAAAATGAAGACTCGGGAATACTTTCCAGATTATGAATATTTTTTGTTATACCTATTGCCAGTTGGGACTCAAAAGAGGGAACTATAGTATAGCAGAGAGATCGATGTGAAATTCTTAACGATATAGATCTTTTAAAACCCTATTTTTTTAATGATGCAATGTGATAAGTGATGACGTCATGAAGACGTAACTCCTTATTTTATGAATTGGTGACCTTTCAAGCCTGATGTGTCTTTTATACATTTTTTGACGGCTTTATTATAGATACATGTATATAGATTCCAGCTTTTTACAAAGATAATGACGTCACTTAGTTGTTACTTATTGGCGAATGGCGAGCGGCTGGTGTTCTTATTGCTGTCTATTTAGATGACAGAATTTGTGTTATTCCTTCAAAATCTAACGATAAGGAATGAAACTTAAGTGTCGCTAAATGAGTTTGTCTACAATCTGACTTAAATGGGCTGTGTCGTCATGATTATAGCAGTAAATGGAATAACCCAGTTACTACGTGCGCGCGCGCGCCGGCGGTCACATCACAGTTCGACAAAGACGGCACCCTCTGTGATTTGACCGTAAGTGGCCGCGTGTGCAGTATCTGGGTGAGAGTCCATCTTTCCATGCTCAGCCAAAGAACTTCTCTATTCAAAGATGGTGTTTCCTATACCTACCTAACAACAGTGGGCACACTTCCACGCAAAGCCATTCTGCGTTACATGTTTCCACACAGAGTGTCTTATCTTCATTTTATAGTCTCTTTGCTATAATCATGACGACACTTCCCCTTCAATAATTAGATCCTGGTTTGTGTATAAATGAGAAAAGTCAATAGAACCCTACTGAAGTGAGTGGCTCAGTATCACGCAGAAAATAAATTATAAATAATGGCTGCAAAGAGAAAGGTTTCTATTGCAATTTAGCAAAATTTACGTTCATTTTTTTGAACCTCCGACCACCGGCTTAACGTACCAACTGAGCTATCCAGTCCTCATGTTGGCGGTATCCCTATTTTGTCAAGAGTGAGGAAGGATCCTCTTTGTTCGGGGTGCCATGTTCAGTACGGGTAACGATCGATATCCCAAAGGTTCAATAATCCGAAGGTTTATTAATCCGAAGGTTCGATAGTCCTAACACACACGATTTCCAATAAGTGAGGGTTCACTTGTCTGAAGGTTCAATAATCCGAAAATAAAACAAATTTCGATAATTATTGAACCTTCAGACTATTGAACCTTCGGACTATTGAACCTTTGGACTAATAAACCTAAGGACTATCGAACCTTCGGACTATCGAGTAAACTTCAGTACACCATTCTATTTAATATACATGTACAAACGTAGGCCTACTACTATTTTTAACAAAATGAATTTCTGCTGATAGTTTTTCACGAGTGTGCAGGATAAGTTCAACGAGCATATCATTTTGTGAACGAATACAGTTCATTTTCATTACACATCACAAAACCAATTAACATTTTTTACACATAAACAATTTGTGAACATATTGATTGCCACGTTAGCTGGATTTTTTTCCCCTCCCCATTTTACTTATAAAAAACACACTAACCAGAGAGTACTGTCTATAATCCACCCTGTGTCAAACAATAATTACTGGATTGAAATACTTTAATTGCCTATTAATCCCTCTGCATATAATGAAAAATACTATTGTTGGTAACAAGTGATAAATTGTGTGTAAAAGAACAGAATAATAACAGAGGAAAGCAGAAAATATCTGTTAAAAAACATGGGTGAGGCGGGTGTGTCCAATGCCACAAGCATTTACACTAATACTGGTGTTACCTCCACTATGCAAAGGCTCAAATCTTACAAGAGTGTTCATTCAACAGACTTAAAACAACGAAGGCATTATTAGAACGTTCATCAGTAGCTGATTTTACAAACAGCCCACACAAACCTTCAAAATCCAACTGCATGTTATGTTTGAGTTCTGTTGGACTGAGGACTGCACTTTTTAACTGATCTTGCTTCTGGGATCAGTCATACCACCATAATGAAAGTATATTGAGTTACCCAATGTTGTTGGATTTTGTTAGAGTGAGGAAGGATCCTAGTAAGTCATTTGAGGGAGTTAGAGTTACTATTAATAGTGCCTGGCATGTTTCATTTTCACAATTCAATGTACTATGCAGTACCTGTTCATTATACTGATTTTGTTAGTGTGTTTTCTACTGCTTTGGGAAGCACACACATGGCCATTCACCCACCAGGTGGTGCGATAACACCTAGCTATTATGAAGGGAACCAGTGGCAAAGAAATGCCCAGAATGGACATTACTGGAGGCTGCAGGAAATAGGGGGCTTCTCATTGGATGTCCAGTGTATGGTTATAACCCAAGAACAAAGGACTAGCAGCTGCAATGGGCTAGCATAAAAATGCCCAGAGGTGGCCGCAAATGTCCACGGCTTTCACTAATTACTGAGTCCAATTTGGCCAAAAACAGTTACACCTCGTACAGTGGCATATAGCCAGCATCTTTGTTGCAGGGGGCATAGGGATGGCACTGATACTTGTAGAGGAGGCAATTTCAGTTAAAACTGCCTGATTACAGCAAATTTCAGTGTCCATAGGCTGACAGGGTGGGGGAGCAAGCAGGGGGCCAAGATGTCCCACAGAGGGGAAGCTTCCCCCTGTCCCCCTCCCCCGTCTATGCTACTTACCTCATACCAAGTGTTGAGAATTCCCCATGCTTTCAATGTTTGCTAAACCACAGTACACCATTTCTTTAAATAACAGAAATCTTACAGGTACAGTCAAACCTACCCTCTCAGAGGGTCTTTAAGTCATAACTGATGAATATCTATCAAGTTGTTTTTATGATCTTACTTTGCACAAAGATCATAAAAATGCTTTACTGAAACAGTTTTGTTGGTTCATCCGAATGCATTCCTTGTAGAAACCGAAGATAATTTGGTTCTGAAATGACAAGCGGTATTGCAGACATTTACATGTATGTCTAAAATCAAGCCGATTCCAAGAAACAAAACCCCTGGAATTTCCTGGGGAACTTTAAGCCCACCACTGTTTCCTGGAAGCCATTTCCTGGGGGGGGGGGAGGGAGGGGAATGAACACTCAGTATGATAACCCCAGGGTTACCTTGATTAACCCTGCACGAGTAGTTTTTCCAATGTAAGTTTGCCACGTCAAACAAATTTTCCTGAGAATTTCCAAGGAAACCTTTCTTGCCTGAAAGGGTTTTTACTATGTACGTCATGCCTGATGAATATCCATCTGGTTGACTTTTCATGATCGTACTTAAAATCCAGTCCCCAAATAAACAGTGCATCAAGTGAGTGCTCCCTCTTTGTCTATTTTTTCAATGGGATGTAGTGACTGGGGCGTGCTGTGTGCGTGACAACCCCCCCCCCCTAATTGTTATCAATAGGACTTTGGAACGATAGGTGGCAGCAGACTAACCAGGTAAATCTTCATTGTTTACAAACCTCTGAGCATGCGCACGTTTCTGAGAACAATGGATATACCTGGTAAGTCTGCTGCCACCTAGTGTCCTCAGAAGTCTCCCATTGGCATTTTGAGTCTCACTTCGCAAATGAAAAACTTAATCAAGTAAAACAAGGGCATCAAAACCAAAATTCAATCATTCAATTGCGAAAAAGGGTTTGTTGCTTTGACGTTATTGAATACAGTTGGGTTCCCTGCTGGGCATGCTGGTCTTTCTTGAAATAGTGGAGAATAATGGAGGTCAGCGCGTTGGCAAACTGGCCTCGAAAGGAAATGCCAGTCAGCAAGTTTGCCCACATGCATCCTCCAAAAGAAAATGCCCTTGCCAAGCCCTGGGTTTAGTCATCATCAAAACAAGAAAAGCACATGACACCCAACAGGGGTGAGATTGTATAAAAAATGAAAAACCTTGAAAATTTGAGAAAGTTTTCCTCTTGGTGAGGAGATGAAACCCCTGAATTTACAGGTTGCTACACTGTAGAAGTTGTTGATGCTCTTTCATCTCGACATTTTGAAGGTTTGGTTTATGACAAGGGCCAGAGTCTTGCATCTTTGTGATGGAAATTTTTCCTCTTTCGAGAAACTCTTAAGGTGCAGGAAGTCCAATGAAAAATCCTGATAAATCTCATGCCTGACCCAATGATTGTAAAATCCTAATGTTAGGTCAACAGGATTTATTAATCAATGGTGAAAGGCGACCCTTAGCAGAACCCCATTGTTCCTAAATATTTGTTTATAAACAAGAAAACAGAATTTTAGATTTTGTGGCTTACCATCATCTGGAGATATATGACCCTTGCGTAAGAGGAAATCCAAAATAATCAGGGCACAGTTTGGTTTGAAGTTCTTGGTCGCTATTTTTGTCTTTACCTGAATCATAAAATGCATTAAAAAAGAGTGGGAAGTAATTATGGATACCGCAATTTTGTCCGCTAAAAAAACCCATTTCTTGTAAATGTTTTAAAATTTGCTTGTGCCTGAATTCTTATTTATTTATTTGTTTATTTACTTATTTATATTATATTATTTGTATTTATTTATTTATTCATATATTTCAATACAGGTTTTTTTTTTTTTTTTTGGAGGGGGGCATCTAAAAAACAAAACGGCTAACTCAGAACAAAAATGCATTTAATAACCATTTTATAACAATTTTGCTACATCAATCTCATAAAATATAGCAGAGCAATCCCTTATTGTACCCCTACATCCCTAAAGTACTTCCGCTAGTGATTTGTTAGATTTGGATGGAATTATGACAGGGTCGGGATAAAATAAAAAAAATTCAATCTCACCTCTTCTATCGTCCATAGGTAAAATTCCGAGACCTCATCATCATTGACTTCTGGCACAAAGTCCACGGGAAGTTCAAGATCATAAACAAATTGTGTTTCATCAAAAAGACCTCGCTCGTCCTCATAAAAGTAGCTGAAGAGAGGAACCAATGATGCAGACGTTATGAATAAGAACTGCTGACACTTGGACAAAGATCACAGCACCTCAATGAGGGACTTTGGGACAATAGGTGGCAGCATACCTACAAGATAATTTTCTATGGAGAGGTTGCGTGACCCCGGGAAAAGTTCATTTCGCAGCCATGTTGGGTCCAGCCATGTACAAACTCAATGGCTGGCGCGTCGTGTGCTGAATGATTTCCAGCATCTGTTTGTGCACGCAGCATTAGAAAAAGGTCTCGGGTGATGTCATTTGAAACCTCTCTATTGTTTATGGCCGTTTACGAAACCATGGCTTGAGCTCCGGCTTGGGCTCCTGTTTGAAGCCCCAAAGAAAGTATACGCTTTCTAAATAACTGACAGAGTCTAAGCCCAAGCCCAAGCCCAAACCGTGGTTTCGTAAACGACCTATGTGGGGAACCAAAGTGCGCCCTCATTGTTCAAGGATGTGATAAAACTGTGATGTGATTTGCATATTAACAATAACAAGTTGTGTCTGCGACCTTTAGACTCGCTCTCTTTTATGTTTAGCTTTCAGCAGGAAAAGAGCACATTTGATTTCTGTTGGTAATTCTCTCTATTTTGTAGGGAGCATGGCTCTGGCCATGCTTCTAGTGTTATTTATGTGGGAGGGTTAGCTTAAGGAAACTCCCCGTAAGTAGATTATCTTGTTACTGATCATTTCATCTGAGAAATATTGTATTTTTGGAAGACTCTGATACTTTTACTATTGATAATGATAAAATTGTTTCTTGAAAATTTTTTTTTTTTACTAGTGATAATGATAGAATTGTTTCTTGAAAATTTGTGTAATACGGTAGCGTGTAACAAGCCACGTTTTGACCCTTGACCTTCGCATTGTACTTGTACTTGCTAATGTAGAGACACGGGAAGGAGGCTGATCCTCTAATTAAAATGGACGAGCATTCACCACATACATAAAAAAAATGCACAAATTTACAACAGCCAGTAGATTAAAATACAAGTAGTATTAGAAAGTATAATGTGAAGGTCAAGGGTCAAAACGTGGCTTGCTACACGCTTCCATAATACACAAATTTTCAAGAATAGATTCTAACAGAGTCTCCAAAAACAATATAATTCTCTAATGAAATGATTAGTAACAAGACAATCTACTCCCGGGGAGTTTCCCTAAGGCTAACCCTCCCACATAAATAACACTCCAAGGAGCATGGCCAGAGCCATGCTCCCTACAAAATAAAGATAATTACCAACAGAAATCAAATGTGCTCTTTTCCCTGTTGAAAGCTAACAGAAAAAAGACTCAGCGAGTCTGAAGTTCACAGACACAAGCTTTCACTTGTTATTGTTAGTATGCAAATCACAAAGTTAGATCACACACATAAACACTGAGGGCGCACTTGGGTTCCCTACACTAATACTAGTTGTATTTTAGTCTACTGTGGCTGTACTGTGCTCTTGTAATTTTAAGCGTTTGCGTGTCCTTTTTAATTAGGACCGGCCTCCTTCCCGTGTCTCTACGTTTACGTAGAACAATGGATTTACCTGGTGAGTCTACTGCCACCTACAGCCCCCAAAGTCCCCCACTGAAGATTAGCGAGTCCAAAAGAGAACAATTTACAATTCCTCAAATCTTTTAGAACCATGTATCATAGCACCTTTCACTATACTACCCCTGATTACCAGGTCTTGACATTCCTGAAGCCATCTCAACTCCTTAGGAGTATGTGGCACCTGAAACAAAATGGCTGAAAAGGGCATAAAACAAAAGTCTGTCATAGTCACGGGTACCCATTTTAGTTTCCTTGTGGTTTTATTTGAAAAAGAATACCTTATGGCACCGGCGGGTACAGCTCTTCGTGCAATGCATTCTGGGATGGACGCTTCTTCTGCGCACTCTTTGACAAGGCATTCCTTGATAGGCATCCCTGATGGAAGACCACCAGCTGCCTTAGATAAACAAAGAAAAAAACGTTTCACAACGACAGTTAAAACTGACACTAGTGACTAAGGGGAAAAAAAACAAGCATGTTTAGCGTACCCACATACTTTTTTTACTGCACACTTTGAACGAAACTACGCTGGTACCCTGTACCTTGGGGGTAAAGTGAGCCAGTGGCCATCTTGAAAAAATGAGTGTGACGACCATTTTTGAAGAAAAAAAAAGATAAAAAAGGGCCTCCTCCTTTTTTTCAAAAAGACATGACGCTAAACATGTTTTTTTTTTATCCTACTAAAGGTTATATTGGCCTTTTGCTTAACTCCTTTTTCCCACATAAACATTTGTAGGGAACACCCCAAAGCGGTATGGGAAGTACTGATAGAAAAAATTAATAGAGGTAAATAATTCCCCACCATCAGAGTCTACAGACCAGACCCACCCTCAGACTTATACATTTGGGCTTACCACATTGTCCAGTCTATTAGGAAATGTTGACTTGGTTGGTGACCGTCTCCCAACCCACATACACAATCCCTTGGTTGGGTGGTGGCAGTATCCATTTATATGAACTCCATATTGTTTGATTCCAAACAGACCTGCCGACAAAATCAGAACAAAGTTAAAATGTTTAGTATTTCTCATCTAACATTTATCTTTAACACTCTCAGAAAGAATGGAACAGCAATGTTAAAAACAAATTATACCTTCATGTACTCCACCCCCTTTAAGCCCCAGCTCAACATTGGTAAGAAGAAAAACATTAATGTTCACAGATTTACATAAGCCTTACATGGTATAAAGACAATGATGGTAGAAAACTTTCCTTGAAATGTTTCTGCCTGAAGGCGTTGTCGTTTTTAAATAATGAAATAAGATCCAAAATTAGTTTTTGTCCCAGTGAGACGAAAAGTCTGCCCGTAGGAATGCAAAGAAAAATGCTGAATGCATTGTTACCGTTTTCTCGCAAACGAAACAACGAAATGAGCTGATATTTTCACAGGTTGGTTTTATTAAAAATGTCTTGATTTGCGCAAAGAATGGAAGCATTTACAGTCAGTTTACCAATGTTGAGCTGGGGCTTTAACAAAAAAATAAAAAATTCCCATCTAGCTTAATGAAATCCAAAGTATCATTACAAAAGAGCATTATGTTTTTAGCTCGCTGTGACGGGAAGTTAAGTATCAATGACACACATAGTTGCGATAATTGTAACCCATGAACCTCCCGATGATCGTAGACCAAAGGGTTACAACAAACCAGGTTTCCAAATTTGGCAAATGTTTTTGATTTTTTTTCCTTCAACATTTTAACTCTTTTCCTCTGGTAAGTCAATTTATGGCTGCACGCGCACATCAAATGGACAGCCAAGCCATTTATGGCCTCGTTTTTGTACAGTATTAAGTGACAAACAAACAAAAATTCCGTCCATGCGTGCAGAAATTCCGGAGTCAAAGAGCTAAATGTACTCGATTGGGTATCACTTAAAATGTTGGAATAATAGGTAAAACAAAATTGGCAAAATTGTACACAAGGTTCGTCCAAACCATTCCGGTCTACGACCGTCGGGAGGATCAAGGGTTCTGATTATCGCAACCAAGACACACAATGCACAACCATCACCATCAGCTCACTGGATCAACTCTAGAACAATGAGTTGTCCTGAGCATAACGAGCAACTCCTCTCGTTAAATACAGATCCTAAAAGATGGCTGTGATGTGGGAATGATGACAGGAGAGAAAAATAGTCTTTGAAATTTCAGAGCCCAAACTACTCATCAAATCTACTTACAAGTAGCTGCACGTTCCATGTCCATGAGTGTGTCATCATGGTAGGAGGCAGATACTGCGTACATCTGAGAATGGTTACAGAGAACAAATCGTTCAAGTGGACTCAATTTTCTCTGAGATACGCCATCCAATTTTGAAACAAACGACGCAAATGTTAAAAGCCTTTTAACGATGTTTTAATAATAGCACTAAACAAATGTTTTGAGGTGCCCATTCAGTTGGCTCAAGGATTCTTAAAAAGTGCAGTGGTGTAACCAGAGTTGTTTGTTATTTTATTTTTTTTTGGGGGGGGAAGCAAGAGGTGCAACAACATAATTGGGGGAGGGGGTTATTTAATGTCCTGAACCATTCATATGTGAATTTTTTTGATCTTATACGTAGGGGGACAAGGGGGGCAAGGTCCTAAGTGCCCCCCCCCTCCACTTTCCATTACACTTGCCACTAAAAGTTGAAAGTTGATCAAATATCTTGAACCATCCAAGTTTAACTGCTCAGGTTTTGAATGGAGAACTTGAATACACATGAGTAGATGCCTTTTATAACTTTCTTCTGGTTTTAAAGAAATTTTTCCTTTCAACATTGCAAATAAGGACCTTAGCACAAAGCCGACAAACTATAAATGCTGGAGTGTGATTAGCAATAACTTTATCAGAACATAACAGAGCGAGGACTTTATATTATCACCTCATCCCGCCATCCTCTTAGCGTTACAAACACGTCCAGCTTTTTCAAGTCCTGGAGAAGGTCAGCCACCTTGGATGTTCGCTCCTCAAATGTCTTCAGCGAGGACGACAGAGAAACTCTCTCCACAGCATCTGTGGCTGCATCCTTTGTAATGACGAAGACATCTGGATAGTCTTGAAGATATTTGAGGACTGCTGGGGTGATGAGACCAACTTGATGATCGCCGATGAAGAATGGCTGACATTTGTTTCGACTAGAGTCTGTTTAAAGAATTAAAAAAGTGTTCATTAATTTCAATAGATTAATAAATCTACATCAATAAAATGAGATTTCAAAAATATTCATTTATTATTTTGTATTTTGGATCTCCGATGCAACTAATACATCAATTAGAGATTGTCTTATTTCTTATTTACTTCATCAACAAATTACACATCCAAAAGCGTCAGTACAAATAATAAGATTAATAGAAGTCGATGAAGAAATGTCAAGAGGATCGAGGGTTAGGACTATTGCAACTAACTTGAGCCATTCTAAATGTTATAAATTTCTGCGATGATTTGTTAAAAGTGAATTCCTTAAAATCAACAACACAGTTAACTTACCTTTGGAATAAAACGAATTGCACCATTTCACAACTTCAAGCATTTGGTCGGACCACCGACAGTCTACTTTTCCTGGAAAATTTGTCATCTTTGTAGATCTGGCACGGTTTATCGAAGAGGAACTCAACTTGTAATGATGAAGACGGTTTCTGAACAACATGAAGCTACATGACAATTGAGTTTGGTTTTGATGGAAGTGGTCACGGTATTGACTTGTACTGCCAGTACTAGCAGTAGTAGTAGTAGTACTGGTGCTGCCAAAACAACTGTTAAATCCAATTTTGCACGGACCTTGTTGACATTTACATATGATAATGCTAGTTAATCTTCTAGCGCTAACAAAAGTGCAATGCCACCTCAGCATTGTTATCTAACATCTCATCTCACTCTCAGCTTAGGCTTCGAACCACGGCGAACACATGTGTGCTGTATTGATTTACATTTTACAGGGACTAATTAATAAAAACAAAAGATAAGTGACCTTTCTCAGTGGGTCAGGGTTTGTCATGGTCGTTAGGTCTAAGCTGTAGGTCCCCTGGCACGTTCGCTCACTCATGGAGGAAGGTCATTATTCATGACGACATCACTCAGCAAGCAAGCCAATAGCGATACTGGGTCTGTGCATGGAGGAAGGAATCCTCCATGGTCTGTGAGAACAAATTACAAGGTTAGAGCAATATCAAAAGGTACTTAATTCTACCAGCAACTTGTGAACATGGATGCAATTAAAAACCGGTTTCACTACGACGAGTACGACTACGTCCCATAATTACTACTTCCTTGTCGTCTGCTCTCTCGGCGGCCATTGTATGAAAAGTTAAGATTTGTTTTCAACAGAGGGCGCACTCCAACAATGTGGCCGTGCTCCTTAAAAAGAATGATCACACCTTGTTAACAATGTTATACATACATGTACTTTCCCAAACTTGTAATAATAACCACCGAACGAGATTTCGTTGAGAGCAAACAGAATACCAGTGACAAACACAGCGGTAAAATCAAACAAAATATGATAGAAAGGAATATTTAATACTTAAATTCAAACGTCAATGGATGTATTTTTTTCCACAAGGTGTTTCTCAAAAGATGATTATATGGTACAATATTCTAAAATCTTGTATAAAAGGCATAAACGACTAAATATTTATTATCTCTTTTCAAACTTTTCAAAGTGCTTTGTCACAACAAATGTAAAGATAGCCATTAGTAAACTACTGAAACCATGTGACTTTTTTCTTTATCAACGGCACTTTACAGGATTGGTAAGGATAAAAACATTAATGATTAGTTTCAGTCTTAAAGCCCACTGTTTATGAAATTAAAAATAGATCCAATTTTTCTGTGAGTTATTTCCTTCTGAAATGCTGTTATATTCGAGAAAACTGTATCTGAAAACCTAAAAAATTATGCAAAAGCTGATTTCGGTTGTATAACAACCGAAATTGAGGACAATGGGTTTACATGCTGAAAGTGTGCACGGTTTTCACTATTAATTTTTTCTCCCGACTCAGAAGACGGAATGAGCCCAAATTTTCACAGGTTTTTCTTTTCATGTATACGTTGAATCACACAAAGTAGGAACATTGTACTATCAGCTTTACCATTCCTGAATAGTGCCTTTAAGGGAAATGAGAAAAACAAAATTAAAGTCTTCCCTCAAAGTAAGAACTGAAACAAATAAATCTCGCTTTATCAAATTTTATTACAAAAACGTTTGTATACTGTGTCCAAGAATCTATTTTCCTTTCTTTCACCAAAATTAAAAGTAAAATCTTTGGTTATGCAAATGGGAAAAAAAGGAAAAAGAAAGTGTAATAATAATTTCTTACAGTATTATTTCTTGACACAAAATATTATAATATTATCTTTTTTATAAAACATTTGCACCATTTCGACAAGTTAAAGGCAATTGAAAGGTATTGAAGTACACTGCACTATAGCATGCTTATTTTTCTCAGATTTTTTGGCAAACTTAATGCTTTGAAGCAAACTAAATTGAAAAACAAATGTTTAAAGGTCCCATGAATTAATTTTTTTTTATTGGTTAAAAAAAGGAAGTATGCCTATCATAGTATGTTATTATTTTTTCAACATTTTTCACATGCCTATTTACCTTAGAAATAACAATTTCTAAAATTAGGGGATTGCCGCACTCCACCCACCCTTCTTCATTAGCATAAAATCTGTGACGTAGACAGTGGACCGGCTGACCAGGGCCATGTGTGTGACAATAACACACAATGCATTGTTGACCACTCGGCACCAGAGCTGTCTTTGAAACGTTATGTTTTGTTAATTTCAAACCGTATATTAAGCCACAAAAACGTAATGTGACAAAAAACCTCTTCATGGCCCTTTAATGTCAAATGTTACAATAATCTGAAAAGTTCACGTACTGCTGAAACTTTTCACTGGTGGCATTTAAATCATTTTTTCCCCAAAATTTTGATATGAATTTGTTTTAACCTTATAGAAAAAGGCCTGTAATATAAAACTAAAAGAAACAAACAATATTTTGTTGACTTTATCTTACCAAAACAATTGTAAAAATTATGTTACATTTCTTTTTAAACTGTCTTGACATATTTCTTGATTTTGTTTTACCATTCAGAAATATCAATGGTTTTAAATTTTCAAATATCTTAACGTACCCACCCTCACCAATTGTCTATTTGAAAAAGTCTTTCTGATTTTTTTCCCTTTTTTCTTTATGTTTTTAATTAAAACTTAAACTTCGATTTTCAATTTGTATTTTTTTAAAACCCACCCACCAAAAGTTGTCGGGAAAAAATAATAAATTATTGATAATTCGGAATGGCCCTTCAGTTAAATAAATTTCAATAACCCCAACTTTGCTTGATTTTATCTCTTCAGTGTAACAATAAGTTTGATCTCGTCATGCTTTTCAGGAAACTTCCATTTGTTGTGCTTTGAGGTTTTCTCTCCAGAATGGACCACTGTCAACCCATGAACCCATATCTTCCGAGTCAATGATTTAGACTCTTTGCACACAGGGCATCAAATCTGGACGTCCAGTCGGGATTCATAAAACTGAAAAATAAATAAACACAAAATACTTTGTCACAACTTAAAGTAAACCACTGTTTTCTTGATGAGTAAATTCATTCTCGTCATAGTTTTCAATAAACACACCATCCAACCAAACCTGTGAAAACTTGATCCAATTTAATGGTTCAGGTTGAGTGAAACTGAAGAAAAAGTTTGTTTTGTTAGGAATTTTGTGCACAGTAATTATATATTAGGCTTCTTTTGGTTGTAGTAAACGAAATAAGCAACACTTCTTCAAATGATATAATTTCCTTTTTATAATTTCAGACATTTCTCTGGAGGATTGGCACTGGTATGAACTTTTTAATAAGTGAGCTTTCAGAATGAAACATATAACCCAAATACTTTCTACTTTCTAGTAAGGTTTCTGGTAACACCATCTACATAAACCTCTCTTATCAAAAACTTCATTAAAACTGCTCCAAAATGAGAACATTTTCAAATCTATGCTAAAAACTTACTCTTTAATTAACTGTCTTTTGTTGTTATTGCTGTAAAGCGCTTTGAGACATTTGTGTGAGGCACTATATAAGCACAGTTTGTTATAAGTATGGGTTGTGGTGGTTCTGGAAAGAAGCGGTGACGTAACATTTTGGCGTTTCGATCCGTATGCTCTAATCGTCTTTTGTCTTAGAACATTTCCTTTCAGAACCAACTCACAAGAGCGATTTGTGTACATGTACCTTCCAGCAAACCCCAGATTATATTTCCATCTTCAAATCCTACTTATCTCTCCTATGTCTATAAAGTTGGTTGATGTAGAATTCTGTCTTAATCCCAAATTAAAATGTGCTTTTAATGTGATTTTAACATTGTAAAACCTGCCTGAAAAAAAGCTTCATAATGTTAATTGCTGGGGTCTGATTGTACAAAAATGGAAAATTGGTGAAGGTCTCCTAATCTTCTGGGATGCTCCATTTCAGAGGATTTACAGACTCTCTACATCACCACAAATGTGAAGTCAATGTTAAGACACAAACAGGGCTGTGTCCATCTTCCCTCGATGTTCAGTTCACATCTTTCAAGAATTCTGAAGGCAATGGAATAGCTTTGAAAAATTCCTGACAAATCTGAGAAATAAAGTTAATGTTTTACACGGCCTACCATTCACAATTTCTAACTTCAGCTGGGAGATATTGAGGACGGGAATAAAAGTGAATTTTTTTTTCTTCAAACTTCTCCAACCTTCTCATGTTTTCGTAAACGTGCGTGGCCAACCCCAGCACATCACTGGCTGCATGATCAATCATGTTCTTCGTCAATGGTCGCTGGGCCCAGTAGTTCTGGTTACCCTGGTAGACGTTCTTAGAGTTTCGCTGAGGGGTGAAGCGTCCAAATATCTTGCAGAGTTTAGAGAAGTTTGGAGGGGGTGCGTAAACAGCATTAGACTGTTCCATGATAGTTGTGTAGGCAACCTTGAAGTGACAAAAATAATGACATTCACTTCATTATAGAAATGCTTTTGAGAGATTTTTCAAAACACTGTACACAAATCTGTGCACCATAAAAATAATGAATGTTTTTGAGTGCAATGGTGAGAATATTTTCATTGTAAAACATTCATTTTTTTATCTAACATCCAAGTAGATCTTTATCATTTGATTGGAGTATAAAATATAAGAAAAAGCAAACAGTAACAAACACTCGGAGGGCATTTTGTAGAGCAAGAATACATAGTGTGGTTTTGTGTGCAATTGTAAAAAAGGACAAAAATGCATTGCAAATAATACCAAAATGTACAGGTTATAATTTAGTCCATTTAATGTTTTGATTTATGAATTTCGTGTGACCTACAATCCTTCAATCCAATGACAAGGACCTACTTGATAGGTATGTAATTATTATTATTATTGTATCTTTCTTGTAATGAAACCAAGGGACCCTCAAAAGTGACTAGCACTGTAACCCACAGGCCTGAAGATACCTGTGTAGAGAGAAGATCTTGAAGAAATTCTAGTTTTAGATGTGGGAAGAAAACAAAACTCCAACTGGGAAGATGCATGCAATCAAGTGGGATTCAAACCGGGTCCACAGAGGTGAAAGGCAGAAAAGAAACCACTAAGCTAAACTGAATGGTTTCAAAATGGTTTGTCAACTTGCTGGAAAATGGTACCAAGAGTAGGAGGGTTAAGGTGATGAATCACTTACTGCGGTGTCAAAGACGTTAGTGAGGCAAATATCATAGGTCTCAAGAACGGCACTGTCTCCTCTGCAATCGTGCACAACCTTGACGAAAAAAAAATAAAGGGTTGAAGTAAAACAACAAAAAAGTATTTGTGTTTTTGCCCATAAACCGATGTGTGTCAAGCACTGTATACTTAGTACTTGCTCGAGTCCAGTGAAAAAAAACCTCACAGGCACATTCCTCAGTGGGAGTTGAACCCACGACCCCTGCCATTCTAGAGCAGATGTCTTATCAACTAGACTACCGAGACTGCCCGGTAGCTAGAGGCAGTTTGAATCCTATTAGCAGCGGGTACCGCAACCATTATAATAGATGTTAATTTAATTTTTTTTTGCATCGGGATAAGAATATTTATCAGAACAACAAATGTTGTAAAAATCAAAATAACTATCTGACCAATGACCGAAGCAAAAGAGAGTGAGATTAATTTTGATTTCACACACAAGTTAGGGATATCTACATTGCCTACAGTGTAGATTTCACAAAGCGCTAGGACTAGTCTTATCTCGAGTTAGGACAAGTAACTAGTCCTAACATATAGGACTAGTCCTAAGTCAGGACTAGTTTTGTGAAATCAACCCCTGGGAATATTCACAGAACCAATTTCCAAAAATCAAGTAATCAGTCAACTTGTGCAGAAATGAATCTATCAAGTTTGTATTAATTGCATCGAAGATAAAAAACATTATTTTGATTTGACCCTTACACCATTGTGTGAAAAGAACTGTATATACTACTGGGGTGGGATTTGAACCTTTGATCCCCACATTCTAGAGCAGATGCCTTACCACTAGAAGAGTGCGAGCGCCAGGTGATGAGAAGCCAGGTGGAATCTTGCAATTATCAGCTGGTACCGTGAACAATTTAATAATAATTTGCGTCACGGATAAAAAATATCATGGAGGGTGAATCCATCAAATTCAACCAACAATTGGGAAAGAACTTTCACGGAATTTGGAGAAGGCAATTAAGACAATAGTTTTATACAGTACAGTACACTGTTTATAATGACAACAATAATAATTTGGGAGGCTAATCATCTTTACTCGCAGCTGAGAAGCTGAATTGCGAAGGACGCAGCTGCAATGCGTTCGAGCTGCTGGTATGGGCACCTTTGGCAGTCAGCTACATTGACCCATATGACCTTGGAGCACAGCCAGAGATGGGAAGAGTTTGATTTTTCTGGAGGGAGGAAACGGGGGGGGGGGGGGGGGGCCATGGCACAGGAGAGAACCAACACACAACTCTACTCACGTAATTTTATGGCCGGGAATCGAACCAAGGCCACAGTGGTGAGAGGCGAGCGCTTTACGCACTAGCCACCCATGTTTAGGTTTGATTATGATTTCTGGATAAAAAAAAAATTGCTGAAAATAAAAATTGTTAAGTATTAACTTCACCTTGATGACACTGTCGCTTTCCAAGAGTTTCTTCAGTTTGCTGGTGTGGAAATTCTTGTCTGACCAGTTCATCACATCAAATATATAAGCTGGGGAATCACTCTCCATGACAGCGATTTGAATAGAAGACAGATACTCAGAAGACCCTGATTGATTAGAGTAAATTTGTAAAAAAAAATTACAAAATACAAGTTTGCCATTTTACTTCTTAAGTGCTCTAACTAAATAAAAGCTATACAAACAACTTATCAATGTTCCCCTTGTATACAAAAAAAACCAAAGTTTGTAAGCATTTACTCAGAGCAATGTCCTGGGTCAATTTTTCAGACCACATAACCTGTGACATCACATGTTTACAAAAGAGCTAGAGCCTGGACTTCCTGCAGGCACCATTTGTACACAACTCAAAGAGCCACAGAGCCTGGACTTCCTGCTGGCATGATTTGTACATAGCTCAATTGAAGAACACATCAAATTTTACATTTTATGGAGATTGCACCGTGTGATTTTAATCAACTTTTGATGTGAAGAAAGGGGGCAAGTCTCAAAACTTCTTTGTTCAGCTGTTATGTCTATAACTCTTTGAGTTTATGTGATAATTATGATACAAAATGTAAAAATTCCCATATGACCAGTGTCATGTCTCCCTGCCATGAAATGCCCTGGAATGTACAAGGTCACTCTTTCTGTAAACAAGGTGGTATGTTCCATTGGCAGGGTCCATTAAATCATGATTAAATGGGCCCTATTTATAACCATAGAGCTCTATGTTATAGTAGCTCTATGTTATAACCAACCAGATGGTTACAACACACCACTTGCATACAGCATTCTTGCTCTATGCATACAGGTACCAACCAGGGCCCAATTTCATAGAACAGCTTAAGCACAAAAAGTAGCTAGGCACAATAAAAATACGCTTGTAGAGTCTTACTAGACATACGGATTAAACAATACTATAGACGAATTCAATCTTATGTGCATCAACATGTGTCTTTATTCCGTTCCTCGGTTTTCCACCCCTTTCCATGTACTCTTACACGAGGCCAACTCATTTGCATAAATGTATAACATTACATGTATTACAGTGTGATCACGGGAACACTACATTCTCTCCTTTCTTAAAATAACAAACCCTTAGTTAAACTGGAAAGTAAACGCACAGTATCAAACTTTAACTTTTAACAACATCATCAAGTTTAAACAATGTTAACCATTTAACAAAACAATTGTGTTTCTTTTAAAATACAGTAGTCCATACTATGACTTATCATATTAGACTTAGACCGGGATATTGCAAATTTTATGTTGGTGAGATATTTAAAACTATCCCAGAAAACATTTGTTACTTATCTTGTATCTCCTCTGGTAAACAATATTTACCCTTACATCCTGTGCTTACTGCTTATAACACATACTTTAAGTTTTATCTAAACATCCATTACAAAATCATCAAAACGCTTAGGGAGACAGTTTCTCGTTGTACGAACTGCCCTTGGTGAACCTAGCATTGGACTTGAGATGGAGACTTGTGGGTCTACAATGTCTCCACTAATATCCTCATTCTGTATTGGATCTTCGATACTCTCCTGACTAGTGTCAGACTCTGTTTGCTGGTATTTCTTTACATGAGTGCTATTTCTTTTGTATTTCACTCCCTCTGGAGATTCAACAGTGCAACTGTTACCCTGTTTCTCCACTAATGTGTATGGCACTGCATGAAATGGTGTACTCATTTTGTTTTGTTGACTTTGCTTCACCAGTACAGCATCTCCCTTTTTCAGATCACTTTCTTCTGCTCTTCTTTTGTTATCTACATACAACTTATTTTTGTGTTTCATCAGAGCATCTCTGTCTTGAACTTCCTCATCATTTCTGTACTCTAACTCCTCTATTTGTGGCAATTTTGTTCTGAGTTTTCGCCCAAACATTAACTCAGCTGGGGACACACCTGTAGTGCTATGAGGAGTTGTTCTGTACGCAAACATGTATGACCGGATTTCCCTTTTCCAGTCCTGTGACTGAGCATGAGCTATTCTAATGCGCTTCATCAGCGATCTGTTTTGTCGTTCAACTTCACCATTTGCTGCAGGGTGCAGAGGTGTCACTAATCTATGGTTAATACCATTTTCATTTAAGTATTCCTTGAACACTTCTGACCTGAACTGTGGGCCGTTGTCCGAGGTAATTGACCTTGGTAGCCCATAACGAGAGAACATATTCTCCAGTGCATTCACAATCTTAGCTGTTGTAGTATCTTTCATAATTTCTACTTCATAAAATCTACTGTAATAGTCTACCACAACAAACACATAGTGTTTTGATGGGAGAGGTCCCAGTAGGTCAATGGCCAAGTCCTGCCAAGGACCCGTAGGCATTTGCGTTGGATGCAATGGTTCTGGGTTGGGCATCGCACTTACTAGTTGACATCCATGACATGATCGAACTAATCTCAAAACATCTTTATCCATGTTTGGCCACCACACTTTACTTCTCAACCTTTGTTTTGTGCCTACTATGCCCAAATGACCACGATGTGCTAATTCTACACATTTTGTACGTAACGTCTTAGGTATGACTAATCTCGTTCCTCTCAACACCAGGTAACCGATTGAACTCAACTCATTCCTGATTGGAAAATAATTAACACTGGATTTATCAAAATCACCTTTCGCTAGACACTTTCTAACTTTGATCAATTCTGCATCGTCCTTTGATGCTTCTTCCACTTCACGTGTAGTTAAAGCTTTGGGTGTTGCCTGTTCTGCAACAAACTTAACATACTCCTCAGCTTTATTTGCTAGTGTGTTTGGTTTATCAGCTACATTGCTTTTTACCAACCTTGACAACACATCTGCAATGTTTTGTGGCCCAGGTGCATATCGAATTGTATATGTGAATGGCATTAATCTTAACACCCATCTCTCAATTCTGGCATTTGGTTTTGACTTTGGCCCATACAACACTTCTAGTGGTTTATGATCTGTGATCAATTCGAAATTCAATCCATGTAGATATATCTGAAATTTCTCACATGCCCACACAACGGCAAGTGCTTCTTTCTCAGTAGTAGAGTACCTTGTCTCCACATCACTTAATGTCCTACTGGCATAACTAATGACTCTAGTTTCCCCTTCATATTCTTGAAGTAACACAGCCCCTAAACCAACATTACTTGCATCCGTAACAAGTTGTGTACGTGTAGCATCAAGACGGTAATACCCTAATGTCTCAGTCTTAGTTAGGCAATCCTTCAACACATCAAAACTGTTTTGTTGTTCTTTGCCCCATGTGAACTTCTCATTTTTTCTAGTCAGCCTACGCAATGGTTCAGCCACAGTGGCCAAATTTGGAATGTATCGTGCTGAGAAATTCACAAGTCCCAGAAAACTCTTGATTTCGGCTGCATTGTTGGGGGGTCTTGCCTCTTTCATGGCTTTGATTCTCCCCTCTGTGGGCTCAACTCCGTTTTTGGATAACACATGACCCATGAACGTAATCTTTGTCAAACCAAACTGACACTTTTCCTTATTTAAGGTCAAGTTCTTTTCCTTCAGTCTCTGCATGACTTTCACTAGTCTTTCATCGTGCTCTGCTTGGTTTTTTCCATGAACAACAATATCATCTGATATGTTTTGAACTCCTTCACAATCATGTAGTACCTGAGCTATTACTTGCTGGTACTTCTCTGGTGCTGCACTTATGCCAAACATCAATCGTGTATACCTATACAGGCCTTTATGGGTTACAAACGTTGTGATTTCTCGTGAATCTTCTTCCAATTCTATCTGGTGATACCCATACTTCATATCTAACTTACTGAAAACTTCACTACCATTCATATTGTACAAAATCTCATCAACAGTAGGAATAGGATGCCTTTCTCTGATTATGGCCTTATTGGCTTGTCGCATATCAACACACAGTCGAATATCGCCATTTGGTTTGGGTACAACAATCACTGGGCTTACCCACGAAGTTGGGTGATTAACTTTCTCTATTATACTTAGTGACTCTAATTCATCTAGTTTGTCACTGACCTTCTCTCTTAAGGTGTATGGTACCCGGTACATGTGTTGTGCCACTGGTCTAACCTCTTTGTCAATGTGCAACTTCAGCTTATGGTCCTTCAACTTTCCTACCCCTTGAAAACATTCTGGATAACTATCTATCACTTCTCCAGCCACAAGGTTTACACCAATCTTAAGCACACCCAGTTCAACACTTGTATCTTTACCTAGAAGTGCAGGCCCTTTACTTTCTGTGACATAAAAATCTGCTTCTACTTCAGTGTCTTCATGACTCATACCATCAACTTTAATTTTGGTTACAAATTTACCAAGAACCTTTAATGGATTTGTTGATCCATATGCATACAACTTCTTATTACTTCTTTCAGATTTACACTGAATTCTTTTACCTTTCAATTCCTCCCACAGACTTTTGTCAATAATATTTACTGAAGCTCCACTGTCAATGATAACATCTACTGGTATGCCCTGCCCCAAACTTACTTTGATCTTTTCCTCTTTATTACTTCCCACCATGCCTACATGGAATGCAAATTCAGTGTCACTACCAGTTTCAGTGTCTTCTTGCACTGTGTGAACTTTTCCTCTTGGTTTATTTCCTCCGGTTCCATTCCATTTTTGTCCTTTGTTATTTCTCCATTTGGCATCCTTTTGCTCGTAATTGTCTTTTCTGTTTTTGCTCGTCTGGGTCTTGCAAGCAACTCCATAATGTCCGCGATTTCCGCATTTGTTGCACACCGCATTTCGGGCTGGACACTCCTGATCACGGGCATAATGTCCTCTGTGTCCACAACGGAAACACTGATCACCGTTGGCATGTTGTCTTGTCCCAGCGCCGCCTCTATAACCCTTGCTGGCGTCTCCATGTTCACCATTCTTTCTCCTTTGCTCGTAGTCAGAGGCCTTGTGTCGCCTTACAGCATTTACATGTGGACCATAGTCTGGTTTCTTCGCCTCCATATCCTTGGACTGTTTCTCAGTCAATTCTACATTTGTTGTGATCATCCTCAAACGGTCAAGTGTTAATGATTGCCCCTTTTCTAACAGTTTGGTACGAATTTTATGTGACTTACATTGTGCAATCACCTGGTCCCTGATCTCCTCGTCTGACTTGTCAAACTCGCATAATAATGCCTTCTGTCGGAGCCGCACTATGTACTGATCAACTGTTTCCCCGGCCGCCTGTTCCATGTTGCGAAAACCATAGCGTTCATACGGCACGTTGATTTTCACTTCGAAATGTTTGTTCAAGGTTTTCACGGCTTTATCATACTCGTCTGTTCCCTCCTCCTCCGTCAGGGAAAAGAAAATATCCTGAACGTCAGGACCGGTACAATGCAGTAGAAGGGCTTTCTTCTGTCCTTGATTTGTGACTCCCTTTCCAACAGCAAAATACTCAAACCCACGCAACCATCGCCGCCACATTTGTCTCAACTGTGCGGGGTCACCATGAGGGTCAAATTTCTCAACTCCATTCAGCTGGATATTCTGCGCCATTTTCGTCGGTGTTTCGCACTTTTCCTCTGTTTCAAAACAACTTAAACTTTTCCAAAAGTTGCTATGATGTTTATCCTCGTCGCCAATTGTAGAGTCTTACTAGACATACGGATTAAACCAATACTATAGACGAATTCAATCTTATGTGCATCAACATGTGTCTTTATTCCGTTCCTCGGTTTTCCACCCCTTTCCATGTACTCTTACACGAGGCCAACTCATTTGCATAAATGTATAACATTACATGTATTACAGTGTGATCACGTGAACACTACAACGCTTACCAGAATATGGTTACCAGCCAAAATACCATTTCCCATGTGACATCTGTGACTGGTATCCTGCCCATTTTCGCTTAGAGAAAAGTTCTTAAGCAGTACTTTGTGCTTGAGCAGCTCCATGAAATTGACCCCAGGGCCTGACTTCATAAAGCTGCTTATGAAGTAGACAATTTTGCTTAACAATTTTCTGCCAAGCATAAAAATGGCAGGAAACCAGGCAAAGGAAGTGCATAAGGATTGGTATTTTGGCTGGTAATCTATTTTTTAGGTAGCAACATATTTTGCTTAGCTGTTTTTTGTGCTTCAGCAGCTCTTTGAAATTTGGCCCAGAGCAGCCCTTTGGATCACTCCAGGTTGAAACTCTCTTGGGATTAAGATTGTTATCACTGCTAATCCAATAATAGACCAATTGCACGACCCGCGTCACGTGACCTATTCTGGGTATTAAATGTAAACAAACACGATGTCCTCCATGGGAAACTGTGGTACGGTAGGCCTACAATAATGACTGTTGCATTTGTTTATCGATCTCGATCGAGGCTTTTCTTTCATGAAATCTGTGAAAAATATTCCAAAGTTTGTACATGTACCAGAGACCTTCGAGTGGCTGAATAAAGCCAGTAAGGACAGTTCCAGCAAGTCTTGGAAATTGTACAATGTATAAATGTGCACAATGTATTCTAGTGCACGACAGAACATTTAGGCCAGACGGCCGCGATTACACACTTTTTAACACAAGAATTCCAGTTTTTAAGCTGATTCATCAAAAGAAATTGCTTTCCCAAACTGTGTGATTCCTTTGCCTACTTGAAATTTCGCAAGGCTAGGTATAAATGCTCACTTTTTCAACCTTCTTTACCCTTTTTCACAGTGATTTAGGCCTTCATTACAAACAAAATAACAGGCGGGTGGCTACATAGTCGTCCGACGCCTGTAGTGCATGCTAAAAATAAACCTCTTTTGTAGTACAATACTGATAGTTTATGAAACAGTAATGTGATTAATATCAATGTCACAACAAACAACTTTAATAAAATGGCTTAGTAACTGTGTTATTACCAAAAGCCGACTATTGGTGTGACTCTGTCGGTCACGGCATGTATTTGCACGTAATTTGCCATCAGCTCAGATGACGTAGTACCCACAATAGGTCACATGATGACATGTAAACATTGGTCGTGCAATTGGTCTATTAGCTTGATGAAGTGGACACTGTTCCTGCCCAAAAGGGATTCAACCTTATACCATAAACTGACTTAACTGATGACAATGTGATGATAATGTGGCCACAGTGTTCAAGCTTTTTTTTTCTGAACTGTGAAGATTGATAAATAAACAGCCAATAATTAACTTTAATTTGAGTTTTGAGAAGTAGTTCCAGCAACATCAAGAAGTTGTCTGTTGTATGGATTACTGGTCATTGTTTATTTAACACTGACAGATAAGGGGATTTCCCTGTGGGGATTTTTGTTTACTCTTAGATTCCCCAAAGAGATTGAAAAGAGGTGAGCAAAAACTAACCTGAACCAGGATTTTTAAAAAGGGCTGGGATGTCAGGCCTAACAAAAAAAAAGGTTTGTTTCCTGCATGTTCCTGTAACTGTTAAAAAACTTTCTATCAATAATAGCCAGAGAGTCATAGAACTTTATTTTTGGTGTGTAATTCATGTGAATTATTTTCCTCTTTTTTTCCTCTGCATGTTACTGAAAAACAAAAATGTATTTTTGTTAGGTCTCATTAAAATTACCTTAGAAAAAGTTCAAGTTGTAAACCCAAACAAAGTTTAGGACAGCTTTGAACTTGTGTATGCCTTGACTGTAGTCTTTTTTTTTTAATTTTTTTTATTTGCAACTTCTAAACAAAACTTTGCAGCTTATAAATAGAGGCATTACTCGTATTTAATACATGGCACTTGTGTTAAAAGACCCATAGGTTGCAAACCGTAAATTATTTTGATTCAGACTACAATGTCATTCTTATTATAGTCATAGACTCATAATGGTCAGGAATTTTGAATTTTGTTACCTTTGGTCGCTCTTTCAGTATCAAATGCAACTACTTCTAAATGCTTGTCCCTCATGATCATGTTGACAACACCAGCGACCTGCCATGGTTTGCTGATGACGACTGCTCTGTCACCGAAAATCCCAATGTCATGCTCTGGTAACTGTCGCTGGATCGCAGCCTCAACCAACGTCACTTCCTGATGGCAATTGGAGTAGACAAATCCTTGAGAGGTCAGGTGGAAAAAGCGAGGAAGACCCTGTGTGAACTTCTTGAGAGTTTCTACCGAATCTAAACCATCTAAGACTACTTGGCCTGCGTCTTGTTGTAGGTTGTCCATGATGCCAGCCAATGAGATACCATTCCAACTCTTGAGGTAGTTTCTTAGACATTGCACCGCTTCCCCAGTGTATGATCCGAGAATATTTATGCTTAATCCAGAACTCCTGCTCTTCCTTTTCTTATCAACTTGAAAATCAAATAAGTTGGACGGGTCACGATAGTAGGGTGCCGGAGGCAAGACCAATCCATTTTGACGACCAATTTTTGTCACCACCCAGCTGCAGTAGTGTTTGTGGGCTTCGTTGTCTGCATACTTGGCCTGCCTGATGTTGGTGACCACGGTGAAACCCGTCCGCAGAAAGTCTTGCATGTTTCGGATCGGGCGCAGATTTCCTCGGCGGATCCTGCCTTTTGAGACGATGCCACGGCTGCCGTCAGATAAACTTACTACAGCCCATTTGTCTCCGACCTCAATGACTGTGGAATGTTGGACAAGATTTGCACCTCCGTCTGAGGGGTTTCCTCCATTACAGTGGTCCATCTCAGCAGCTGGTAACCAAACCTGCAAGCCAAACAGAAATATTTAACAAAGTAAATGCCAGGGAAAAAACAAAAATCAGGTAGCTGGAGTTCCATGTTTGAGAGGGCAAGGCAATTTTCTTTTTGCAAAGTCAAAAAAGTCTCAAAGTCTATGGGAAACTTTTGCAAAGGGCACCAAGGCAGAGACAAGTACAATGAAGGCCTTGGCCTCCTCGTAATTCCCGGCCTGAAAATCTGCATATTTTGTTGAACAAGGAACTAATTCATTCTTCTTTATTTGTATGGTTTTACGTGTAAATTATGGGTAAGCCCACAAGGTACAGTTTGGGCTGTAGTCATTACAAATACAACATTTTTTTAGGGTGGACCATCGTTATTAGCCTGATATTAGCTTCCCTCGATATTAGAAGTTGACAAACTAGTTCCTGAAACACAGCTTGGAAACTAGTTTGTCAACTTGCAATACGAAGGGGAGCTTGTTTTGACTGTCCAGCCAAAATAAACCATGTTACATTTGCTTTACTATATACCACATACTTCTCCAGTTCGGCATCACCGAGCACAGGAAAACATTTTTATGTGTGCCACCATCTTCTCATGTGTATCTAGATAGGGCATTGTGTGTACACCCATGCAACCCGTGCCAAGTTTCCAAAATTTCCCCACAAACCATACAATTAACAAACATATTTTTAGAACTAAATAAAGGAATTTGATGTTGAAAACATTTTTGGGATTTTTCTAGTTACAATTGGCAGTGTATCGTGCCCATTCATTTTACTTTGGTGAGTATAATATTTTAGCCTGATCTGTTTTGTAAAATTGTGATTGCATGCCATCAATAAATAATTTACTTCTTCAAAAAGCAGTTTCTCCTGGATGAAATACTTCACATACTTTGTAGTGTATTTTGTTACTCTTTACAGTCAGTGAAGTATCAGTTTATTTGAAGATTTAAGCAGAAGAAAAAAAAATTGTTACAAATATGCTAACCACCGTGGATGCACACTGTGACAGCAATTTTTATTCTCGTTTTATAAGCGAGATGGGGTGCGATGTCTTTTGGGGCTTCTTCGCTCAACTCATTCCGTAATCAGATTTCACATGCTTTAGCCTTTACCAATACCTGATGATAGTATTATTATTTTTTTGTTTAGTTATATAATTTATGTATTAATATTTATATTTTTGGTTTTGTATTGCTGTTCTCAAGATTGTATTTATTTACTTGTTAATTTTTTAATATTTATTCACTGATTTATTTATTTATTTATTCATTTATTTATAGTATCTTTATTTATTTATTTACTTATTTACAGTGTATTTATTTACTTACTTGTTTATCTTTTTATCTATTTACTTATGTATTTATTTATTTATGAATCTATTTATCTATTTATTTAACGTTATATTCAATTTCAATTCTTAACATTTATGTATATTTATCCAAATGAAGTTCTTTATTTACCCTTTCCTGTAATTGGCGGTTCTTCTGCGTTTGGTTTGGACAACAAAATATAAATAAATAATAACAACAGAGGTGCTGGACCTGTGAGAGGTGAGTCTCTCGCACTAAGGCTTAAAAAGAAAGTTAAAGGAGTAGTCAAGGCAAGGAGTGAAAGTTGGGGAGATGTTTTATAGGATCTTGGTGGTGTCTTGGTTTAGAAATGACACACAGAAATGACATAACATCAGAGAACAAGGTAAGAAGAGGAAGTGGTCAACAGGGGAGTTTCAGGTCAGTACTAGGGGACCTTGAGGTCAGAGCCCAAGAATGTATGTGGTGTGTTTACTACGAAATGGGAGTGTGCCTTGAAATGGCAGAGTATAAATGGGCCACCTGTTGACATAATTGCTGTAAAATATAATTATTGGGGGAATACTGAACTTGAGGTAAAATTGTTCTTACACTATCATGAGGGCTCGAAAAGTTGAAAATAAAGTTTCCAGTTGTTATTGACACCCAAAAGTTTTTAAAAAGTTTGAATGTCGGTATAAATAAGTATTGCACTATTTTCTTATTTTAGGCCCTAATCAAATTATATATTGAAAAATGGAAGAGGAGTATGTTTAGCCAGTGGTTGCAGGTTCAAATCCTGCTCCAGTTACTTTTCTTTGTTCACCCCAAATTTGGTTTGAAATTTACTCAGTCAGTTTCCCTTGAGGTTTATTGCTTCATATTTAAAAAAAAAAAAAAAAAAAAAAAAAATTCCTACTGCTTGCCTGCCTGCCAGCCAATGAAAGAATCAAAAACATATTTATGGTGGTGCTTGCATGCTGTCAAATGGTGGACGACCTTTCGGAACGAATGACTACACTAACAAGGATTTCAACACTTTATGAACTTAAAGTGTCTTGTTGAAATGTGGGCCAGATGGTTTCAATGAATGCTATTTTTTAGTTTCTGTTTGCGAACAATTTCCCCGGTTATCCGATCGACCCATGATCGACCCTATGACATGTATGACTAGACTAAATTAGACTAGACCCAGCATATAATATTAGTAGACGGTCGTAGTACTTGTCAGTACTACTACTGTAGTACTAGGTAGGAGTAGTACGACAGATAACGTCAAAAATCCCCCCCCCCCAAAAAAAAAGGAGTACAGCGCCCCAGTTACTGGGTCAAAATCTCAAAAAAAGGAGTACAGCGCCCCAGTTATTGGGTCTAGGTCTACCCCATGACCATGATGACACCACCACATGATGAAATCTAGCCTCACTGACACTAGTGTGGCAAAGGGTTTTTGACATCAAATACACCCCATGACAAGAATCCTTCGCCACACTTACGAACTTCTGTACTGACACTGAAATCTATGAACAAATCTACTCACCACACACACTGAAAAAAAACTTGTAAGTTGTATGGACCGGACGTTTTGAGCAGCAATATTATTACGGTTTCACTACAAATAGAGCTCTTGGTTTCACCTCACCTCTATGGTTTCACCGAGTGCATGCCCCGCTCCTAGGCACACAGTAGAAATCAGAGTGGGCAAGGAAGGGGGGCGAAAGGGCTCATTCACTTCTTGTTGTCAGCTACATGCTTTGATAGGCGCGACCATGTGTCCTGGAAAGTTGTGATTAATTCTGTCTTTAATAATAGAGGGCGCACTCCAATAAGTCTGGAGCGCGCCTTTTGGTGTAAAGCGATAGGCCGTGACACAGAGTGAGTTCGAAAACAGTCGATAAGTTACTTTTGTTAAGTGATAAATTAATTAATCAGCCCCTTTATTTAAAGTAGTATGTTGTGGCATTAATTTAAATCACATCTCTGTTTCATAATTTAACAGAATTCTACTGAGAAGAGTTTTTTTTAGCCATGCACTACCGGCGTCGGACAACTATTATGTAGCCACCCGCCTGTTATTATTTGTTTGTAATGTAGGCCTAAATCACTGTAAAAAATAGGCAAAGGAATCACACAGTTTTGGAAAGCAATTTCTTTGGAGGATTTCAGCTTCAAACTGAATTTTTTGTGTTGAAAAGTGTGTGGTGATCGCGGTCATCTATAGCCTAACCTTGCGTCGTGCGCTGTACACATCGTGCACAAGTTTATACGGTACTTTTACAATTTTCAAGACTTGCTGGAACTGTCCTTACTGGCCTTATTCAGCCACTTGAAGGTTTCTGGTATAAACTCTGGAATATCTTTCACAGATTTCGAGCAAGAAAAGCCTCGATCGAATAAACTAAATGCATTAATCATCGTGTACCGTACTGGTTTTCTCAAAATAAAACCTTCTTCGAGTCTCTTTGGATTCATTCTTATGTCCTCAAAAACTCGAGCCCTCTGGAGTCCTTTCCTTATCCTGTGATTGGAAATGTGATATGAATGCAAGAAGCATAGAAGTCACATTTGAAGATGTAGAAAGAACACATGTAATGTCAAGTTCTGCCTACTTTACTTTAACAAAAAGGAGGATTTTTCTTGTAAACTTTTGCCTAATGACTGCTGAAATTAGCCTGGTCCATTAGTTTATGAAATAATGGTGATCACCATAAAAGTACCCAAACAGCTTGATTATGTTTCTCCAGATTTCATTCATTAGTTTGTGGGTTTGTTTCAAATTCACATTTTCATTTTCATTTCCTTGTAGCCAAATTGCTCACCTTAAACAGCAACATCCACTGACGGGCATCATTGGCATCACAAAAGTGTTGTTTTATAGTGTATTGCATCATACGCTATGATAGCAAATTAATGTTATTGGTGCTAGTCTATTGGGAAGAATGCTGCCCTTGGCCAGCATGCACCCAATGGCTTGTCCAACAGTCCAATGACTGCTCAAATATTGGCCGGCCCATTAGTTTGATTATATTTCTCTCGATTTCATCCATTAGTTTTTTTTGTTTTTTTTTGTTTTTTTTTATTCACACTTTATTGTGCACTTCCTTGTAGCCCAATTGCTCACCGTAAACGACAACATTCGCTGACTGGCGTCATTGACATCTGAAAATCTTTGTGATTTTTTTGAAGCAAGATTTGTGATGGTGTCAAATGCTATTGCAATGGTGTCTGTATATTGGGAAGAATGGTGCCCTCTGCCGGCATGTGCCCAAGGACTTGTCCATGAGTCTCATATTGGTTTGCCTCAAGAGCTACAGATATCAATCCAAAAACATTTTTAGCAGTTATAAGATAAGAAACATGATCATATACATATATTTGTGTGATTTGATTATAATCTCTAACAAGCACCAAATGTGAATCATTATTTTTACAGGCATCAATACAAATAAATCTATCAGACCATTTATAGACAACATCCAAAATACACAAGAAACATTGCTGAACAAGCAAATAAAAATACAGTAATCCAAAATGACAAAGTTACACTAGTACTTTTTTCTGTTTTATTCAAAGAATCGATCAACAAATTAATTACAATATGTACAGTTAATCATGTGCTCTATAATTATGAATCTACTGATTTAACACACGACATAATAACAGTAAGTCATCTTATTTCACATGACGGATCTGAAGTTCCTGTTCAAAAAGGATGACAAGGTTAGAATACTGGCCATATTTTTGTAAACGGCTACACCAATACTGCAATCAGTGTGCAAAAAACATGGTCAGCACTTTGTGAATTCTTATGGTCGGAACATTTTGTGAGGAATTTGAATGTCGGGTTGTGCAATGACGTTTTTTTTAAACGAGGACACAAAGAGTTAATGAGTTACTTTTTTTATTGGTTGACATTTTCTATTTCCCGACATAATTGCGAGAAAAAAGTTATATCATATAGCTGAGGACTGTAAGGTCATTAGTGCAGTTTGTATGGATTTCATAAAATCGATTTTGCATGTTTTGGCGCTCCTCGTAAATGGAGTTTATTGATCAAGAGTGGTCTCCAAATAATTATTTGTCGAAAAAGAAACAATCATTGTCCAACTAAATCAATTATTAATTTGTGGATTTTGATGTATTTTTTCCCAATTTTATTTGCATTTTTCATGAAACGCCCTTTTTGATCATTGTGGATATGAAATTACAATTAATGATCGTAGCACTAAGCCAACGATATCACATTGTATAAAAATATATATATACATGCATGTATATATTGGTATATAATTATATTTGTGTATACACTGTATATCAAAGCAGTACATTTGTTGAACAATTAATCTTTGGATAAGATAATAACGTTGGATGTTGGGACATCATTAAAATTAAAGTGCATATTAATGAACTCGCCAGAGTGGAGAACAGACAGTAGTTTACGGTGGTTCACATGTTTGATTTCCAATGGCCAGACTTGTTTCAGTTTCAATGATTTTTTCACACACTTTATATGTAATATTGAATTCTAAATGTTGAAAAAAAGGTGAAAAACAGTGTAGACTGTTACTAACAATATTCATGTGTTTCATTTAAACAGTGGCGAAACTAGGGGACAGTTGCCCCCCCCTTATGGAACATCTTGCCCCCATGCTTGCCACCCATGTCAGCCTCTGGACACCGTGAGATTTGCTATTTTACCGAAATTGCCCCCTCTACAAATATCAGTGCCCCGTCCCCCCCCCCCCTTCAAAAGAAATGCTGGCAACACCACTGTGTGTCAGCAATTTTGTAGTTTGATGTATTCCAACTGTTTATACTTGCCAATTTATGGGATATTTCTATCTAACCTTTTAGAGTGAGATTTGTGTGGCTGACACGTTCACCATTCATGGGGGGGTGCAAATACATAATAATTGTTTGGGGTGGTGGCTATTTAATGTATGAAACCATTTATTCAAGCTGTTTATTTGTTCAACCTCATATGGAGGGCAAGAGGGGGCAAGGGCTCTGAGTCTGGGGTAGGCGCGGAGGAGCTCACCCCCTGACTCCCCCACCCCTCCCCACTGGGCATACCACTGTAGAACTCTCTGTGAGTATTGCCCTGTGTTAAAATAATATTTTGGTCAGAAATTGTGTTTCAGAAGGATGAATCATGTATTGTTGACTTGTGTGAATAGTAGCCACTTTCATGCTGCCGTTCTATATATAGTATAATTTTTTAGCATTGTATGATTACTGTGTGCTACTGTATTTGGAAGATTAAAATCAAGGAGATATCATTTGTATTTTAGACGTCATCTGGTGGAAATATTTTGAATGCTTGTCCGCTTCAGAGGATCGTTCCTCCGTCCTCCCCAATCGTCGCAAGACTTGGGATCACCAAGTTATATTAAGAAAAAGTACTATTATAATATTATAACAGAAAAAAAGTTGCATTGGAGGGGGTGTTTAAAAAGTCGGATCTGGAAGAAACAGGAGTGAATATTGATGGAGAAAAACTTACAAACCCTACAAACCTTTTGCTGATGATGTAGCTATGGTTACAACATCATTAGAAGAGATGGAGGAACAGCTAACAAATCTAAGCAGAGAAAGTAGACAAAAGGGTCTAACAATGCACAAAGATAAAACTAAATACATGACAAACTTTGACACAAAGATAATGTCATCAAAAACCATAAACTAGAGAAGGTGGAGAATTACAAATATCTGGGCCAAACTCTAAGAATGAAAGACACAACAAGAGAAGAAATTGTGTCAAGAATCAAAGCAGGTTGGAGAAACTTTGGTATGTCCAAAGACATATTGACTGACAAACAGATGGACTAAGCGAGTGCATGGCAGCCTACAACAGGCATTCGGGTTGTCTCAGTTGTTTCTTTCCCTGCCTTTCACCTCTGTGACCCCGGTTCGAATCCCGGATTGGAGCTTCGCATGTGGATTGGGTTTAACTTTTTAGTCCCTACCTGATTGTGTGGGTTTCCCTATTTGGGGCTTTCCTCCCACATCTAAAACTGACATTTTCTTCATCATATTCTCTACACAGGTATCTTCAGGCCTACGGGTCACAGTGCAAGTCACTTTTGAGGGTCCCTTGGTTTCATTACCAGAAAGATGAATAATAATAAAAGAAAGAGAGGACGGCAAAAGAGAAGATGGAGAGATGACATAACATCACTTTATGGGCAAGGCTACATGGACCAGAGTGATGGCTAGGGAGAGGTAAATGGCAGTTTTATGAGGAGAGCTTTGGCCAGATGATGGATGAACTAAAGCCTTGATGATGATATTAATGATGATGCTGATTTAATTTTCTAAAAATGAATTTTTGTGTGAAGCATAATAAATAAACTCCGCGCGCTGCCTGCTCAATTTTAGCCAGGTGCCTCGTGACACAAAGACAAAATGACAATGTAATATAGCTGACTTCTGGGTACCAACAGCGGGCATGGCCGTCCCTCGAGTAGGGTGGTTGGCCAGGACGATAATTCAAAAACAGCCCACTGTTCAGTACCCTTGTCCCACACATGAGATCGAAAAATGCACAAATAAATGGTTCAATACATTAAATAGCCCCCCATTATGTCTTTGTCCCTGCTTGCCCCCCCCCCCAAAGGAAATTCTGGCTACTGTCACAGTGTCACAATAAATTGCTGAAGGCTCTAAAATCTATACAAATCACTGTTGCTAAGGTACCTTTGGATAGCCAATTCGTGCCTGGGTTGGCCGTGGCCGGGTCCAGTGAGACATCCCCAGTCAGGATAGATACAATATCAGCCTGAAAATCTTGTTTTCATGGTGGTAACACTGACCAAGAGGAGTCAAATCATCATGCAGCCGTGAACATTGGTAGCCATTCATGCAATTTTGAAATTTGACAGCTGCATAGTCAGCATCATGCTGCATAGTCAGCATCATGCTGCAGCTGGCCAAGTTAGCATTTGGACAAATTCAACGTGTATTATTGCAATTGTCCTTGTGTGAACTTGGCACTGCGCAGTGACACACATTTCTGATCAGGTGATCTAGACAACTTTGTACAAAAATCAAAATGTACAGTTTAGGAACACGTCATCAGTGCTTTCTTATTCTCAGGAGTTAGTAAGTTGTGCACGCGCGCCGACCTGATTTTTTTTAAATGGCAATTTGCATACTTGGCAGACAGAAGTGGTCAGAGTATAGAGGGCGCTATAAATCAAGACTCATCTAAAACTTTCACGATCGAACCAACACAAAAATCTCCAACATGGCGACTTCCACCACTGGACCGCCGATGAGCGGCCTTCAGCAAATTCCATCAATTTTCTCGAAAAGTAGCGTTGTGATCAAAACAATTTCTGTTCTAGTTTGTCTTCTTTACCTCATCTCTTTTCTCGTGGACACAGTTAAGTTTCTTGAGGCTCTTGCGGTCACCCCAGCTTTGATATTTCCGCCCAGATTTCAGATATGGACGCTTTTCACACACGCTTTTGTGGAAATTCACATTTGGTTTGTGTTGATTGACGTATTTTTCATAATGATCGCCGGTAAGCTAATTGAACCATTATTTGGAGCGCTTGAAATGCTCATATTCTTTTGTGTGGTGAATACTGGAGCAGCCCTGTTGTCGTCCTTCATCTATCTATTCATGTATTTGACTGTGTTTAATACGGAACTCTTGTTCGCTTCGCACATGCATGGCTTGGGTGGTTATGTTGCTGGAGTGGCCGTTGTGTTGAAGCAGATGATGGGAGATGAGGACCTCGTAGGGAGGGGGATGCTGAAGATCAAAATAAAGGATCTGCCGCTTGTGATTTTGATGATCTCCATTCTGCTTAGGATCGTTGGACTAATCCCGGGGACGTCTCTGTGTATGTGTGCATCAGGTAAAACATTTCTGCAGAAGATAGTGACTAGTTTAGTATTGATTGAGACCGGTAATTGGGGTGCTACTAGTGCTAGTGCTAGTACGACCGACAATGTCAAAATCTCAAAAAAGGACTTCAGCACCCCAATTACTGGGTCTTGTGACTATTGACCCCTTGCACGCATGTCACACGCGCCGACTGTGCCACGCTCACCATTTTGGTGGTCAATAGGTTTACGTGTAAACGCCGCGTCTCCTAAAATGCGCTCTTCACTGAATAACTCAGTAAGTGACATTGACCACCAAAATGGCGCAACCGAGATTATTGTGATGATGACGTCAGGTGAAATGGGTCAATAGTATTACTAGACCTACAGTAACGGGGGCGCTGTACTCCTTTTTTTGAGGTTTTGACTTTATTGGTCGTACTAGTGCCCCAGGGACACCTTGCAGTTGTTTAGCGAATCAGCGATTTTGCTACGCACAAAATGACAACAAAGACACAACAAAATAGCTGGAAAATCGCCTACTGGAGTACTGGCTTCTCAAGATATCAAAATATAAAATAACAGGCATTTAATTGTACTCACGATCATTTTCTGTTGTCCAAATCAATGTTTTTTTTTTGCTAAAACCATGAACTGATGCAGACTGTCACTGTTTATTCATGATTTTCATACTTGTATCTTATCAACGACTCTTTTGTTACATGTCAAAAGACGTGATAAAGTCAACATTTCAACAACAAAAAAGTACAGCGCCCCAGTTACCGGGTCTAGGGATCTATAGACTATAGAGAGATTCCACATTACACAATTATTAAGTGTAATGAATGAAAAAAAATATCTACAGCAATATTTTTGTAAAACTATGTATTTATGGCAACCGCCTTCATGACCTTGCTTGTCAAACATTCCAATTCTAAAAAAAAAAACTAGGGTGCCATCCAAAAAAGGTTTTCATCAAAGTGTATGACCAGGGAAGGGTGAGGGACTGTGTATGTCTTTTTGCATTTGTTGATATTTCTACAGTTTGAATCAACGAGGGGGAACTCATAAATTGGGGCTAAACATTGCTGAAAATCTAATAAGCAGTGGGGTTGATTATGCTGTTTGGTTTGAGCAGGGGGGGAAATGGAGTCTTAATAGGTGTTAGGTAGTACTTTGGACGATCCCTAAATCGTAGTGTTATCATACATGTAATTTAGCTTGGTTGCAATGTTCTTCAGTGTTTATGAAGGAGCACATTCAAGCCTCAGTTTTTCAGCCAGGACAGTCACCCCCCAAAAAAAAAAAAAAAATTGCTGTTTTCAATTCTTTTAACATAAAACAAGAAAAAAAACTTAAGTGGTAACAGAAAAAAACTTGTCTTCTCATTTACAATCAGTACGAAGTTTGTGCAGTAACAGTAATTGATTCTTTTCAGGAATGTTGGTGAGCTGGGTGTATCTGAGGTTTTTCCAGAGGCAAAGTAGCGGCAAGGGAGACATGGCTGACACATTCCGGTTTGCAACTTTCTTTCCCGAGGCCGTGCAGCCACCAGTCAATGTGGTGTCCAACACAGGTTTGTAGATCACATCTTTTGTCATGTACCCTGTCTGCAGTAACAGGAAATAACACCGATTCTCATCATTCTAAAAAAGGGACCAGTCTGCTTTTCTCTCCCAGCCTCAGTATGGTTACATTGAATTGAATTGGACAAAAACAAGATGGCTGCCCCATGATAAAATTCAACGGCTATTCCAAATTCCATGTCAACTAAGTATGTTAACTGCACTGCATGTACATCAGGTTTGAACGAATACCTCCATTGGATGGGTGACTTAACCATACTTTGGATAAAAAACAAAACAAAGGTATTTTTAAACAACATACTGATGTGATAAAAACCTTATTTTGTTTCTCTCGACAGTTTACAGTTTCCTTGTACGGATCAAAGTCTGCAAGAAGCAGATCCGTAAGTACGACGTAGGAGCTCCATCTCCAATCAACATCAACCTGCCAGGAAGTGACCCAGCTGATGCAGAAAGACGAAGGTCGGTGACTTCTAAATATCTGAAAGTCAAAAAATTGGGAGTAAAATGGTCTCCAAATTTCGTCTATAAAGTGGGCTTAACTCACCAAAGGAGTTTTGTAGAATAGGAATGTTGGGGGAAGAGGAAGAGATGCAGTGGAGTAACCGGGGGGGGGGGGGGAGGGGGTGGCAACTGGAGCCCCCTCGCCAGCTCAGAACCCTTGGACCCCTCTTGGTCCCCCCCAAAAAAGTTTAAAAATTAAATAAAATGTCTTGTTATGCCACTGAAGATACAAGGTGAGGTACATGTATTGATTCATTTTGTAACAAATATAATATTATCTCAGTTTGGAGAGCACTGGCACGTAAATCCGGAGGTCATAAGTTCAAATCTCGCTCTAGTAATGTTTTCTTTGTTCACCTTAAACTTGATTTATATTTACCCAGTCAGTTGGCCTTGTGGTGTATTACTTGATAAATATAATGATAAAAATACCCCATTGTTAACAGCTTACCAACCTGAATACCTAGAGCTGGAAACTTCTACAGCTTGCCGTGCAGTCAGCATTGTTTATTGGGTCTGTTAACTCCCAAACAAACTCCAAAAGTCCTGTGCATGTTTCCTGTTGGTAAGTGATGACGTCTCGGAGCCGGAAGTGCAGTACAACGAATGTTCTTGTACAAAACAAGTATAAACATTTTTTTACATTGCACTTCAGGCTCCAAATAGTCATCACTTTGCAACAGAATATTGCTGTACCAGAAAGACCGGTACATAAAATAGTCCTGTTCGAACTTCTGAAGGCAGTCAACTGCGAGAAATGATTCCATTGAGTTTTCAGTCAGTTTTATTTGGTTAATTCCACAGACAAATTGCGCTTAAGGCACTGAACGAACGTCTGAGTGCCGTGGAGGAGCAGACGGCATGGCCGAGTATGGACGAGCAAGCATCGACACCAGACGATGCAACGACTCACTTACTCCCTGGAGAGGATGCGAAGGAATCGAGTAAAGATGTCGGGGGTGGCAGCAACGGCGAGAGCACGATACTGAATATAAACGGCAGCGGGGAGATGACACTGCCTTAAAACTGAGCCAAGAAGTGTGTGTAGAGATCCTCAAGTAAGATCATTATGGCTATGAGATTGGCCGTTGAAACTTGGTATTTGTTCGGTGTGAAACTTCTTGTGTTAGCACTATTAACCCTCCTACTGTCCGACCTTCTAACGTAACTCACTGTAGTTTTGAATGATAAACAATGCCGGTCTGCAGTGTAATAATGTGGTGAATGCATCTACACTGTACTGTACACATTGTGTACACAGTTGGTTATGTCTGCACTTGTGCCACCATACACAGTGTAGTTGAATGGTTTCAGACGGTCAATTTTGCAGGGAAATGTTGCCAAGAGTAGGAGGGTTAAGTGTAGATTTCCAAATTCAGTTCAAAGAAAAATCTCAATCAAAGTTAGGTTGAAACTACATGTATGTTATGCTGTAAATTGCTGTTCCAGATACAGTGGGTTATGAGAAACAAAGGTAGAGTTTTAATGCTCTTCTGTTAATTGTTATGCCCCCCTCGTGTTTGGGGTGATGATTTTTTTCAGCTCTTTTGGGCCCACAACAAAAAGTATTTTTAAAATTAATTTTGCATGGTTTAATTTTTTTTTATATTAATGGTACCCCCACAGTACTTCCAAGTTCATGTCGTTTGAGATGCCTTGTTTTTCCCCTATTCAAATTATTGTAGAGAAAGCGAGGCTGGAAGATAAAAAGTAGTCCGGCCCTCGTTCAGTGTAGTAAAAAACGGTATTCATTATTACAGATCGCACATTGGGAATATGTCGAAGATGATGGAATCAAATTTATTTAACCAATCTGCCAAATCGTACTTGAGTAACAAAACAATCTCACTTTCATACAAGCTCCCCCCCCCCAAAAAAAAAACACCTTCTAGTCTGCTTGGTTTTTTTTGTATTGCATACATTGTAAACAGGCATGCAACTCATCAGCAGACCAGCTGATTTTTTTTTTTTTCTCAGCTATGCGACTTTTGCCTCTCTTTTTTGTTGTTGTTGACAAACTGCAGTTGCATGCCTATGTAAAGCAATAGTGTCAGGTATTTTTATGCTGAAGAATTAAGAAGTAAACAAAATGTATAGACAGATAACTATAGAGTGATTGTAGTTGGCGCAATAATGCATTGTACATAGTCATTTTATCAAAATATTTGGTATGGGCGATTAAAAAGGCTACATCTGAAGAGCTTGTGTTAATAATGCCAATATGCAGGACTTATTTATCCCTTCAGAACACCTGATGGATGTCTTAAAGTGCTTGCTATTTTTATGTTAGTCTGGTTCCCTGACCAAACATTCCCTGACGACTCTTGTTAAAAATCTAAGGCCAGGCATCATCCAAAGCTAACCATAGATTATGACGCAACATATGTAAATATTCATTACTTGTCACCAACGGTGGACGATGTCATTGGATAAAAAACGGAGCGCTGATGATGGGCCTTGTTTACTTCCAAAAAGCCTTGGATAATCAGTTTGTAAAAATGTTACAAATATATTCAATTATAGTGTTGAATTTGTTGGGGGTAAAAAAAGGAAAAGAAAAACGATAATGGGACGGGTCTGCAAATTTTTTGAATTTTTATCAACAAAAGAAATGTCCGACCATCAACGACACTGTCCAAATGTTGACGACAATGAGTTCGGAGCATTTCGGATATTTTCGGAAAAGGAGGAATTCCTCCTTTTTTGTCACGTGTCATTTAGGTGATACCTGACCCTAAAATCGAGAGAAAAGTCAGAGATTTTAGGGTGTGTGAACCAGACTATTTTTATGTCAGGTATGAGGAGCCATGTTTGAGTTATGAGACCCATTTATGTGGCATCTTGTATAAAGGGTTTACAAAGTGATGGGGCGCAATCTGCAACCAACCATGCCAGAAACACTGGGGCGAACCCCCTTCTCCTAACGATTGGTGGTCGGGTTGGTGTAGTGGGAGGCTCTGCTACCAGGGTGGGGGGGGGGGGGGAGGTTGGTTATTCTAGTTGTGCGTTGCAAAACATTTTGTGGGAAATAGTGCAGCCACCTTGGACGAGGCTAAATAGTTTGAACAATTTGAAAAATTAACAAAACTAATTTCAGGTATCTTACTGAGTGGATAAGACTTGGGAATAAAACACTTTTTTTGTTTATTGATTCAGAGTCTTAAAAACATTTTTTATTATTTGTGTTTTTACTTTTTAAGCTTTTTGTAAAAATATTGTCTAAACGGATCATCTGTTTTTCCTGTAAATCTGTTTCTATTGTTGGATAAAATGGCACCTTTACCTTAAGAAGAAAATTTTTAAGAAGAAAAGTTAGCCTGTTATTTAACTAATCCATCAGCTTTCTCACTGGTCCATATTTCATATTTAAATAAGGATGCTTTTCAACACTGAACTGACTGACCGGATCCCTTGGAGGAATTTTTGACTGGTCCGGGGTATTTTAACTGGTGTTTGGCCAGCGAACCAATGTTGAGAGAATGCTGAACTTCCTTTTGATTTTTATTTTAGCCTTTTAGAAAGACTCTGCTTGGGTCGAAATGTGCGGCCATTCCCTCTTTTTGCATTTTCATTTTACAACACATTAAATTACTTATCTTCGCAATTTTTTTTGGATTTTTTTTGTAAATAATTGAACCAATTATTCAGAATGAATCCAGTTAGTGTATTGCTAATAACACTTAAAAAAAAAGCATAACTAATAATATTTGTTTAAAAAAATTTTGTGTACAAAACCAAGAAGCCATTTGAGAAATGTTGGTTTCTCCTATGTGTCAGGGAAACAAGGTTTTATCGAGACCAAGGCTTCAAAACTGAAACCTGGAAAACAGCCAAGACCTACAACATTGATCTGGAATGCATTTACCATATTTTAGATAAAACATTTAATTCAAGTTAAAGTTTCTAAAAACTACATGTTAAGCTTTATGTTTTAGACAGGCTTGCTGTCATTGTGTACAAAATACTCAAAGGGAGATGGGACACTATACAATCAATACAAACGTCAATTAGTTATAATTTTGCAGCATTTGTGTAAATATAAACTATATGCTCTTTAAATTCATTTCAAATGTCCGTTTGGTTGATCCTGTTAAAGTTTTACTTTGTGTATGTTTTACAAGTCTATGTTATACTATTTACTTCCAAATCCTGATTAATAATTTTGTTTACCTCGACTTTGGTGAATGAAATAAAAAGAAAGAAAACAAAGTCACCTTATATGTGTATTTGAAAGTGTTTTTTTTTCTTTAGAACATTACCGGGATCCATTGGGTACAAAGTTTGTGTAAGAGTGTAATTGATAGGGTAAATAAGTGGGTTGAAGGGTACTATTGGGCGTAATTCTACAACTTTCAATGTCAACAGAGCAAGTAAACAAAAAGACGATCCAAAGATACATTTTTAAAATTTGTAATTTAATATGTTGTTCTTATTTGAAAGAATCCACTGTAGTCATACAATACAAAAATTAAAAATAAATTAAGGCAGTCCTGATGTACAAATTAATCCCAACTGAAACCTTGGTATCCTATTCTAGGAGTGTTCGACTTGTCTTAAGTCTTTCCACCCATTCAGACCAGAGCAGTGGGCTCCGGGTTCCTGAATAGGTTTCATGGAGAACACCCAGAGAGGCAAGGATACACTGGGTTCCAATTATCACCCAACTGGGTTCCTTAGAGGGCAATTTCACCCAGAAGCTGCTCAATTCTTCCGGGAAAATTGTCTCCAGAACAGCTGGATGGGGAGAAATATCAAACAGGATGCCTCATACATGAAAGTTAGAATTCGTTTTTATTCTAAAATTTTAAGCTGTTTTGTCCACGAGAAGTTATAAAGAAACTAGCAGACAATTTCAAATTAAGCAGCTTCGAAATGCATATTAATTTTTACAAAAAACAAAGGTGCATCATCTATGAGGAGGGGATCTGAAGAACTTGTACAGACAATAAACAATACTGACATAATGAAGTTATTTAACCCTTTCGTTACCGAGTTATTTTGACATAAACAATTGCTGGTGACCGCGATGTTTGACCACTCAAGCATGGATCACACATCCTCACACAACACAAAGCTTTTGTTCAGAGGCCAATCTTACAAACTCTACTAATACAGTGAAGATTTCATTTTACAGCAAAACGCGTAAAAAACAATGCCTTACTTATTGAATTCCCTTTCATTATAATTTAAAAAATCACCGAGATCGGCCAATAAATATTCAGGTTCTTGGTCTTTGTGTCCTCAGTTGTAAATGTAAACTCAAACACTCTTTTGTACACAGCAGGTGCTCCATAGGTGTTTTAGCATTCAAGATTTGTCCACTCCAATTTGAAGGGATGGCATAATAATAGGAAACTGATTTTATTTTACTATCAGTGGAAAGATCTGACCTTTCTCTTTCCAACCATAGCAAGCTTGGGTATGGAGGTCGAACATGGACAAAACTGCAGCTTTGTAACAAATGGCCTTTGTGCTCGGGCTTGTGTCCTTTTTTCATGTGCAAGCTTGGTCGAGTGAACTTGCCATTGGGGCCGAAAGGGTTAAAGCAAAAGGATCGGAAAGGAGATTGATTTTTTATAATGGTAAATACCATTTGATAAGGACATGAATGACACTAAAAATATCTGAGGCTGGATGGTCTGTACTAACATAGTGGTACTTATTTATCAAATAATTATGTTACTTTTAATGGATTTCCTTGGGAGGGGTAGAGGTTTGCAAATTCATAAAAGAAAGGGGGTACTTTCAAGATCTGCTGCCTTTGTTTTTTGACTCATTAAAAGATTCCATAAAATATTGTTTACTTTACTCTTTAAATTTGTTTACATCTTATTTTATACACATTATCATTCTTATATTATTAATTATAAAAACCATTGCTTTGAGAAGAACAAAACCCCCAAAACGATTCATCAACTCACATTGCATGTTGAGACGAGGGTGAGCAGACTGTACCTTTTCCAAGATGTGGGTATAAATACAGGTATTGACATCTTGCACTGATGCCACACGCGGCGACTGTCTGCCTATGGTTTGCCATTTGGGGAGTCAAACTGCATGTTAAGATATGGTGAGCGTCTGACCAGGCACACGCCACGCTGAGTGCCCACTACACAGTGTAAACACAGGGAATCTGACGCCCGAAATGGTGCAACCAAGACTTATCGTTGGTGATCATGATGTCATGGGCGCAGATCCAGAATATTTTTCGGGGGGGGGGGGGGCTGAGAATCAAGAATGATTTTTTCGGCATTATGAATTACAATGAAATAATCAAAGGGAGAAAAAAACAAAGTGAGGGGGAAATGAGGGGGAACTTGTGGGATGGGAGAATACCTTACTGTTTGTTTCTGATTCTGTTCTTCCTCTCCCTCTTCTCTATTTATTAGTTTTTTAAACCAATTTGGGGGGGGGGCCTACAGCCCCCTTAGCCCTCGCTTGATCTGCCAATGGTTGTTGGGTGAATGAGGTAAATATCAGTACGAACATTGGAATACTCAAATTGGTGGTTAATACTCGGTTATGATGCTGTAGGTAAACATTTACAATCCAATGCCATTCGAAATTCTAACGATGAAGTCCAAAGAGACAACAACTAAAAATGTCTTCTTCCCCTTCCCCAAAATGAACACCACTTAATATTGCATAGCATTACTGAAAACAAGTTGCTCCAACAATCGTGTCTGAACATGATTAAGTGTGCTGACTGTAGTATAATTAACTTGTGTTATTTGTGACCTTTTCATTCAAACTCCCTTGTTGGAAGATTTAATGGGCGATTTCGACTTGGACGTTTGCAAAATTATGGTTACTTGTTCCGCGTTGTTCCCTTTTTATTTGTAGTGCCCAGGCCTGATGATTTGTTCTCGTAAGGGCAGGGCAGTTTTTCCTTGGTAAAAGGCACCCCTGTGAGGAAAATGTTTCAACTGGAACATTTTTAAGGGCACCAAGGCAATGACCAGGGGCAAGGAGGCAATCGCCTCCGAGAAGCATCAGGCTTAGTAGTAACTTATGTCGGTGTTGTGATGGCCGCAAACACTGTACCTTCAAGAATGTAGTCCTTGATGTTCCTGATGTCATAAATCCCCACCGTTAGAGGACTGCAAACGAGGGTGGTTGTGACTGAGGTTGTTGGGAACCCAAAACAGTGTGGAGAGAAGCTGATGCTCCCCCATCTCTCCAAGTTCCCTCGGCCGAAACACACTTGGTTTCATAGTTGTTTTGGACTACTAAACAATGGCACTGCAGTAAATGCTATGAGAACCAAAACACTGCGATGACAATGGACGCAGAAATAAACCTTTGTTATAAATCTTCACGACATGGTATCCACAAAAAGCTACGCGTTCTGACCTACACAATGTCCATACACTCCATCCGATGACTACATTCAGCATGTACAGTAAATGAACAGTGAGTCTTGTGCTACTAGCAGATCCCATGGCAGTTTTTACCAGTACATCTCCAAGCTTGCTGCCCTGCTCATCACCGAGCAAGTTCGCTGTTTGAAGAAGCTTGGGACTTCAGTCCCACAGGAATCGTCATGTTTTTTTTTTTTATTTCCATTAAATTTGAAAAGCAACGAGTATACGGTACTTGGTAACAACATCAGTGAAAGATAGTTGCTCTTTTTTTTTAGTCACATGATGTGTTACAGATTTAATGAGTTGCATTAATTACAATCGATGATAAAGTTAAAGTGGGGCCTTGTTGATTTGTAAGACGTGGGTAGACTATGGCATATGTGTAGTCACCTCGATAACTCGTGGCTTTTCGATGACGCGTGCCGTACGGTTGCCATTCTCAACAATGCCTATGATCCATGCCGTGTTGCCTTGTTTCTCCATCTCACGGCAGTAACTTGCAGCCTGCTCCCTGGGGAACGCTATCAGAAGCCCACCTGTTGACAAAAAACAAACAAACAAACAAACAAACAACATAGTTACATTTCTTTTGTTGAATGGCTTTGGATCTCACACGGCAGGTCACTTGATTTCAGTCAAGTAAGTCAGAATTATGTTTACAGTAATTTCCACCAACCAGGATTTAGGTTCGAAAAAGTACACCAAAGATTTTAAATGCACATTTTAAATTAACCCTCCTGACTCCTACTACTGTCTAACCATTAACACGTTGACTGCCAACTATGAGTATACTCGTACTAACAGGTGTTCCACTTGCTGCCACTACGAGTATACTCGTAGAGAATGAAAGGTCTTTGCATTGTAAATAAAATACACTGGCATCACTGAGGGCGCAATAAATACACTGCTGGCAGTGGTGAGGACACGCTTCTATAAAAGGTTTATATTCAAATTATTTAAGTTAATACCTATTCAGTATGCGCGCATGCGCATAACACTTGGCAAATGGGAATGCCATGTGAAATTATGCATGGCAGTCAAGGTGTTAAATACCATCCAATGTGGTCATGAATGATAGCTAGACTATGCAAGCCTGTACTATAATATCATGTGGTGAATCCGTTTTATAGCTCCATGGGTGAATACAGTACATCTACACAGTACACAGTCAACCCTCCTACTGTCTGACCATTCAATATCACCCACTGTGGTTTTGAACAATAGCTCAGCTCAACTAATATATCATGTTGTAAATACATCTACACAGTACACAGTCAACCCTCCTACTGTCTGACCACTCAATTTCATCCAATGTGGTTTTGAATGACAGATAAACTACGCCAGTCTGCAGCAAGATATCATGTGGTGAATGCATCTACCACAGTACACACATGTACACAGTTCAGATGGTCAGGTTGGTCAACTCGCTAAAAAATGTTACCAAAAGCAGGAGGGTTTAAACTAACTTGTTTCTTATTGGAAACATACATGTTATTCCCAACAAAATTAGCAATAAAATTGTCAACAAACGTGACTTTTGACATCACATGATAAAAAAAGAGCCACAGGCAAAAAGTGTAAACATATCAACGGAAGAAAGCATAAAACATTGCATCTGGCAGTAAACATTTTTGATCACCCTTTGACATGAAATAGGAAACATCTCATGATTTTTTCAGATACTTGGTTTTAGAGTACAAAACAAAAAACTTCATGCCTGCCAGGGAATGTCTTGGAATACTCAAGGGCATCATCTAGGGATTCCTTGACATAAAAAGAAAGAAAAAAGTATAATAAAAAGGAGAATTAAGAATACAAAAATAAAAAATAAAAAAAGGGATTCCTTGACACTGTCAACTCACCTGAGGTTTCAGCAGAGTAGCCCTGGAGGAGTTTAAACATTCCGCTGCATCCCTTGGAGATGTATTGCATCTTGGCGATAATCGGTAGGTTGTGGATGGCAAAGTTCACCTCGTTCTGTTGGATCTTGGCAAGGTTTTCAGCGTGGCCGAGAATACCGAAGCCCGTCACATCAGTGGCGCCATGAGCTCCGTACTGAGCCATTAAGCTGGCAGCTGGACAAGCAAAAAAACAGTCAATCATTCTTAGGTGAAGAGACTCAATTTTATAAATTAGACCAAACCACAAAACAATGAAACAGTTGAGGGGTACAATTCTTGATTTACAAAATTCACATTTCAGAACTGTCAGTTTGTAAGCATGTTTATCTGTTGTCACGATGCCAAAATGTTTTACAAATTATGGATTTTTTCAACAATAGGGATTGATGTAATTTGACAACTTGAGGGCGCTCTTGGTTTGATTTTGTGTATGACACCAATTATTAGGGGAGATTCCTGTAAGATTCACATCTTTATTCGTCAACAGAGGAAGACGTACAAAACCATAAAACATTATTTACAATTGCTATTACAATTCAATTCAACATTTATCACCATATTGGTTAAAAAGTAAGAAAAGAAAACAAACAGATAGTAGACAGTAAATCAAAGATAATCAATAACTATTTTGAAATAACACATTACTGAAAAAGGGAAAAAAGGGCAAACAAATATAGGGGTATTTCAGAAGCCAAAAGGAGGTTTGTTAACAACAAGGTAAACTAACGAGATAGGGCCTACATGCTCAGGCCTGATTGCTTCATTCTTTAAAGACAAGGGCACCAAGGCATTTTCTTCTCTTGATAAAGGGCACCTCCATGAAGAAATGGTAAATTTCTATTGGAATATTTCAAGTAGCACCAAGGCAATGACCAGGGACATTGTTTCCATTGCCTTCATCAAGTATCAGGCCTGAATGCTAATAATGTCTATATTAACAAACTGAATAAACTGAAAGCGAATAAATAAATAGTAGATTAACCCTTACTCCCTGGTGTCTTTTTTTTAACTAGGACCCTTCCTCTGAAAAGTGCCATGGCCAGAGAATGTCACGGCCGAGCAGTCTAGTGCACCAGACTCAAGTTCTGGTGGTTTAGTCATCGAGGTGTGGGTTCGAATCCCGGTCATGACACATGTGTCCTTGAGCAAGATGCTTTACTATAATTGGGATATAAATGGGTACCTGCGAGGGTAGAGATTGATATTGTGTTTGGAAAAAGCCTTCTGAGCGCCACAGCAGCCCAGGGCTGTATACTCCCCAGGGAGCTGAGAAAGGTTACAGGAATGTTTTATCCCAATAACCAAGGGGCCGATTTCACAAAGCGCTGAAACTCATCCTTACATGAGTTGTCAGTAACACCATAGTGATTTGTATTGTTACATCAGAATTTGCTTAGCAACTAAGATTGATTTGCAGTTAAGATTAATCTTAACTTTTTGTGAAATCAAGCCTAGGTCACTTGTGCATATAGTGCATTGATGTGTTATTGTAATATGCGCTATATAAGAACACATTATTATTACCCTTATTAGTGCAACAAGGAACAATGGAGTCTGTAAATTGGTCTTACCCACTCTGTTGAGTTTGGACATGTAATACTTGGCCTCTTGATAGCCTCTCTCTACATCTTCCTTGGTTACCACTGCACTGATCCTTTTCCATAGATCTGGACTAGACAGCCACTGGTAGGCGTTGACGGCCACTTGGGTGCCGAGGGGTTTAGTAAGAACAAGGACATCACCGACAACAGCATTGTCCGGGCTGACAAGAGATGCAAAAATTATCAAAGAACTTGTAAATAAAAGATCAGTGGCTCTCTCTCTCTCTCTGTTAAACTCCTTGTGCCTTTACGTTAGTTCTGTGTTGTTAGTTTGGGTTCTTTATTTGTTTGTGACACTCATTGTTTGTTTGTTTATAAGAGAGGGTGAGTAGTAATTTGATTTAACATTTTGACTAAAACTGATTGTCTGATAGATGAATGTATTGGTGTAAATCTTGCATTGAGAGTAAAAATAGTAGAAAATAAAATTAGTTTATTTAGCTCTGTTGCACATCGATATATGTAGGTTCATAAAGCATTGTTTTTAGGGTGGCATGGGCAGCTAGTCCATAAAGCACTTGCCTCTCACCACTGTGGCCCCGATTCAATTCCTGGCTAGAGCCATGAGAGCGGATTTGTGCGCTGGTTCCCTCCTGTGCCAAAAGTGTTTTTCTCCGGTTTTCCTCCCACCAGAAAAATCTAAAACTTTTGACATCTGGCCGTGCTCTTGGTCTTATGGGTTGATGTGGCTGGCTGCTAAAAGGCCCCTGTACACGCCTGAGGCGCGACCTCCAAGTAGCCTCATCCTTCGCAATTCAGCTTCTCAGCTGCGAGCAAGGATGATTAGCATCCCAAATTATTATAGATTATCAATTATTGTACAGTTGGCACGAGCAAAGTCCCCCAGGTCAAAAAAAAAATACTAACACAAGTGCACTGGACGGGAATTAAACCCAAGACCTTCAGAATTCTAGAGCAGGGCCCAATTTCACAGAGCTGCTTAAACGGAAAAAATGTTGCTCAAATATTTTCTGCTCTGAAAAATAAGCAGAATACCAGTCACAGATCGTGCATGTGAAACGTGGCTAAGTAACCTTATTTTGGTAAGCATAATTTTGTTGTGCTTAGCTACATTTTTGTGTTTAATGCAACTCTATGGAATTGGGCCTGGTTGTTTGGATCGATTAAAACTCACCACACAATGTCACTGGCTAAGCATACACTTGAAGCAACTCCTCCAATTGTACACCAGGGATTGATGACAGTTTGACCTCCTCTGACCTTGGTTTTAGCCAATGTAGCATTATCCTGAGATTCAGAGGTACGATAAGTAGCTGGTAAAAATCTCAAAAATTGATGACTTTTAATTAAAAAAAATAACAGATTTCAATCAGAAAGTTTACTTTTATAAAATTTTAAACAGCACCAACTAAAAAAGTTTTAAATGCGTGGCGTGTCGTGGCCGAGTGGATAAGATCACCGGACTCAAGCTCTGGTGTTTCTAATCAGCAGAGTGTGGGTTCGACGCCCGGTCGTGACACTTGTGTCCTTAAGTAAGACACTTAACCATTATTGCTTCATCCTTCAGATGGGACGTAAAGCCGTTGGTCCCGTGTGTTGTGTAATGCACATAAAAGAACCCAGTGACACTTATCGCAAACAGAAGGGGTTCGCACCGGTGTTCCTGGTTTGATCGGCTGCAGATTGCGCCACAGCACCTTGTGAACCATTACATGGATCAAAGAGCCACACAGAGATCTTTGCCAGTTCTGTGAACCAGTACTTAGGTAAGCGCAACCCATCTTAGCCAGTGATTGCCATGTGCTGAAACAAATATTTGAATCACTTTCGTCTGGATGCCGTTTTAGATGCCCACCTTGTAAAACACTTGGACGAAGCTCCAAGGCAACCAAACTTCTGAGTGGTTGATGTTTTGCACTAAAGTTTCCAAAGTTCAAGTACGGAAAGATATTTATTCTGGGGTCTGACTCGTCACTATTTTCTTGTTTCAATGTGTAAATTTCATTATTGTTTTGTAATATGTATATTTCTTTTTACTGTAGTGTTTGTCATCTGGTACCCCCTAAGCTGTCATTGTTTTTTAAAAATTGTTTTGAATATAGAGCTGTCAAATCTCCTGTAATTTCCTAAAAATCGAGGTAAAAAGGTAAAAATAAACACATTTTTTTTCGAAATTGATTTTAATCCAATATAATTAACCTAATAAATATTTCCATCACAGTGTTGATGAAACTTGAGAATGAAAATCAATGTACTGTTTCAAAGACCACTGATGTCAAATACATTGTACATGTACCTTAGGAAAAATGTTCCCAATAAGAAAATCTTTTTTCTATGTACAAAGAATGAGTGTTGTTTTGTTTTTGGATGCAAATCTGGAATGCGTCTTTTTTCTGCCTCGATCGAAACAAACATAATGTCGCCAACTTGGGTATACATGTATTGATTATTTTTGTTATAGACTCGGAAAAGAGTGAGTTACATTTTGAATACCTGTACAAATAACACCTGTTCAAATTACATTTAAAACTTTATGGTGTACTCTTTCCAACCCATCAATCAGAATCTTACCCGGAATCCACGGATCATAAGCGGCACGACTGCGTCCCTTTCTTTATTGGTGAACTTCTGCGGTATTCCCAACAGCATCAACATGTTGTCACAGTCGACAACACCCATAGCGTACAAGTCACTAAGCACATTGGCACAGGCTATCTGGCCCTAGATTTATCAACATTTCACAAAATAACAAGTTAATATGGATAATTATATAGCAATGACAAAAGAGGAACAAACAAAACAAAAACAACAACAAGGTGATTATAAAGATGTTCTTGTGGACAGTTGTCGTCCAGACGTCCAAAGGTTACACAGGGAAATAACAAAGACATTTTCATATTAGATTAGGGCTTATTCTTTATTAATTATAAAGATTACAAACATACCATAACATATGGGTCATCTACAAGTGGATAGAAAAAGTCGGTGGTTTCAACGAGGCAGTATCCGCCATGACGAAGGGGTGTGACACAACAGTCATTTCCAATACCTGAATAATTAAAGATAAAATGTGTATAATCACAAATGTAACGACAGCATTGACTACATCTACATGTAAAATCTATCTGCACTGATACTCAGCAAAGTCTAGTTCTGGTTAGACCCAGTGGCTGGGGCGCTGTATTTTCTTTTTTGAGATTATGACATTATCGGCTAGTTCAACCGATAATGTCAAAATCTTTAAAAAAAAAAGGAGTACAGTGCCCCCGTTACTGGGTCTAATTCTGAATATCAATGCAGCCGTATAACCATGCCAGAAACACCTGGGCAAACCCTAGCCCCACTAGTGTGGCAAGGATTTTTGACATCGGTTGAATCGATGTCAAAAATCCTTGCCACACTAGTGGGGCTAGGCAAACCCAATCTCTTCTTAACGATAAGTTCTTTTACAAGCAGTATAAAATACTATAGTTTTTATTTAAACACACAGGACCTATCATGCCTATGGCTTTACATCCCATCCGAAGACAAAGCAATAGTGGTTAGGTGTGGGGGTGTCTTGCTTGAGAGTTAAAGACTCAAGTGTCAAGACTGGGTTGGAGTGGGACTAAAAAAAACACAACCCCCCCCCCCTCCTCACCTGAGATCAAGTCTGGAGCTCTATATAGTCTTAGTCTTACGGCCGCCACGACTGCTACGGCCTACGCTATATGACTATGACTTATAATATATGAGGCAACAAAACCCTTCCTCAAAACAAAATATCATTAAAACTTAAGAAAAAAGGGAAGCCGAAAAAAGGCATCAACACGATCAACCAATTTATTTTCTTGAAAAATAATGTTGTGACTTGTGTTTACTTGATTTATTAACATAAAAAAACCCACAATAATAATTGAATAAATTTTGACGATTATTTTAAGTAACAGTCACAAACATTCAGTCACAGCTACGTTAGGCAGAAAATAACTTACCAAACTGTGGTGGTGTTGCAGACGTTTGTTGTTGCATCAAAAAGTCCTCAACTTGTGTCTCACCACCGGCGGCCCCGTCTCCGGGATTCTCGGCTTCATTCACCCGTAGTTCCTCCAGAAGTTTGAGCAGATCCTTCTGAGGAACTTTACAACCTCACCCTTTCAACTCCGTAAATTTGGTCAGACGAAAATCTTTGTCCAACCCGTGAGCTTCAGGGTCAAATGGCTGTTGCAATGGAGTAGCCATCGCTGATGGTGCTATTTTACCCCTTCACTTAGTCAGTATTCTTTAATCTGCAGTTTTAAACTAAAGAATTAGAGACTAAAATCGTGAGTAATTGAGTGGCAACTCCCCCGACGACAACGAGACGTTGGAAAAGTACCCCGAAAGCGGACCGTCTGCTAACCTTTCCCACAATGCATCATCCAGGAGGCTCTTTCGTACTCCGGCAAATAGTTTACCAATTTATTTTGACTAATTTGAATAAACTACGAGTCAATATAACTTTCCGTCAGTCAAAATCAATATTATACATTAATTGGCAACTTACTAGCAAATATTAGTAGCAAAGAATGAAGTTTTACAAATGTCTCAAAATTATGGAAACATTAAAATGAACAAATTATCGCTGTTCATGGGAGTCGATTTACTAATTTTTAGTAGCTAAAGAGCTTTGCCCTGTGTGAGGTTAAGGATGAGCGCGCCACCTACATTATTTTATAGAACCCAGATTTTTATAATTTTATTATAGACATTTTACATAGGGTTGTCACAAACTTCTACCTAGTGCATTGTATGCATCGATCGTGTCTCTGCCCTCATAAAACGACTGTCAAAATGACAAGAATTTCAAATCAGATATTTCGGTAGCAAACTTTTTGGTAATTAAAAAAAAAAAAAAAAAAAAAAACAGTTTAAAGGGGTGAACGAGGCCACTCAGGAATAAAGTTTTGTTACAGGGGGTAATAGTAAGTAATTTTTTGGAGAACCTTTAAGTTAGAGATTTCAAATAAAGTTGAACAAAAAGAAAATGAGTATACAACACACACTACTGAAAAATATCAGTTCGAGAAACTACATGATTTGAATGAGCTATTGACTTTTATTTGAAATACACATGTACCCTGAAAAAGGAAAGAAGAGTTGGAAAGATAAGTCAAAACATCTGTTCGGTGATGAATTTATCTCAACTGTAACTCTTGTTCCCAACTTAAAAGGACTAAACTGGGTGGGGGCTTGGTAAAATATTGGTACCAAAACCAATAATTTGAAAAGCTTTAATAAACATGATGAACCCTATATTTGATTAAAGGCACCCACTTGTCAACGTACGAAAAACAAATTTGTGCCACGAAAGATCACCTTTGACCGGCGCACGCATTGTACGTAAACTATGTACGGGTACATGATCGTTTTGTGCCACAAAAATAGCCGTCGGTAATGTAGTGATGTGAAAAGCAATTTTAAATATATATATGCAAGGCAAGTGTACAGTGCGCACAAGAATGGTGTGTACGTGTATAACTGCATTACATCGCATACGCGTACACGCGTGCGTACGCTAAAAAAACTTTGATAATAATATTCGTTTGGGTGTGATTAAAAAGAATTTTGAAAGGCAGTTGGTTTTTGACAGAGAAAGAGGGAAGACGTGTAATTGTAGCACAGCTGTGTATGTAATAAAGTCCGAAGACGTTTTGTAACATCTCACTACTGAAGTGTGATCACTGTTTCATTGGTACTCTATAAGACTGAATTCTCCTCCTTCACTTCACACGAAGTTTCCCGGGATCCGTTCCTGAACTGACAACTTTACAGTAATTAGTGATGAGTGGGTGTCTTTAATCGAAAAAACAAACAAACAAACAAACAACCAACAAAAAGATGTGTACATATCCCCTATGTCATGTGGTGATGTTCTTCAGTGGCATAACCAAACTTTTTTTTTTTTTTTTTTTGGGGGGGGGGGGCAAACACATAAGTGGCGGGGGATGCGGGGGGGGGGGGGGGGGGCGCTGTGGGCATTGAAACATTGATTTGTGCATTTTATTGATCTCATGTGTAAGGTGGGTAAGGGTTCTGGCTACGCCAATGATGATCTACCTCAAGTGACGCCAGCACAAACAATGTTCAGGAAGTTATTGATTTTAAACTGTACTTATAATTATGGTAACTTTAAATGATGAGGGTAGAAGACTACTTAAAATCGGGGTGAGGGATATTCATGGAATTGAGAAAAAAACCTAAAGAGAATGGAAAATACTCAAGGAAGCTGAACATTGGACAAGAATCTCTATGAGGATAGGAGAACACTCAAAGAGATTGTAATTAACGACAGGAGAATACTCAAAGAGATTAGCAGAATACTCCAAGAGATTAGCAGAATACTCAAAGAGATTAGCAGAATACTCCAAGAGATTAGCAGAATACTCCAAGAGATTAGCAGAATACTCAAAGATATTAGCAGAAAACTCAAAGAGATTAGCAGAATACTCAAAGAGATTAGCAGAATAATCAAGGACAGGAGAATACTCAAAGGGATTAGCAGAATACCTGAAGGATATGAGAATAATCAAGAGGATAGGAAAAAAAATAGATAGATAGATAGATAGAAAAAAGAAGAGATTGGCAGAATACTCAAGGACAGGAGAATACTCAAGAGGATAGGAGAAAACTCAAAGAGATTAGCAGAATACTCAAAGAGATTAGCAGAATACTCAAAGGATATGAGAATAATCAAGAGGATAGCAGAAAACTCAAAAGATTAGCAGAATACTGAAACAGTGAGAAATTAATTGAAAATAAATCGTTGGAAATAAATTGTTAACAAACTTTAACATTTTATATCTGTACACAAATTCAGAGCAACACTAGTTTTGCAATACTGAAAGTTGTATTCTTGTTTACTTGATTAAAAAAAAACTGACATTAAAATACTTTTATTAACAACTCTTCGTTGGTTGCAAAACCGGAACATTTTTACAGCTAAAATGAAAGCACTCTTCCAACCAAGTTTCTCTTCATGAATAATTCCATAAACAACTTTAATGTAGAATATTCTGGATAGCTAATGAATGATGGAAAATCAGTCGCATCTAAAGTTTCTTAATTAAAGTGCATGATGATTTGACACGTAAAAAAACTACAAAGTACCTAAGGGAAAAAAAGAAAAAAGAAAAAAAGAAGAAAAAGAACGAGTTAACTTGCTGCCAAGTGAAATTCTAAGTGTACAGAAATAGCAAAGTTGTGGATATAAAAATTTACTAAATGACTAGCATTTCATGCAATAATAAGAGCGTCATGCAAAGGGAACACCTTCATATATTAGCTAAATGGTGTTTAATCTACGTTTTAGGTGGAAAAAGAAGAAGAAAATAAACCTTTTTTTAAATAGATAACTCATCCATGGGTGTTCACACTTTTACTGTTAACAACCCAAATGTTCATTTCTGATTATTTAACAAAATTTGATGATTGCAGTACAAGAAACTATCATCGTCAGAACTTTTTTTTCTAATCGAAGATACAAAATGAGTTTTAGAACAAATTTTGTGAGTTGGTCGTTTGTGGGCGTAGTCTCCATATCATTGTAAGTTTAGACCCAAGAAATTCCCTGTTCTTATCAAACATGTGAACAAGAAATTTATCCTGTAAACAGCTGCAGACTTAACTGTACATTTTGGGTTTGAATTTATTTAGGGGGCAGGCCTTTTCAAAAGTTTTTAATATAACTTTTAGTTTTTCCAATGGAAGTGTCCTTGGGAAAATGCAAATGGTCTTGCCCTCTCAAAGATGAACTTCCAGGCCAGCAGGGTGAAATTTTAAATATGGTTTTGAAAGATGATTATAATTCCAACTATACATAGTTTTTGATATATCTGAATACAAAGCACAACTGATTGCATATTTAAAAAAGAACAGTGGGCTGGATTTCATTAAACACTAAGATTCATCTGATGAGTTGTCTGTATCTTGTTGGTGAGTGATGACATTTGGAGTAAATGAATGGTATACATACATGTTCATGAATATTCATTACACTGCACTTCGGGCTTCAAAACATCATCACTTACCAACCGGATTGCCATAGTGTTGTGACATAACACTTTGCTTTGCGCTTAAAAATCCTGATATGCATCATAAGAATAATCTAGCTCTTTTTTGAAATCCAGCACCTCAGCTGACTTTATTTTGCAGTATGTCCTGAATGAGAGAAGCTTGGTTATGAAACTTCACAACTATTTGTTTTTACCCATCTCATAAACCATAACTGGCAACTAAAAAAGAGAGTCATAATTCATGTTTCAGCACGGATTCAACTTTGCATAAATAGGTCTGCCATTATCATGGTTTGGATTTTGCGTTGCATATTTTGAGAGGCAAACGATTGTTGGTCCAATGAGAAGTCCTGTCACACACACACCGGACTATGGATATTACAGTGACTAAAACAGAATCTGATTGGCCAAAGGCTTTTGCATATATCAGAGTGTTTGGCCAAGAACTTTCTCCAGTAGAACAAATAATTTCCATGAGAAAGGGGGGGGGGGGAGGAAGAGCTATTTATTTTATTTATTATTTATTTATTCTGGGTGTGACACCAGGGATTCTCAGAAAAGCAAACTAAATCACTATCCAAGCCAAGAAACCCATGGAGAGAAGACAAGGAAGAAGATTTTAGTTTTAGATGTGGGAGGAAATCCCCAGAGAAATATTCCAGGGAAAACCCATGCAATCAGGTAGGGACTGAAAAACCCAATCCACATAGTGCCCCCGGTGGGATTCGGACCGGGGTCCTAGAGGTGGAAGGCGAGGAAAGATACCACCACTACGCCAACCCGACCGCCCCTATGGAAGTGTGTGTATGCAAAGTATCACCAAGGTCAAGACAGGACAAAAATACAATGCCCTCCTTAAAATTCCAAGCTTTGTGCTTGAAACTAAACACATATTTCATTCAAGCTTAAAAGATAAAATAATGTTTCTTGAACTTTTTAGACTTGTAGTTTGGTAAACTTTTGAGCCAGCTTCACTCTGCTCAGATGGACAATACCGCACAAAACGTCTAATTGGAGTTGACTAATCTTTTCTAAAACCTGGCTGATACATTAGTCAAAATCTTCTCACCATGTAATGTTAACAGGGCATTAATCGAAAAGATTCTGAATTTTGAACTTGATTTTCTTTTGGTTTCCTTGGCGTTGAGTTTTCAAAATTCTTTTCCCCCAAATTTCTCCCAAAATTGTTATTTGGAATCTGTACATTGTATCGAGCAGCAAAGACACCCTTTGTATAGTGGAATAGCTACAAAGTGTAAAAGCGAGATTAAGATTTAGCAATTTATAAGTTCGGTGTTTCTGAATAATTAGCACGTCATATAGACAGGATAAAATGTTGTTGGATAATCCAGAATTATGTGATGTTTGTGTTGACCTCGATGACGCGGGGTTTATCGATGACGCGGGCGGTGCGGTTCCCCTTTTCCACGATACCGATGATCCAAGCGCTGGCCCCGAGTCTGTCCATTTCCTTGCAGTAACTGGCTGCTTGTTCTCTTGGAAACGCGATGAGAAGTCCCCCTGTGAGTAGAATAACAAGAGTAACTAGTTTTTATATCACGCTTTATGTACGGGCATCTCAAAGCACTTGTTACTATTTTTTAAGACAGGTTTTTGAAGTTTTTGAATTATGAAACCCATTTATGTAGCATCTGATAAAGGTTTACAATGTTCTGCAGCGCATTAAGCAGCCACTGCCACAAACATCGGGGCAAGCCCCTTCTCTTAGCGATAAGGTTCTTTTACGTGCGTTACACAACATACAGGACCTATGTCTTTCTGTCCCATCCGAAGGATGAGTCAATAGTGGTTTTGCTTAAAGTGTTTTGCTTAAGGACTCCAGTGTCAAGACCGGGACTGTAACCCACACTCTGCTGATCAGAAACACCAGAGTTTGAGTCCAGTGCGCTTGACCGCTTGGCCACACCACGCCAGGAGAGGTGTGATTGTTTAAAATTTAAAAAAATCCTTTTAATTGGATTACAGTTTCGTCTTGGTCTGGCGACAAAAGCCCAGAATTTACAGAATGTTACACCTCACAGGTTTACAGACTCTCTACATCATTTTAAATAGATGCATGAAGGTTTGGTTACAAGGGCCCGGTCTTTCATCTCTGTGACAGCAGTTTTGCCCCTTTCAAGAAAATCTGAAAGTGCAGGGAGATCAACGAAAAATCTTGAAATCAGAAAAATGCTTACAAATCACAGGATTGAATATAACACTTTTAAGGCCATGATGTTCTTAATGCTCTTCATAAAACATCCAAAAAAGCTAGAGGATCCCAATAAATACGTTCCCGAACCTGTCGTGCACAGGCCTAATTTGCGTTGTGCTGGTACTTTGGTTTAGTTGTGTATTTATTACTTGTTGAAGATACCTGTAATGCGTACAAAATTCACGCCAGGTGCACTGTATCGCTCATAACTATCTGTAAGGAACTAGTACCTGAAGTCTCTGGGGAGTAACCCTGTAGCAATTTGAATTCACTGTATCCTTTGGCGATATGCTGCATTCTGGCGATGACGGGAAGGTTATGGATGGCAAAACTGACTTCTTCTTTCTGGCACTTGGCAAGGTTCTCAGCGTGGCCAAGAATACCAAAACCTGTGACGTCCGTGGCACCGTGGGCATTGTATGTGGCCATCAGGCTGGCGGCTGCAAAGTAGCAACAATGAAAAAAGAATTCAGCATAGTTAAATTTACTGTTTAAGGTACGCTCTCGTTCCCTTACTCAGTCAATAAATAAGCATACAAATAAACAAATAATATTGAATGTGGAATCGATTTTAAGAGTTGATTAACAATATCATATTTTCATTGCAGAGCCAAAATGAAATAATAAGTGAAGGGATTTCTTTGCGAAAAATATAATAAAACTGGACATTTATAGCGCCGGTATCCGCTAATTTTGATGCTGATGGTGCATGAACATTACATTAAACCCTGTCATGAGGCCATTTATTTCATTCCTTAAAGAGGATGGGCCATGGTGATTGATGTTGACGTTATTGTTTAGTTTTCTGCTTTCTATAATTATTGCATCGGACAAACTTGTCTTTTGTGACATTAAATTGACAAAAGAAGTGATATTTGCAGGGAGTTTTTACTCCTTTAACTAGCCCGCCACCTAAATTGATCAAGATCTCGGAAATGAGGGCAGCAAACAAATCATGACGTCACTGGAGGTACTGAATCCCCGGATGGTCTGCACTGAGCAATGCTTCAATGAGTAACAACAAACAGCTGTTTAACACAGGAGTACTTGCTGCGACGTCACTATTCTTTAGAATTTCTGAAGACAACTTTCAGGCACCGACTGCTGTTGTTCTGATTTTGGCTCGAGACGGGGGGTGAAAAGAGGCTCGGAAACTGCCTTTGTAAATGAATAACCACGCATTCTATAATTCCGTCACCGTTTTTTCGTGGTAGATATAGGTGTGTTTAGGGAAATAAAACTTTTTTTTAAAGAGAGACTTCTAGCGTGGCCCACCCTCTTTAAGCTATCTAGGCTACCTGGGGAGCATACAGACTATGCTGCTGTTGTTCTGATTTTGGCTCGAGACGGGGGGTGAAAAGAGGCTCGGAAACTGCCTTTGTAAATGAATAACCACGCATTCTATAATTCCGTCACCGTTTTTTCGTGGTAGATATAGGTGTGTTTAGGGAAATAAAACTTTTTTTTAAAGAGAGACTTCTAGCGTGGCCCACCCTCTTTAAGCTATCTAGGCTACCTGGGGAGCATACAGACTATGCTGCCAAGTATGCAGCACACCATGCCAACAAACCACAACAACCAACTCTGCCCTCACAGGTACCCCTTTACTCCTAAGTGAAGAGAAGCAATTATGGTCAAGTGTCTTGTTCAAGGACACAAGTGTTATGACTAGGAATCAAGAGAGACCCCGCTGACTTAGCCTCCAAAACTTCAGTCTGGTGCACGAGACTGCTTGGCCGTGACACATGCCAAATATCAGCAAAATCAATAACGAACAAGAGTTTTTTGTTTAAGAAGATCACTTACATATTTTATTGAGTTTACACATGTTATAGACAGCCTCCTGGTATGCTCTCTCCACATCTTCAGCTGTAATGAGAGCGTTCAATTTCTTCTTCTTCTCTGGAATGGAAAGCCATTGCCGGGCTGTGATGGCAATCTGAGTACCAAGAGGTTTGGTCAGTACAAGCACATCGCCAACCAAAGCATTGTCGGGACTGTGGATAAGAAGACCTCAAAAGAGTAAGACTTTGGAATGAAAAGTTCACAGGTGACGAAAACTTTTATCTTGCAGCTTTGAGGGTCAAGGTTATATTTAATCTATCTTAATTCTTTGTCTTTTTTACATTTCAATCTTCCATCGGGGTAAGAAAAGTGGATGCTTTATCTCCCAGTCCCAAAATGATTAGAGAAGAAGAAAATATCTGAAAGTAAAGTACTTTGTTAATTGTTCAACTCACCACACAATATCAGTCCCAAGACAAACACTTGTAGCAGTTCCCCCAATTGTACACCAAGGGTTGAGAACTGTTTGACCTCCCCTGACCTTGGTTCCAGCCATGTTTGCCATGTCCTGCAATAAAATCATATTTTTAGTTTAGTATTCGTAAAACAAATAGTAAGATTTCAAATTGAATATTTTGTTTTCTAATCGTAGCTGAAGATGCAGGCTACTTTTAGACCCGATACACAGAGTCAATTGCCTCTATGCATGTGGTCATTGCCCAAATGCCCCTGGTCTTTGCCCAAATGCCCCTGGTCTTTGCCCAAATGCCCCTGATCAATGACCCAATGCCCTGGTCCTCAATGCCCTTGGTCATCACCTCTATGCCCCTGGTCATCGCCTCAATGCCCCCGGTCATTGCATCCATGACCTTGGCCATCGCCTAAATGCCCAGGCTGGTTATCGCCTCAATGCCCCTGGTCATTGCCTCAATGCCCCCGGTCATTGCATCCATGACCTTGGCCATCGCCTCAAATCGCCTCAATGCCCCAGGACATTGCCTCAATGCCCCTGGTCATTGCTTTGATGCCCCTTGAATAGACCGATTGCGGGACCAATGTTTACATGTCATCACGTGACCTATTGTGGGTAACTACGTCATCTGAGCTGATGGCAAACTACTTGCAAATTAATGCCGTGACCGACAGAGACGTACCAAAAGTCGGGTTTTGGTAATAATAACACAGTTACTAAGCCATGTTATTAAAGTTGTATGTTGTGACATTGATATTAATCACATTACTGTTTCACAAAAGAAGTTTATTTTGAGTTACGCACTACCGGCGTCCAACAACTATATAGCTACCTGCCTGTTATTTTGTTTGTAATGTAGGCCTAAATCACTGTAAAAAAAAAAGGGTAAAGAACGTTGGAAAAATTAGCATTTATACCTAGCCTTGCAAAATTTCAAATAGGCAAAGGAATCACACAGTTTTGGAAAGCAATTTCTTTGGATGATTCAGCTTCAAAACTTTGAAATTCTTGTGTTGAAAAGTTTGTGATCGCGGTCGTCTGGCCTAAACATTCTGTCGTGCACTAGTACACATCGTGCACATTACTTGTACAATTTCCAAAACTTGCTGGAACTGTCCTTACTGGCTTTATTCAACCACTCGAAGGTGTCACAAACTCTAGAATATTTTCCACAGATTTCGAGAAAGAAAAGCCTCGATCGAATAAACAAACGCAACAATCATCATGTACCGTACAGCACTTTCCTATGGAGGACATCGTGTTTGTTTACATTTAATACCCACAATAGGTCACGTGGGTGAAGTAAGTTTCCCTCAAGGAGTCAGACAAACTGCCCTACCCATAAAAGAATGAAGTAACAGGTGTGTACTTTTAAGACTTTATGTAAGAGGTACCTACCCTGAAGCCTCGCATCATCAGGGGAATTATAACCTCACGCTCTTTGTCACTGAACCTCTGAGGTACACCAAGCAACATCAACATGTTGTCACACTCAAGGACGCCCATGGCGTACACGTCACTCAGCACATTGGCACATGCTATTTGGCCCTATAGGAAGAGAAAAAATTGATACTACCAATTAAGTTTCACCTTTCACTAATACCCCCATAGAGATCAAATACCTATGGAAAATGAGAAATAAGTGTACAATTTTGCTTGAGGGTAAAAAAAAGAAGAAAAAAAAGGAAAGTTTGTAATGCCTTTCATCATTCATTTCCTGATTAAAATTGTCCACAAAGACTAAATGTTCGGAATGTTGCAATTTGTTTCTTACCAACAGTTTTGTCAAAGAAAGTTTTGAAAATATGCTTTTCGAAAAACAGTTTTCCAATATGTTACTTTAAGTTTTTGTGAATTTCTTCTCAAAAAGATTCGGCACGAATCTTGAATTTATCTCACCATAACATACGGATCATCCACCAAAGGATAGAAAAAGTCGGTGGTTTCAACGAGGCAAAGTCCGCCATGTTGCAGAGGTTTCACGCTGCAGTCGCTGCCAATTCCTAAACAAAGAGAAAAAAACAAACAAACAATGTTTTTGGAATAAGATTTTACTGTGTTTTAAACATGGAAAGGAAGTAAGGAAGAACTACTATGACATCATATGAAAATATCAATTATCTGTTCGCCATTAAAAGTAAGAATAACTCTTGACAATATGAATTATCTTAGATGAGCTATCGCCTGAAAAGAACCCTTCTTCAGTTTTGGGTTGCCCAGTTGGGATGAAAATTTAATTCCAGTGAAAAATTGTTTCATTGAAAAAATATTAATACAAAAAGTTAAACTCTGCAACTGTAAAATATAAAACAAATTTAAAAATGTTTAATAAGCTTTTAGTTATTACTTTAACATGTCCTTTTTAATGGTGGACAGATGGCCACCTTTATCTTGTATTGTAGTCTAGTAGTATTCAAATTATTCATAATAATATGCAAATTAGTCCAACTTATCAGGCTTGGTCACTGCATTCCTTTGGTCACTGGCACTGCTCTGCATTTATGGCCACTGACTGGTCTTCACTAGTATTCAGTGCAATGAGCTAAGTCCTTTTGATAGTTATTAGTATTTTCCCCACAAAATTGTGTCTAAAATATCTTTTAACTGAGAAAGAACGTGAGACTTATGATAATTGATTATACTAGACATAAAAGTTATAAACGATAACGATACACCAGAAATAAATTACCAAAAAAACAAACAAGTGTTGATGAATGGTAAGACATACGACTTCCCTGGTACACTATGGCTCCCTAGCTTCGAACATTAAACCTATCTTAACTTGTGGAGACTTAGGTCGCCCCGGTTTTTAGACAATTTGATCACTTCAGAGTTAATAATTCACTACTCCTACGAACTTAATAACTCACCAAACTCTGTTCGTTGCAGCATCATCTCTTCAGCTGACTTGCCTCCGTCATCCTTAAACTCATCGAGAAGCTTAAGGAGGTCCTTCTGAGGAACCTTCCATCCAACTCCTTTAGGATCCGTGAAAGTGTAGTTCGTTAGCTGGAAATCTTTGTCCAACCCATGAGCAACTGGATCGAAAGGGGAACGCCGAGACCCCATTATAGCCAGCAAATTTCACCGATTTTTATCGAAAATGTGATTCTATGGGGTACAAACTTGTTACCATGCCAACGGTGTTGAAGTGGAACGAAATTTTAAGGTGATTTTGTGAAATAAAACGGCCACAAATTGCCACGCTAAGGCAAGGGAAAAGTTACCCTGGTAGCCAATGTACGTGGTAAAATATACCACAATGCATCATTCTCCAGGCACGTTCGTTTATTGCAAGAAAATTAATCAAGATTTTTTGGAATTTTAAAGAATTGGAGTATTTACACCAAATAACTCAGATCATTTAAAATATTTAGTGAAAAAAGTACATTTCATCTTGTGAGAAAATAAATAAATTATAATTTTGCCGCATTTTAGACGAACTAATGCATCACAAATTATTACTAATTCGGGGAGTCACGTAGTTAATTGAATGTACCTGGGGAGTCGCACCCTGTTTCGCATAAGCTAGAGATTTTGTGCAAGCAAGATTGGAAGAATAAAAATTGCTTTCTGGGTTCAATTATTGTGGTGCTCATAAAAATCTTCGTAGACGTTGGAACTAACATTTGAAGTTATATTATCTTTTTGACTAGGACCGCTTATTTACCCATTGATAGCTTCGAGGAAAGTTGAAATTTACTTTGCATAACAATTCCAGTGGCCCATTTTCCCTTTAAATAAATGTAGGCGAACCGCCGAGGTTGCGCGGATTGCAGCACCTGTGGTGATATTGATTTGATTTTTAATGTAAAAAAAAACTAATAAAATAAAATATGGCAGCATAACTTTCATAAGGTGGATAGTATTATTATACCATGAACTTAAATATCCGACTACTGAGGGAAAATAAAACTTCAGAAATTAAGAATAAAGAGATCATGTAGAGGCAGGGGTTTTAAATGTTTGAGCGTGATAAATACATTTTTGAACAAAAAGTCCCCTTCCCCCCATCCATCAGAGCTTCCTCCGATCACCAAAAGACCATCTAGGGTACTAATTAAAAGCGGGGTATATCCACTTGTCTAGTCATACCGCCACCAACGTTAACACAATTGCAGGTGTGTGTGCGTTTTCTCAGTGCAGGAAGGACAAATCTAATTAATTTTTAGAATAGAAGTCCCGGCGACCTTGTTATTTTATTTTATAGTAGTAATTTAGTATTTTTGTATAAAAAAAAGATACAACCATTTTGTTATTGCGAACCGTTGACAAGATTTATGAAAATGTACAGCCAAAAATTAAAGCAATAAGTTGTACCATAGAGAATGGAAATTCCCGTCCCGGCGCCCAAACACTCCCCCATAATTTAATTTTGTCTCAGAGATCCATCAGTTCATGCATTAAATCGCTGGGGTCCAAATTTCCGATTCATCTGGTTTTGTTCATGTACCCAAAATCAAATACTCTTTGTTTAAAACAATCTTGAACTACGGTTCAGATCAATCAACAAAGTTAAATTATTGGGAGTGAATAAAACAAAATTAATAGTCTTGGTGCCGCTAGCTGTTCGTGTAGATACAGCGCCCTCTACCGGCGACAACTCGTGATATAGGTGGCTCGTGAACTACAGAACAGAAACGTCTTGAACCAAGACTATAGAGTGAGAAAATCAACGTGAACTTGAGCTTATAGACCGATTTCGCGACAATGTTGACATGCGGTCACGTGACCTCCTACTGGGTATAACGCCATACAGCTGATGGCAAAATACGTGTTAAGAGATAGGCCGTAACACGAAGTGAGTACGAAAACAGTTAATTTTACTTTTTTTTAATAAGTGATTAAATCAGCCCCTTTATTTAAAGTATAGCATTAATTTAAATCACATCTCTTTTTTATAATTCAACAGAATTCTACTAAAAAGAGTTTTTTTTAGCCATGCACTACCGGCATCGGACGACTATTATGTAGCCACCCGCCTGTTATTTTGTTTGTAATGTAGGCCTAAATCACTGTAAAAAAAAAAGGATAACATTGTTAGAAAAGTGAGCATTAATACCTAGCCTTGCAAAATTTCAAATAGGCAAAGGAATCACACAGTAATTTTTGGAAAGCAATTTCTTTAGAGGATTTCAGCTTCAAAACTTTGAAATTTTTGTGTTGAAAAGTGTTTGGTGATCGCGGTCGTCTGGCCTAGCGTTCTGGTGCACTGTACACATCGTGCACATTTATACGGTACTTGTACAATTTTCAAGACTTGCTGGAACTGTCCTTACTGGCTTTATTCAGCCACTGGAAGGTCTCTGGTACAAACTCTGGAATATTTTTCACAGATTTCGAGCAAGAAAAGCCTCATCGAATAAACTAAATGTACTAATCATCGTGTACCGCACCGCACTCTCCTATGCAGGACGTCGTGTGTGTGTGTTTACATTTTATACCCAGAAGGGGTCACGTGACGCTGATCGCGCAATCGGTCTATTAATAAAAGGGAGTGCTGTGAATACAGCACGCAGGGTATGGTGGTGAGCAAAGAACATGATTCTATAGACGATAGGCTAAATGCCCGTCCCGTCGTGCCGTCGCTTGTCTTTCCGTCGCCTTTTGCCGTCGTCGCCCGTCGTGTCGGCGTCGCACCGTGTCGTGCCGTCGCCCTTCGTGCTGTCTCCTCGTCTGTCTTCGACAATAATCAATCTTGTTTTTTTTTTTCAAGTAAATCAGTTTGAAAGAATTTGAGATTCCTTTCTCACAAAACATGTAAATGAATAGACCTAGAAACTAGTTTGTTTTCAGATTTCTTTTTACATTTCATAAGGGTAAACATAATAAACTTGCAATATGCACATTTGACTTTGAGGTTGCACAATAAACTTCAGCCAAAAATAAGTAAGTCAGCAAAAATGTCATAAATCAGTTTACTTCTACATTTCAATTTATTTCACGCACATTTTTTCTCTGAGTTAAAGGATAAAAACTCACTTTGTTTACAACTTTTTGTAGGACCACCCTCGACGAACCCGACGTCTCTCAATTCGTCAACAGGGTAATTGGACATCGATACAAACATTACCAGTACAAAATCCACTCAGAGCCTCTTCGTGTTTTTCAGCACCCAAGTGACGTTCCGGTTGCGCCTAAAATGTGGTACAAAAATTTCAAGATACAATTTGCATGTAGGCCTAATCATGGTAATGATGTATAACCCGACGTGTAATTAAAATGCTATGTAGCAAATACCCCGGTTGCCCCGTACACGCAACTTACAGCAGGCTTTGCTGAATAGTTTTCTTGGTGCTTTTCTTGTTATATTCTAAATCCGTCGTGTTCATGAGCCTGAGACCGTAACACCTTGAGTAGTGGTCCCACGAAGAAGTGGCTGCACTCGTAGTCGTACATCAGTGGTCATCGAATTTTCATGGAAATCATTCCAATTTCTGTTAGTACTGATTATTGTCCTCAGCGAAGATGAAAAAAGATCATGCAGTTCCATCAGCAAAACTTCCCTGGTAATGGTATATGGGGGAAATAGAAACGCATTACTTAAATTAGGCACTCGTGTGAAAAATTTTCACAAAATTTAAAGTAAATCAGTGCACCATGGAAATCTGGCACTGCTACTGCAACATGAAACGCAAAAAGACGGTTGACTTTTCTTCCACGGGGTGGCTCACTCGCATTTATATCCTTCCGCAGCCACTGAAAATGTCTTCAAATTTCATGTTTTTTTTTGCAGTTAGACCTCTATGTTTCTTGTAAAGCCTTCCCAATACAGCTTTAGGTGCATAACTGTCATGTTTTGTTAACTTCTAATTTTGAACTTTATAAAAATACAAACTATATATTTCCCCTGTGCGCGAAGGGATACTGACTCTTTACGACCTACATGGAAAGTATGCGTGTCGTCTGCCAACATTTTAGGGGAGAATTTTAGGGCTCGCCATTGGTCAACAGTTCATAACAATCCGCTACTGATTGGATAATATTGGGAATGATGTTTAGCCATGATAGCCAAAATCTCAGCGCATTATAATGTCTTGTTAGTCAAAGCTGCTCGTGGATAGTTCCCTGCAAATTTTTACTTAGCAAATAAAACTTCTGGTTAGCAATGTTTTCTAAAATGTCTTTGGAATTGGGCAATGAGCTTTTCTAAGCACAGTGACAGGCATTGATATACCCAATCTCATAATTCGGTTATAAGTAGAAGACCAAACATGTGTTCCTTCCAACCTCAGTTTGTATTTTTTGCTTAATTTCCGTTTGTTTTTTTTAAAGCGAATTTAGTTGCTTTTTGGAGAAATGACTTCAAACCTGTCTGCCCAAAACAAAACAGAAAGCCTATGTTCGGGGCTTACCAAGAGCGCAAGATGCTGTAAACTGATACTAATAGACCGATTGCGCGACCCATGTCACGTGACCTGTTGTGGGTATTAAATGTAAACAAACACGACGTCCTCCATAGGAAAGTGCAGTACCGTACATGATGATTTAATTGTGGCATTTGTTTATGCCATCGAGGCTTTTCTTTCTCGAAATCTGTGAAAAATATTCCAGAGTTTGTACCAGAGACCTTCAAGTGGCTGAATAAATCCAGTGAGGACAGTTCCAGAAGTCTTAGAAATTCTACAAAGGAATTATATGTTCACAATGTGAGCGCCGGCAGTCACATCACAGTTTAACAAAGACGGCACCCTTTGTGATTTGACTGCAAGTGCCCGCGTGCGCAGTATCTGGGTGAGAGTTCATCTTTCCATGCACAGCCACAGGCCTGCTATAATCAGGACGACACAGCCCCTTTAAAAAAAAGACCAACCCCAACCCCACTGTAAAAAACATTACTTTTTGCCACACATCTACACAGCCAGGGCAGCCTGAATTGCAGTTTAAAGGAAAAACAAATTTTTAAACAAATACTTTTCTTTCAAACAATATGAGTTTTAATTTCTCAACAGAGAACTTTACAGTGTGGCACTCTCCTTGCTGAATTATTACATTGTATTCGCATTATATAGAAAGTTACAACTTAAACTAAAACTTGTTTTACTCCAAATTCATTGTGTATTTTACAAATCATTGTTGAATAAAGTTTGATTTTGATTCAGTTAAAAATCAATAATGTAATTTTTCACTGATGCTTATCAAAGCAATATTCTTCCCTATCCTCAAAAGACTAAATCAAATTACATTATAAGAATAAGTTACAGTAGATTAACGTTTTTGTAAAATCTTTCTAATTAAAGATCTTAAAACATATGAGGAACATCAAGAGTATCGTTTGCTAAAATAATCAAACAAGACCAATTTCATTCAAGTAATGTTTTATGTTCATGAGAAATCAAGCTAACACAACGTTTTTCTTTACTTTTCCTTTAGGAAGTTTCCCCCAATTATTATTCATTTTTATTACAATCATGATCTGTCACAATTTCTTCTTTTGTCAGCAATGTGACTACTTCAAGCATAAAAAATTCTCAGCAGACTTGTACCATTACAAAAATGTTGCTTTTCCATATTCAAGATTTTAGTTGATAACAAAATTATAAACAAATGCTGCAGAAGAAAAAACAAACCACAAGAGTAATAAAACGGCCAGAACAGACAAAGGAGAAAAACCAACAAAAGTTTTAAGAATGAAAAGTGGGGCACTTAAAACTTAAATATTTAGATTTAGGTTAATGGTAATGTGCAACTCTATTATGACATTTCTGATTGTGGCTGGCGCAATGTTGTTCTAACAGATAATAATAATATGTATTTCTTATGCGATTTTTCAAGCCAAGTAGATCTCTTAAAGCACCCTATACTATTACTACCCCTGTTCATCAGGCTTTAAGCACTCCTGAAAACATCTCATCTCCTTAGGAGTATGCAGCACCAGTGTAGGGTTCTGCCAAGGATTTTTTTAGTGGCGGAAAAAAAAAATGCGGCCCAACGCACAGCGTGCACGTGCGCGCTGCGGTTGGGCCGCCATTCCACAGCGTGTATGCCCCGTTGAGTCGTGGAAAAATAGTTTACGGCATAGCACGGTCTCGCTCTGTATGTTCATTTTCTGTTGTATTAAACGCTATGAAATAGGGTACGTGATGATGAAACTGGTATCATGTTATGTCAAGCGTAAAGCTATGATCAGCGTAACTGGAAACCATTGCAAAATCAATGCGGTCCGCTGGAAAAGACTCAAAGTTTCAAACTAACATACGTTAATGTTAAGAAGTACTCGAAACTAATGGTTTTGGATACACCTTTTTACTGGTAATTGCAGAATTTTACATGTTTTTGAAAATATGTGAAAGGAAATGGGCAATTTTAATTCAAAAACTTTGAAAATGAGTGGTGGTCGGAAAAAGAGAAAATTTCGCCAGTGGTGGTCAGGGAATCTTGAGTGCTGGGCGGGTTTTCCGGCACCGACCACGGTGGGCAGAACCCTGCCGGTGGGCACAGGTTGCTAATCATTCACATCAACAGACTCAAATCTCGCAGGTATCCATTTACTCCTGAGTGATGAGAAGTGATTATAGTTACATGTCTTGCTCAAGGACACACAAGTGTCACAGCTGGGTTTGGAACCTACACTCCGTTGACTCAGCCACCAGAACTTCAGTTCGTTGCACTACATCGCTCGGCCACGACACAGAGCAACACATGAGACTGGTGACCCATGTTAAAGAACACTATTATTGAAAACTATCCTATTTCAGTCTTGATCGTTGAGCAGTGTTCCAATTTTCATCAAACAGTCCACGCTGGGGTGGTAGTGGAAGGAGGGAATCTGGTGCCCTGACTTACTGTTGAATATCCCAGGCTGAGGCAGGTTGACGCAGTGTCTTGTGATCAGATGAAGTTTTGACATCATCTATGGGATGCAAAACAAAACGGATATATCAAAAACTGTCCTAGAATTGAAACAAAAAAAGATGAAATGATAACTTTTCGCCTTCTTTTTTCCCCCACAGATTTCCTTCAATTTGAAGTCTGTCTCATTCACTAATTAATTACTTTTTTCCCCTCTTCACACCTTTGATGTTGTCTGTTGTGTTTCCAACCTGTTGTGGTTAAACTAGCCCCTTCTCTCTCCCCCCCCCCCCCCACCACCCCTGCTTCCGTGTCTCCTTTTTGATTGTTCATCCCTTGCTTCTTCTGACTGCATTCTGCCTAACTCTTTTCACTTCTTTCCACCTGACTGCTTCTGTTACTCCAGTATACTTGTATGTGCATGTTGTGTTGTCATTTAGCCTTTGAGAAAGACTCTGCTAGGGTCGAAACATGAGTCTATTGTTTTTTTTCTTCATTTTTACCATAGTCCACGTCGGTAAGCAGTCCTCAACAGCAAATTCTATTTTCTCAAAAAAGATGAGACTCCAAGGATATGTTTTATCAAACATTAGTGATGGACAAAAATTTAAATCAAAATGTTCTTTTTACAAATCATTTTGCAACAAATAATATCAGTTACAAAAACAAAGATTTCAAAATTGCACCCAATTACTCCTGATTTTACCTGAAGAATTCTCTGACAGTCTACTCGTCTCATGAAATCCTTAAAGTTATCCAAGATGGCGGATTCTTTGATACCAGGCTTTTCTGTGACAAGAAGACTTATTACTTTCATCAGTTTGAAGAGTTCCTGGTGGTTGATAGTGCCGTCCTCCTTCCGCCATGGATATGGCAGGAATTTCACCGGCTCATAGACACTAAAACAGAATTGAGATGAACTAAATCGTTTAGGTATCAAAAATTCTAACAACATATTGTATTTGTTGTTTGTGAGATGAGTTACTCCCTAAAGGCACCTAGACAATTTGAGAGAGAGCATTTTCGGTAAATAATTCATTGCACTGCTTTTCAGAAATCTGCAAACGGGCTGAGCAAGTCTCTTGCGTATTAAAATGCTGGGTCCATTTTTTTGTTTTCTTCACATCTTACGTGGCAACCATGTGTTCCCTAATCTGTGGCGTGTTGTGGCCGAGTGTTCTGGCGCACGCACTGGACTCAAGCTCTGGTACTTCTGACCAGCAGAGTGTGGGTCTGAGTTCTGGTTCTTAAGCAAGACACTTAAACTTTATTGCCTTGTCTTCCGGATGGGATGTAAAGCCAAAGGACCCGTGTGTTGTGTAATGCATGTAAAAGATCCCAGCTTACACTAATCGTTAGAGAAGGGGTTAGCCCCTGTGTTTCTGGCATGGTTAGCTGAAGATTGCACCCATCACATTGTAAATCATTGCAAGGTGCTATATAGGATTTCCTCAAATCCTACTCGCGGCACTTGTGTCCTTGACCAAGATACTTTACCATAGTTGCTTTGTCCTTCGGATGGGACATTAAGCCGTGGGTCCTGTGTACTAGGATAGGTAGTGCACGCAAAAGAACCCAGAACACTTATCGTGGAAGATTAGGGGTTTACCCCGGTGTTTCTGGTTCACATGGCAAGCACCCTTAATTACAGGTTTCCTCAGGCTTGAGAGCTACAGTGATTAAGTTCACTTATGAGGCATCCTTGGTTTCATTACCAGAAATATATAATAGTAATAGTAATAGTAATAAATGGGTCTCATAATTCAACAACTCAGAAATACTGTCTTAAAAAAACAACATAATGATTGTTTTTTTTGTTTGCAACTCCTTAAATGAAAGCTTATAACTTTCTCAAATTTAAAAAAATAAGCTAAATCTTAATTTTCGAGTCATGTCAGCCAAAAATCAGACCTAGGATCTTTAGAGGTCCAGTCAATTCTTCTTACCCGCTATAAACCTCAAACTGTTTCCTCTTTGATGCAGCACTGCGTCCACTCTGGGTTGTATTTTGCTCGACCTCCAGGATTTCCTCAACACCGTCATCTTGTTCTCTCATTGATGATTCTGAGCTCCTGACATCCGTTTCATCTCTTGTCGACTGCTCATCTGCAACCATGTCAATAATGTCTGAGTGAACTTTGCCCTCTGACCTTTTTAAGAGGTCACCCTGTTTGGGAGAGACCTCCGACATATTGTCTGTATCAAGTTTCTTGTGTTTATCGTCTTCTAAACCTCCTTTCGCAGTGCTGTTTTCACTCGGACCTGAAGCACTCAGTTCCTTCGTCAAGTCAACAGTTTGATAAGATCGAGTGTCAAGGTAAGGCGTTACTGTGCTCGGCTCCACACAAGCTGTCTCCTCCCGAGAAACTGATCTCTGTGACACATTTGATTCTTCAGTTAGATCTACCGTCTCTTGAGAAATGTCTTGGCACAGCCTCTTCTTGCTTGGCTCTGAATCCATCCATTGAGCAGGAGAGACCAATCTTTGTGAATTGATGAGCCAGAGAGAGACATGCTCCATAGTCACGAGGCAGAGCTCATTGGCGCCGACTTCAAACACCTGGAACGAAAATCCAGAGAAGATTTAGAATAAATAAATACATGTGGTGCCGTTTTGTTTTGGGGAGACCACGTACCGCCTGACAAACTTTCAGCTGTGCTGGTAACAATAGTTCAATTAATCAGCCAGTTAAGTTTGAAATGGCCATCATATACTTTTTGTTTAGATTTTTAATGGTGTTTTGCACTGGTGGCTGCCCATGGTTTTCCAATCAACAGCTGGTAGAGGGTCAGACACAGCAAAGGCAAGGTCCAATTTTGTTATTGAAGAACATTCATCTTTAACTTTGCAACTTTTCAAGTAACATTTTTAATTATTTGTGTAAATTGTCATCGCTTTTGTATAGTGTGATCGATTTCCAATTTAATTCCATTCCTGTTACTGGCATTTCATCGCTGTTGGTTGGAAATAAAATTCAAACAATTAAAAAAATAAAATAAAATGAACAAATAAAATACAAAAAGGATGTACCATTTGCTGCTGCAGTAACAAGTCTATGCACTTCAACAGCGGCACCTCCGTCTGAGAGTCTGCATTTACTTTTGCCATGATCCTTTTAAACTTAGGAATGGTCACCCCAAGAAATCCAGCTTCATTGATCTTTCTGTACACTTTGATGATTGTCGAAATCGCTGGAGAACTGAGGCCCAACTCTGAACACCTAGAAGATAACATTTACATTCAGGAGATAAAAGTGTTTGTCTATTGATTATTGCTAATCATCTATTGATCAATATATATTTACATTAGGGGCGTGTTTCGGCAACCTCTACCCAAAACACGTTTGAGCTTCAGTAATTGGTCGAGTGTTTTCACATTGTTTAGTTGAACTCCAGTGACAGAGCTGTTCCGACAAAACCGTAACGGAGTTGGTGCTTCAGATAGGCTTGGTTTCATCTGGATTTTACAAGCTGACCAAAATTTGGACGAAATTCTTTTAAAAATGAAAAACCTCAAAGCATACCACTCCAATAATGTTGGTAAAAGTGTAAAGACCGATTTCTATTACTTGAAAATAACATAACGGCTGTAGATTTTGAGAGCATTAATTTTCAAGAGATATACCTAACTGTTTCCTGCTATCGACCCGTCTCTCGGAAATTGTTTCGGTAAGTGAATTTTGTGCCAGAAACTTGTTTAAATCGGGGTCGGCAAAACAAGCCCCTAATGCTCTGACCGGCAAAATTAGAAAGACAAAATTAAGATTCTTCACCTTTCTGTCAGTTTCTCCACACTGGCTTCTCCTTGGTTGATGTACTTTGCTGTCCTTAGCTCCTGGATATACAAAGCTTCTGAATGCTCGTGTGAACTACAAAAAGTCTCCATCCCTGTGAATTTCTTACAAGGTCTGATAAGATACTCAAACAGGCTAGAAAAAGAGTTGGTTGGATAGGATTGATCAGGGCTGGTGATGGAGTTAGGGGAATTGAGTCTGAGTTTTAAGGTAAACGAGCTGAAGACGATGTTATCTTGGAGATTGACGATTCTTCCTTTGCCACAGATTCCTGGAGCATAGTGACCTTGGGCTAGGAGCCACTTTGTAAAGGAACTCTGGGAGGCAGCTAGGCATTTCATGGTAGGGTTTCTGGGGGCTGGTTTCTGCTGAGAGCCTGAGGTGATCTTGAGTTTACCGTCGTCTTGTACCACTTCGACAGAGTCTGTTGGAGCCTGTTTGGATTCCAAGGCTTGATTACCTCCTGTATTGTCAGCTCTTGATCGGGTCGTACTCAACCGTACCCCATCCGTTAACCCTGTATCATCACTGTTTTTCAGTATTTCTTTGCTAATGAAGTAATTATGATCACTGTGAGTATGAAGGCTGCTGTCTAGTCCTGTTTGTGCACTCTCAATCTGTGAACCACTGGCGAGCTCTTCAAGCATACCCATTACATCGCCTGCCCTGCTTGGACTCGGAGGTTTAACTTCCTGCAGGTATGAGAGGCCTTCAACAGAACCTGCATTATCAACCTTCCCGTCAACGTCCTCAAAAACAACTCCCACGTCATTCGTTGTTGTCGTCTCTCCACACTGTGCAGCGCCCTCTATGGTGTCCATTTTCGCTCCTGTGCCATCTTCGTTCACGTCATCATCCTCCTCATCTTCATCTTCTGACTCCTCATCTGTATCACTCTCCGAGTCAGAATCCACGCCTTTCTTAAGAAGTCCCATCTGCTTCAAGGTTTCACGGTCCAACAAGTTGCTGTCCACTACAACCAGCTGCTTTGGCACAACGATCGTACATTTTATCTGCACAAAGAAAATATAATCTCATCATTCAGAATTCTTGAAAAATGAAATCAGCCAATATCTATTTTTCTTATCAAAAGGTCCTTTTTACCTAGCAATTTATCTAATAAAGGCAGTGGCGTAATCAGTGGAGAGTCCGCCCCCCCCAACTCAGAACCCTCCCCCCACCCTTACCTCCAAATATATTTCGGAAAAATGCACAAATGAATGGTTCAATACGGCAAAAGCCCTCAAAAATTATGTTGTTGCCCCTTCACCCTTAGAATTTGGAAAGAGTTTTGAGAATTTTTGAAAATGTTTTCAGAAGTAAGATAGGGAAAAAGGTTTATAACAGTCACATTTTATATTAGAAATTTATTTTAAAAAATACCATAATTTTAAACTCTATAATAGATACTTTTGTTGGGCAAATGTTCAAAAGTTTTAAAATAAAATGTATTTTTTTTGGTAAGGAAAAGGTCCAAATAGTTGTTTACCTGATCCTCAGCAAGAAGAATAATTTGACAGGCGCATGCTCCAGGACAGACGGCAGGAAAATGGACACCTTCACCTGGCTCTAAAACATCACACCAAAAAGGAAAAAAATTTCAATTCTTTTTAGCCTTTTTGAGGTAGGGCGGACACTAAAAAAAAAAGTGCACTGTTTGGTTTTGGTGTAAACAGACAAATTTATCCAAACCAATTAGTGCCTTAGTAATGTGTCCACTACATCTCAAAATGGTGGACACATTGCAAGCCATTTTGAGATGTTGGACAAATTACCAGGACACTATTTGGTTTGGGTAAATTTGTCTGTATACACCCAAACCAAATAGCCCTCTCCTACAGTGTCTGCCATACCTCAAAACGGCTAATGAATCCAAACATGGCGTTTTTTTAATTCCTGATTTAAAGTCATCACCTTGGAACCAACTCATGGTAAGATGAACCACGGGCGTCCTTCCAAAACCCTGATCCAGACCCTGATGGAGGACGGTGGAGCAGTGACTGCTAATGAACTCAAGACACTGATGATGGAATAGACCGATCCATTAAGCCCCGCCTACCTCAGCAACTGCTTAGCAACTTCACATGGCCTGACTTTCTTGCCACGAACGGTTGCGAACACACACACGTATCCGATACACACACGTACATTCATTCGTGAGCGGTATGGATTAATCATTCAGTTTCGTGGCCTTTTTGTTAAGTGCCTTGTGTCCAAAGAACATGCAAACAGGAACACTGTTAAACCACTTTTACACAACTGTACAGGGACCACTGCTGTGGGATTTGCACCAACAGAAATACGAAAACATTAAAGCAAAAGAAAAGTAAGTACAGTTGTGTGTGCTGCTGTGTGTCAGAACAATGGCGGCGGTTTGTTTACTTTTCTAATGGGATTTTTTAACGTGTTGGACATTTGTCGGAGGCTGTGATTGGTCAATATGTTAGTAGGCGGGGCTTACTAGATCTGTCTATAGATTTCTAAGATTTATTTACCGGCTTCTTTGATTGCTTTCAGGCAGGTTACAACTTCATCCGGCACTTCCAGAGGGATCTTAGGTTTGATGTGTTTGAAGTAGGTGGTAGAAAGCTGGTATGACATCGGCACGCTGGGTGCGATCCTCTTTTGTTTAACAATACCTTCTCGCTAGGGAAGAAATACAGATAAAAACCACAAGAAAAATGTCAATGAAATATGGCTTGCTTCAAAAAGGTATGAATGTATGAATAATCCAGAGAGGTTTGCTGTTAAAAGTTCATGTGTCATTGCCAAGCGTTCTCGCCATTGAACTTAAGCTCTGGTGGCTGAGTCCATAAGTCATCGGAGTGTGGGTTTGATTCCCGGTTGTGACATTTGTGTCCTTGAGCAAGACACTTGACTATAGTTGCTTCTCATCACCCAGGAGTAAATGGGCATCTGCAAGGGAAGCGATTGTTGACGTGAATGATTAGCAACCTGTGCGCTGATTTTGGTGTTGGTGCTGCATACTCCTGAGGAGTTGAGATGGTTTTAGGAACGCTTAATGCCCAATGAACAAAGGGTGTAAGTATACACTTGTCATCTATGCACTTCAAAATAAAAACGAAGTATTAAAATAAAAGTTGACTTACGGCTCGGGAGATAACTCCCTCTAAGCGACAGAACAGAAAGACATCATGTAGAATACTAGCATCATACTGCTCATACAACTTGTATGCCAGTCTGGCATTATAGTCACTACAATTCTGGGACATCAGGGAACTCTGAAATTAAAAAGGAATTGTACTCCGTTAAAAAGAAAGATACAAGATTAGGGGTCAACTTGTATGCCAGTCTCGCATTATAGTCACTACAATTCTGGGACATCAGGGAACTCTGAAATTAAAAAGGAATTGTACTCTGTTAAAAGAAAGATACAAGATTAGGGGTCAACTTGTAGTATGCCAGTCTGGCATTATAGTCACTACAATTCTGGGACATCAGGGAACTCTGAAATTAAAAAAGGAATTGTACTTCGTTAAAAAGAAAGATACAAGATTAGGGGTCAACTTGTATGCCAGTCTGGCATTATAGTCACTACAATTCTGGGACATCAGGGAACTCTGAAATTAAAAAGGAATTGTACTCCGTTAAAAGAAAGATACAAGATTAGGGGTCAACTTGTATGCCAGTCTGGCATTATAGTCACTACAATTCTGGGACATCAGGGAACTCTGAAATTAAAAAGGAATTTTACTCTGTTAAAAGAAAGATACAAGATTAGGGGTCAACTTGTATGCCAGTCTGGCATTATAGTCACTACAATTCTGGGACATCAGGGAACTCTGAAATTAAAAAAGAATTGTACTCTGTTAAAAGAAAGATACAAGATTAGGGGTCAACATGTATGCCAGTCTGGCATTATAGTCACTACAATTCTGGGACATCAGGGAACTCTGAAATTAAAAAGGAATTGTACTCTGTTAAAAGAAAGATACAAGATTAGGGGTCAACTTGTATGCCAGTCTGGCATTATAGTCACTACAATTCTGGGACATCAGGGAACTCTGAAATTAAAAAAGAATTGTACTCTGTTAAAAGAAAGATACAAGATTAGGGGTCAACTTGTATGCCAGTCTGGCATTATAGTCACTACAATTCTGGGACATCAGGGAACTCTGAAATTAAAAAAGAATTTTACTCTGTTAAAAGAAAGATACAAGATTAGGGGTCAACTTGTATGCCAGTCTGGCATTATAGTCACTACAATTCTGGGACATCAGGGAACTCTGAAATTAAAAAGGAATTTTACTCTGTTAAAAGAAAGATACAAGATTAGGGGTCAACTTGTATGCCAGTCTGGCATTATAGTCACTACAATTCTGGGACATCAGGGAACTCTGAAATTAAAAAAGAATTGTACTCTGTTAAAAGAAAGATACAAGATTAGGGGTCAACATGTATGCCAGTCTGGCATTATAGTCACTACAATTCTGGGACATCAGGGAACTCTGAAATTAAAAAAGAATTGTACTCCGTTAAAAGAAAGATACAAGATTAGGGGTCAACTTGTATGCCAGTCTGGCATTATAGTCACTACAATTCTGGGACATCAGGGAACTCTGAAATTAAAAAAGAATTGTACTCTGTTAAAAGAAAGATACAAGATTAGGGGTCAACTTGTATGCCAGTCTGGCATTATAGTCACTACAATTCTGGGACATCAGGGAACTCTGAAATTAAAAAAGAATTTTACTCTGTTAAAAGAAAGATACAAGATTAGGGGTCAACTTGTATGCCAGTCTGGCATTATAGTCACTACAATTCTGGGACATCAGGGAACTCTGAAATTAAAAAGGAATTTTACTCTGTTAAAAGAAAGATACAAGATTAGGGGTCAACTTGTATGCCAGTCTGGCATTATAGTCACTACAATTCTGGGACATCAGGGAACTCTGAAATTAAAAAAGAATTTTACTCTGTTAAAAGAAAGATACAAGATTAGGGGTCAACTTGTATGCCAGTCTGGCATTATAGTCACTACAATTCTGGGACATCAGGGAACTCTGAAATTAAAAAAGAATTGTACTCTGTTAAAAGAAAGATACAAGATTAGGGGTCAACTTGTATGCCAGTCTGGCATTATAGTCACTACAATTCTGGGACATCAGGGAACTCTGAAATTAAAAAAGAATTGTACTCTGTTAAAAGAAAGATACAAGATTAGGGGTCAACTTGTATGCCAGTCTGGCATTATAGTCACTACAATTCTGGGACATCAGGGAACTCTGAAATTAAAAAGGAATTTTACTCTGTTAAAAGAAAGATACAAGATTAGGGGTCAACTTGTATGCCAGTCTGGCATTATAGTCACTACAATTCTGGGACATCAGGGAACTCTGAAATTAAAAAGGAATTTTACTCTGTTAAAAGAAAGATACAAGATTAGGGGTCAACATGTATGCCAGTCTGGCATTATAGTCACTACAATTCTGGGACATCAGGGAACTCTGAAATTAAAAAGGAATTGTACTCCGTTAAAAAGAAAGATACAAGATCAGGGCTCGATTTCACAAAGAGTTAAGATTGATCTTTAGTACAAATAAATCTTAATTGCTTAGCAAAGTGTGATGTCACAATACAAATTACTATGGTAATACTGACAACTCATCTTAGGATGAATCTTAGTGCTTTGTGAAATCGACCCCAGGGCTTGATTTCACCAAGAGCTAAGATGGAATGGTCTACCAATAAGCCTTAAAACACAACCTGACATCGGTTCCTTCAGAACACACCTCGAAATCTCTTTACTCATACTTTTCGATAATTTCCCTTTTCCAACGCAGTGAATAGTTGTCTCTCACTAGATACCAGTGCTATATAAGTGTTTATCAATATTATTATTTATTATTATAACACCTCTTCCTTTGATTCTATCTGTTGATTGGCCGAACGTGCGTCACGTGGTGTTGTGTATTTTTGCTATCACACTGCACACCGACCAAAAGAACTATTAAATGGTACTATCCAACGACAACCTCAAACCCGGTGAAACGATCAAATAACATGTGCATATGAAATACGATATGAGAACAAAGGCAGTGTGGTAAACCCTCTTTCTTTTTGTCAAGATTTCCTGTCAGATTTTAAAGAGTTGTTTGAAGACTGATATACGCACAGTTGTTTAACGAATATTACAACAAAATGGATGAAATTGAGGTGTTATAAAACTTGACTGCTTTCTCTCGTGGCGTAGTAAAACTAGGCACTCTCGGTGATCCCCGGAGCCGCCTATCTTCCCTCGGCTCTGCCTCGGGAAGATAGGCTGCTCCGGGGATCACCTCAAGTGACTAGTTTTACTACGCCACTCGAAGCAGTCAATATTTGTATACTATTGATCTTAAGATGTATGTCAATCTTAATCGCTAAGCAAAGTGTGATGACACAATGCAAATCACTATGGTGGTATTGACAACACATCTTAAGATGGATCTTAGTACTTCAATCAAACCCATAACTCAAGAGACTTTTAACCGATATACTTCAATATGGGTGATTCGCAATACAGTGCACCCTCTATAGTTTAACCTCAGAGAGGCTATTTTATTTCCTTCAATGGTAGACTACCAAGGTTCACACTCGAAGCTCAGCAACACACGGGCAGTTTGGGACCTATAAATGGCTGACATGAATGTGAAAAACATTCACCAGTCTCACAAAAAAAACATCTTATACCGTAAACGCAGAAAAATACAATCTTGCTGCTTTGCAAACCACGAACGAACTTAAACAATCGGGGTCGTGTGGTGGGCTCTGTGTGAGGACCAAAACTTGTTGACCTTTTTCCACGATACAATGTGAAAATGGCTTCTCCTGGGGAAAACTGTCGAGAGCGCTATGTAATGCAGATTGCCCATAGTGAAACTACTGAAACTAAACCCCCAAAAAGAAAAAATGATCAGCTACTTATTCTAAAATTGATGGACGCTCACCAACACAATGGTGTGTAAAACGAGTCTCTTCAAGTCTGTTTCATTCTCAACATTGAAGAACATCTTATCAGCCTTTTCGCTCCTTGCGATCGGCACCACGTTGTAGTTGCTATGGAGACTGGTGATGTCATCAGGGAGGTTGCATACATGCCCATCTCTATGCCTGAGGATTATGAAGAAATCATGGTGAAGTGTTTCACACAAGAAAACAGAAACATGAGTTTTCAATTTCGATTTAATTTCATAGCTCTTTTGAGGCGAGTGGAGGGCGGATAACAATATCCATAACTATTCCCCCCCCCCTTCAAAAAAAATTACACACAAAAAAAACCCCATGAGAATTTCACTTGACTGCTTGGGTTTCTTTAGCTGACCAAATTTCAGAAATTCAGTGAGTGCAAACGTTTGTTTAAAACCCTGGTGTCAGCCACGAGATGATAAAGATCAGCAGGTACTACCAAATATGACCATAACTTTTTTTTCAATGGGCCAAAAAAGCCAAGATTCCATGTAAACCTCACCCCTGGTATACCCCACAAGCCTGTAAACTTTCATTGGCCAGACCCTAACCACTGCAGAGAAAGGAGTGTTGAAAGACAGCAGCCACCTGTTTCCGTGCAGTAATTGATTGACCCTTGTGCTAAGGGTCATTGGCACAAGGCGGTATGCACTTTGTGAAAACAACTTGCGGCCGCACACTGATCGTAAATAACACAAGTCTAAGTCTTGACTGGCACTCCAATTCACCCACATGGTCATTCAGTGTAGCTTTGGGCTTGCATAGGGGGGTTATTGACCTAAAAGACAGGGTGTTGATAAAAAATCAGCTTGTGGATACACAGCGTAAAATGTACGTTGCGGATGACCCGAGGGTTTTAAGACGTAAATTGTTTAGCAGAAAAAACTAGGTTATCAGCCAAAATGCCATGTTGTTTACAATGTTGCAACTGGTGCCCCGACCCCATTTTTTGCTTTCAAACTAACATTTTCCTGGCCGATAATTTCCTGCTTAACTGTTTTACAAAATTGGAACCTAACTGAATAATTGTACAAAAAGTACAAATGTACAAACATTTAACCAAGAAAAACTTTCTTTTACAAAAAAGCACTTTACCACAATTTATTTGATATACCAAAACCAGGATTAGATTAAGTTTTAAGAAGTTTATTTCCAAATAACTAAATACTGATTCTAAGTGATGTTTGAAGCTTTGCATGGTGTGGATAATAAGAAGTTACTATAACTGGTAAACTTGCAGCTACAACATGTATAAATCTCTTTTGGGAGGAGTGGTGGCTCTGAAAAGAACCATTGTGGTCTTGACGTTTCAAACAGTATACTATACTCCTAAACTTGAGCAGAGTATACTGTTTGAAGACTACAACAGCTCTTTTCAGAGCAAACACTCCTCCCAAAAGAGATTTTTACATGGTCCTGTTTGTACCCGCAAGTTACTTCCTATTAAACCAATTCTGTTTCTTATCATGAAGACGGAAAGCTAACACTAATACCTGAATTTTTCTTGAAGCTTATCGATGAGGTCTTCATAGACTTTGGTGTAGTAGTCCGGAAGATGGATGCCCGTCATGGAGGGAATACTACTCATCAGATCCTGTGTGGTATGATAATGTGATTTTGAGTCCCATCATTATAGGGTGGTGGGGTACAAGACTTTGACTGATGTTCAAAGGGTGATGAATGTTGCTAATTGTTGATTTCTTTTGTCGATTGAGTCTAGAGCGCTTGGAATTTGAAATTGCACGCGACTTAAATTTTGTGTAACGCCACCGTCTAACAATCACCCCTGTTTAAACTGTTTGAAGAGTGTTGTGACCAGAGAGTACTTGCATAGCGGGCTGGTTGTAGTTTTCAAAAAGTTGATTTTTTCACCCTGTGCCTATACAACTGAAACAGGAAACTGAATATTCATTCATATCCTGACCTTCGACCCCACTATGATGTAGCAAAGCCTTGGTTATGTGGTTGGCTCGAATTACACATTTACACGAGACCTTGGATAATGTTACTTCACGCACACTACGGTGAGCAAGTGTGTTGCAGTGCACATAAAGAATACACAAGTTTGACACATACGAGGACTGCTGTCCACACACACGAGTGTGTATTTACCTCCAATCGGGGACCTCCTATTGTCCCTCTTTTGTTTGTACTTTAACTTTTTAGCAACAGCTCCCATTGGTTTTGAACACGTTTTCCAACTGGGGACCTTTTCCAATTGGGGACCCTTTTGTCCTCTTTTGTTATAAGTCCCCGGTTTGAATGCCTAAACAAACTCACACATACTTTTTAACACCGAGTTGTGGGGACTCCCTATTGTTGTTCTATTATTCCCTTTTCTATTGAATTACCTTGTGGGGACAGGGTTTGACAAAGAAAAACGTTGTGGGGACCTTTGTTCCATTGTATAAATGTCCCCATAACGGTGTGTGTGCCTACCCACACACACACACACACACACACACAGAGTTGAGTTGGAATATACTTCAAACGGCCCAAATATGATAAGGAAACAATCATATCCCAAGGTGCGAAAATTAGAACCATCTTTATTATTATGTTTCATACTATTACAGTTTGTAGGTTGCAACCATAGAGCTCTATATATTGACTAGAGCGCTAGCATTGTTTGTATGTTGAAGCTGCCTGGGCGCATCCATGTTTGTGTACAAACCTATGGAAAACTTGCAATCTTGTTCGGCTGGGTTACTGCTATTTGCATACCACACTTTATTCCTTTTCCGTGCGTTACGGAATCACTTATACAAGAAATAAGACACGCAATCAGTTAATGCGCGTGATTTAACCTCAGTGCACGTGTATCAAAACGGTAGTGCATCTACAGTGTAGAGTTAGCGCTCTAGTCAATATATATATCTCTATGGTTGCAACCAACCCACAAGTGAGACACTGTGACTCTGAGATCTTTTACCCACGTGTGTTAACGGACCTTTATCACACTATGGCCGTCTTTGTCAGAAACCCTGTGTACAAAATGACACCGATAGTTTGAATTCTCCGTTTGTAGAGAGGGACCAGACTATTTTTTCCCTACATGCCTCAGTTTGGTTACATTGGTTTGAATGGACGAAAAACAAGATGGCTGTACCGTGATTAGAGTCTATTACCTTGTCTTCAGCGCATTCACCGAGACACACAGAGAAGTTGGTCTTGAACTCGCTGTTCTTGAGGAGTCGGATGGAGCGAGTGGCGATTGCCTTTGCATCCTTATTCCTCATATCAACAAAGCTCTGTAAAATGGTGAACAAACGTGATTTGAAATAGATTTTAAACAGGATGTCAGAAGAGTTTGTTTGATAGATGAATTCCCGCTTGTGGTTATACTCACAGGCACTTTTTTACTGAAGACATGAAGCACTGTCTCCCAGGTGATGGATGTTGTGTAACTTAACTTCTTGGTCATTATGGTTGAAGCAACTCTGCAGAGAAGAAGCTGAAGACAAATGTGATGAGAAAAGAAAAGAAAAGAAAAACTCAATCTTGCCTTGACTAACTCTAATTACTTTATCATTTGGTAAAATATCGCTTCAATGCCTTGTTGTGTGGTGTGTCATGGCAAAACGGTCTGGGGTCCTTTACATAGCACCATGTAACGGTTTACAAGGTGCAGCCGATCAAACCAGGAACATCGGGGCGGACCCCCATCTCTTTGCGATAAGCGCACTGGGTTCTTTTACATACATTACACAACACACGGGACTAACAGCTTTACATCCCATCAGAAGGACGAAGCAATAATGGTTAGGTGTCTTGCGTAAGGACACAATTGTCACGACCGGGACTCGAACCCACATTCTGCTGATCAGAAACACCAGAGCTTGAGTCCGATGTTCTTATTCGCTCGGCCACGACACACTAATTGTTGTGGGTTATACAATACATGTAATTTATAGTTGACTCAATGATAATTTGGACACAATTCAATCCTCTGGTTGTGATGTCTTTTTAAGTTTGAAAAAAAACAAAAAAACATTTATCATCATCATCAAATAGGGGAAGAGGCAGTTATGTTTGTCTCGCAACGGATTCATTTACCCCTCCCTGTTCTTAGCTGTGCTGTGAAGAGACTTGCATTTATATCTCGCCATGTCTTGTTTCTGCGCACTGGGGCAGGTTTCTATCCCTTCAAAAAAAAAATAGCCCACACCTCGAGTGGGTTTTGGGCCTAGTGATGGGTAAAATGCATTAAAAAAAAAAAAAAAAAAAAAAATTCAAGCACACACAATCTAGGCCCGTCTGAATAGGCATTGCAAATGTGTGTGCTTGAGTGCAGTTGATGTGGCAAACTTGCTCGGAACAGTCTGTGTGGGACGAGTCCAACAGCCGATGGTGGGTTGTCTTGCTCATTAGGAATGCCCATTGTGTAGCTAATTTTTCACCTGTGACAATCAGGAAAACTTGGCCATAAAAATGCAGAAAGCAAAATGAGATGAAAACCCCGTTGGACTTAAGCTTCAGTTATTGGCTCTCTTGGCTTACCATTGGATGAATTGTGACAATGATCTTCTGATTTATTCTCGGCTGTGTGTTGTAATTTTGACTAAACCCAATCAAATCAAAACCCAAACCTTACCAAACTGTCCTCTTCTTGAGTCCATGTGAAGCTCGCCCTCGTTGCCAGGCCCACCGATTTCTTCTGCTCAATCTGCAACCTTCTCTCTTTCTTCTTCTTCTGCTTTTCCTCCCTGACCTTCCGGCGCTCCTCCTGCCGTTTTCTTTTGGCGATTTTCTCCTCAGATTCTTCCTGGGGTTGCCTCTTGCGTTTCCGGCCTTTCCCACCAGCTGTTTCTGCCTTGTGCTCTTCAACGTCAACTAGTTTGGTGTCCACAGCAATATTTTCTTTTGCACCTGTAAGGGCAAGGGGCCATTCAAAAGTTAACACATTTTTTTTTAAATTTCAATTTTGTTTCAAATTTTTTTTCCCATCCACCCAAATTTGCGATTGCAAAAACTTTCTGCCATGTTTTTTCCCTTTTTAAGATTTTTTTTTTATATTGAGGATCATATTTTGATTTTTCAAATACTTTCTTTGACCCACACACCAACATTTTAAGTTATTATGTCCCCTTGACACTGATCAAGAATCTTCTAGCAAAGATCCGGTCATACACCTCACGTTATTTTAATTGAACCCTTTTCTGTTAAGAAAGAATTTCTCATGCTTAGTAGCTACATTAAGTCTGCCAATATGTAATTTGAAGTTTGCGGTAACACCATGTGATAATATCTACGTTGCCGTGTAGATTGTTCTTACATGAACTTGTCCTGCACTAGATTTGGAATCATGAACATTGTGGCTGAGTGGTCTAGTACACTGTATTCAAGTTCTGTCATTCACAGAGTGTGGGTTCGAATCCCGGACTGGCTGGTCACAATGTGGAGTGTCGTGGCCGAGCTGTTAAGATCACTGGACTCAAGTTCTGGTGTTGTTGGCAGCAGAGTGTGGGTTCGAATCCCCGTCGCAGCATTGGGTCCTTGAGCAAGATACTTTACCATATTTGTTTTGTCCTTCGGATGGGACATTAAGCCGTAGGTCCCGTGTACTAGGATGGGTAGTGCACGTAAAAGAACCTGGAACACTTATCGTGGAAGAGTAGGGGTTTACCCCGGTGTTTCTGGTTCACATGGCAAGCACCCTTATCTAAAGATTTCCTCAGGCTTGAGAGCTACAGTGATTAAGTTAACTTATGAGGCATCCTTGGTTTCATTACCAGAAATACATAATAATAAAAATAATAATAACAATGCTTGCTTCCTTGCGCAAGATACTTTACCATAGTTGCTTTGTCTTTCGGATGGGACATTAGGCCATAGGTCCTGTGTACTAGGATAGGTAGTGCACGTAAAAGAGCCCAGAACATGTATATCATGCAGGGGTTATTGTGTAATCCCCGATTCCAGACCTTTGTCTTTTTGTGTAGAGGATTACGAGACATCGAGAGGCTTCCATCTTTGCATTTTGGCTCAATGAAGGTAAGTCTGAGTGAACAGAGTATCCAGCCTTGGTTCCGGATTAAGGAACAATCCTCTGCCGTAGCTCATGGCCGAGGTTTTGCGACTCAAGGTGCTTGTTTATGGTAATTTCTTGAATGAGAAAGAATAAATCCCTGTGCTTCAAAGACAATCTTTGGGCTCTTGGCTTTGTTCAGTCATGATCTATGTGCCAGCGGTACTCTCAAAGAAAAAAAACTCTGGCAATTCCGAGAAAATAATCCTGTCAGGATGGATGGGAAAGAATGGTTAAACAAAGAATTACCTGGCTTTACACTGAGCAGAACCGTTTTACGTTGCAGTGGATTGTTGAGTCTTTGGAGCCTTTTGTTGGACGCATCCTCAAAGCGATTCACACAAGATCCCCTTACCATCCGGTTGAGATCAAACGTGGACTGTGTCCAGTTCCTCTTCAGGTGACTGTCGGAAAAAAAAAAAGTAAAGATATGAAACTTTGCGTAGTGTCAAAGGTAGGTGGAGACCGATTTGAAAAATTAGCTCTAGAATGCAGGGGTCGTGGGTTCGAATCCCACTCAAGTAGTATGCCTGTGTTTTTTTTTTCTGCAGGACATAGGAAGCACCGAGTACAAAGTGCTTAATATCGCACATTGGTGTTGGGTAAAACCAAGAAAATTATTCTTTATCCCCGATGAAATTATCACATTACATCTTATGAGTAGTTTAACCAGTTGCTGGGAATCTTCCATTTTTTCCCGCCCAGCCTGACGGGATTATTTTCTTGGAATTGCCAGAATCATTTTTCTTTGAGCGTACCGCTGGCAGAAAGAAACCTTGACTTGACAAAGCCAAGAGCCAAGAGAACAAAGCCAAGAGAACACAGATTCATTTTTTCCCGCTGGCAGAAAGAAACCTTGACTTGACAAAGCCAAGAGAACAAAGATTCTCTTTGAAGCACCGGGATTTTTGTTTTCTTTATTGAGAAAATGTCAAATTCACACACCGTGAATTGCAAAACCGTGAGCTACGGCCGAGGATTATTCCTCAATCCGAAAACAAAGGTGGAAGTTGGTTCACTCAGACTACCTCCAATGAGCTGAAATACAATAAGCAATGGTGGAAGTCTCTTCGTATGGGTGAAACAGAGCATTGCACAGTGAGTGCATACTCAGTGAACACTCTGAAACAAAATGTCCGAGCTACCTTTGTTCCGGTATTCCCATTTTACACAATGGTATGTTTACACGACCTCCATTAGCTGACTTGGACAATACTTGAATCTATACAGGTCATCCGACTTCGTCTCAATAAATTATCAAGAACCAGGCCTACCCTTGTTAACAACTATTTGAAAACCTCTTCACCACACATTTATTCCCTTATTCAAAAGCACAGTGGATGATATTGAATGGTCAGTCAGTAGGAGGGTTGACTGTGAACTGTGTACCTGTAGATAAATTCACCACATGATATCATATTACAGTCTGGCATAGTTTATCATTCAAAAGCACAGTGGATGTTATTGAATGGTCAGACAGTAGGAGAGTTGACTGTGTACTGTGTAGATGCATTCACCACATGATATCATAGTGCAGGCTGGCATAGTTTGTCTACCTTCAAAACCACAAATATATTGAATGGTCGGACAGCAACAGGTTCATAGTGCAGGCTGGCATAGTTTGTCTACCTTCAAAACCACAAATATATTGAATGGTCAGACAGCAACAGGTTTGAATCTCTTAAAAAAGGACCCACTACGCGATGTACTAAAATTCAATCAAATACTTTTTTTCAAGGTCGTCAAGACCACGTTCCTCTTACCTGTAGAAACTTGAATCCAATCCCCCAGCTCCCCTGCCATCCCCAGGTATCCGACCGTCATCAATGACAGCATCTTTGTGACTAACTAGTTTCCGTGGCAACGCTGCTTGCCGCACCTTAGTGCTCAAGTCACCAGGCACCGAAGTGAACCGTGAAGTTCCTAAAAGTCACAAATAAGAAAAGCCTCAAAACTTCAGATGTCTTCTGTGCAGATTGTTCACAATATTGCAATGATGTGTAGACCAAACCATTTTTGGTCAGTTTCTAATGTCTTGTATTGGTGTTTTCCGTCATTACTGGGACATTTTTACGCTCACGTATGCATAGCGTGCAGACTTTATCTGGCATCACACTGCCGTTCTGCGCAGTTGCTTCAACATTAGTAGTAGGAGAATCATACAAAATCAAAGCTGGGTGTATTTGCATCCAAGTGTTAGAGAGGTTAAGCTAAAAAGTTTTCTTTTAATGCGTACATGTAACGCCGGCCTTACGTAAGAATACGTGTGTATATCGTCATAAAAGTGCGTGCAAATTACGTCGAGCTTACATTTGTGAAAACAAATCTCTTTATGTTTTCTGGAACTGTTAAGAAAACGATGTTATTAATAAGGGAATAACAGTGCGAGGACCCGGTCTTCACTGCTTGGTAATGACCGGGTTGGTGGCTGGCCGCTGTTAACGACCAAGCCGGAGGCGCGGTCGTTAACAGCGGCCAGCCACCACCCAAGGTCATTACCAAGCAGTGAAGACCGGGTCCTCGCACTGTTATTCCCATTAATAAATACCTTTTTAACGAAATAAACGGCTAAAATCGTCCATTTTGTAACTTTTCTTTCTCTGCGATACTTTCTTGTTTTGTTAGCCGGTCTTTATATCGCCGTTAATACACCCCCACGTGATCACGTTTTGACCAATCAGAATCCACAAACTGTCCTAGGTATTTATTAATATGCATTTTTAAAAGATTTTTTAAGTGAATGTTTTCACAAACTGTTTCTGGGCTTCACCAGATCTATCCGTGACAAAGGGCATTAATGTTAGTTTCTGCCCCTCTCCACAACAGGAGTAAACACTTAAGCTTAATGATTTAAGCTTGCACCAGAACGGCAACATGTAACTTCAAAGCACTATACGTATGCAGTGTCAAACACAATAACGTGGAGCTTAACCTCTCTAATAATGATGGAAAAAATACTGGTACAGGACATCCACAATGAACTGATCTACACAGCCTGCAGTTGTATCTTTAGTGACGATGTAACCCAAGTTTCCAGATCCTTCTTTGCATTTAATTTTATTAATCTTGAGGCGAGGTGAAAACAAGTTCAGGGCATTGACCCAATTCACCTGACGTCATCATAAAAATAATCTTGGTTGCGCCTTTTTGGAAGTCAATGTCCCTGAGTGTTGCAAAGTGTAGTGCACATTTTAGGAAATGCGGCATTTACGCGTATACCATTGCCCCGCTCTCTTTTTGCTTAACAAAGAAATTAGCTAAGCAGTGTTTCTGTTAACAGCTTTAAGCCTTACTTACCGAGAGGCGTATCTCGACAAATCACCTTCAGTTCAAACCAAAATTTCTCCACATCCTGGAGTGTTTTGAAGTGATGTTTGTGGACAGGGTAAGGCTTGTCAGAAACAGTGTTACTGCCTGGGTCACTGGATGAGGTGTCGACGATGGTGGCATTGCGGCAGATGTAGAAATACAACTAGGGAGAAATAAAGATCATATTGAACTTGACCCTCCTACTGTCTGACCATTCAGTATCATCCACTTTGGTTCTCAATGATAGATAAACAATGCCAGCCTGCAACATGTAATGAGGTGAATGCATCTACACAGCGCACAGTCAACCCTCCCACTGTCTCACCAGTCAATATCCTCAATTAAAACAAACCTCTCCCTGGTTCTTTATCCTGATTGGCTGAAACACAGTCACGTGGGGTGAACTAATATAGCCTAGTGCATGAAAACAGCACCACCGTGAACTTGACGCGCGTCAACGCACCGCACACGCTTCATTTGGGGGAAATTCGCAAAGCGGGAAATAGTTTCCAAAACCCCAAAACTATTGACTGTAAACAGCACCCTCAAGAGGTAGAAATAAAACAGTTTACAGTTGTAAAAGCGTGCGTCCTAAAAAGATATTTTTTTCACATGACATTTTGGACTTGGTGTGTTATATAAAACACATATGGACTGGCATTAATCGGACAATAGTGCACATCTATGCACCCCTCGGGCCTGTGAGTGACCAGGAGAGGACTATTAAATAGGACTATTAAATAGGGCCCTCTCCTGGTCACTCACAGGCCCGAGGGGTGCAAAGACGTGCACTATTGCTCTCATTGCCAGTCCATATGTGTATACTATAGTTTTGAATGATAGACAAACTATTTAGCCTGCAATATGATATCATGTGGTGAATGCATCTACACAATACACACTTGGTTCTGTGCACAGTTGTGCTACCATACAAAATCTCGGCAGTTGAGGGGTTCAGAATGGTCGGTCAACTCACTGGAAAATGTAATGGAGAGTATGTAGGAGGAATTACCCAGGTAATGATCTCAAAATGTACAAACTTTCTACAAAATCTTTATTTACTTGTCTCTCTCCTAACTGAGTTCTGTTTAAGTTATACGGCAGATATATATATTTTTTTTCTGCAGGACTCAGCAAGCTTTATGTTTATTTCAATGTCAGTGAAAGTGCAGCAAGTTTCTCAAGAGAACAGAGAAAATCACTAAGATACATGTCTCGTCCTGCTTTTTTCCTGACGCATTTTGAAAGTCAATAACCATAAAAAGTGTAGGCATTAAAATCACAAGATGATGTAAAATTTTGAAACTTTGCATGGGTGGACTGCAAGCCAGAGGGGTTTGTGGTAACATGTAAATATCTCCAGCTTTCTCTTTCACAAAGCTACTCAAGGGGGAAGTTTGTGCAAGTCCCATGTAAGAATCTTTGACAAATTGTATCGGCTGTGGAAAGAGCCAGTGGTGAAACAGCACAAAGTTTCAATCAGCATGTACTTATGGTCTTCATGACTAAGCTGGGCTTGATTTCACAAAGCACTAAAATTCATCTTACGATGAGTTGACAATATTGCAGTAGCGATTTGTATTGTGACATCACACTTTGCTAAGTAATTAAGCTTTATTCACATCTTAAGATTAGTCTTAGCTCTTGGAGAAATCAAGCCCTGGTCTCTGGTGATGCATCACATGGGGAATTAATTGTAGATAAATTTGATGAAGTACAACATACCATCTCTTTGCCCTCATTCTGATGTGGTGTATAGATGGACAGTCCCATCGATGCCAGACGATCAATCTCCCTAGTCAGAAAGGAGAGGTACCTCCTTCCTTCAAGGAGTCTACTGCGGATCTTGTGGGGTAAATCTTTGACCAACCACAGGGATTTGACAGGGTCGTTGAGGTAATCTGACAGTTTGTCGATCTGCAGTGGGCCGAATCAAAGAACTGCTGAGAACTCAAACTGGCTAAGCATGTTATTTTGGTTTTTATCTTTACACCGATGTGTGATAAGCACCGTATACTCGGTGCCTTTCAAGTCCTGTGCAAAAAAAATCCACAGGCTGTACTACATGTACTTGGGTGGGATTTGAACCCACAACCCCCACATTCTAGAGCAGTTGTCTTAACCACTAGAACATCAAGGGTACTGGGTGATGAGGAGCCAGGTGGAATGAAGTAATTACCAGCTGGTACGGCAAACAATTTAATAGATGTAATAATTGCATCAACAAGAATACTATTTTGGTTTGACCCTTAAGCCTGATGGTTACCATCCAATGTCATACAATATGCAGGAATACTGAGAATTCAAACTGGCTTAGCATGGACAATTTAGCTTAGCAGAGATTGGTCATCAGCCAAAGTCGTGTAACATACAAGAGAAGAATCAGACTGAGAATTCAAACTGGCTGAGCATGGACAAATTGTTGCTTAGTATACAAATACTGACTGCTTTGAGTGGCGTAATAATGAAACAAATACCGACAGCTTTATCTCATGGCATAGTAAAACTGGTCACTCGAGGTGATCCCTGGAGCTGCCTATATTTCCGAGGCGAATCCGAGGGAAGATAGGCGGCTCTGGAGATCATCAAGATTGACTAGTTTTTCTACGCCACGAGATAAAGCTGTCAGTTTTTGTTTCACAGCACCACAAAAAAGAAGAAAATGAAGAAAAAAACACAAACTATCTGGATGGGAAATAATCTCTTACAAAACAGCATTAATTTATTTTCCTTTTAATGATTATTAACACATCAGTCGTCGATTCTTACCATATATCTCAATGGAACAACTTTGCAGAATATCACCACAGGCATTGACAGCACCACGTCCCCCAGAATGCACCAGCCTTCTGTGATGTCCTGGTATCGAGGCAACGGCTTGACGAAACGTCGCCAGTCCATGACGTCAAGATACACAGTGTGTTTCTGAGTAGGTGCTGAGTGGACGAGGATTGGATCTGGTTTGGGGCTCGTGGCGGCATCTATGTTTGGTGTTTGGTTGGGATCCGGTGTCTCTACTGAAATGTTGTGTTTGTGGGTCGTGCTCGGGAAGGCATCCAGGCTGGTTGATTGGTCGGATTCTGGCTCTGTTGGCACAATCCCCTGTTGGATTGAATCAAAGAGACTGAGGGCCGTTTGTGGTTCAGGATGTGAAGATGTGCTGATCTTTCCATGGTGTCCGTCCCTGGTGCTAGAACTTTCCTCAGGGCATGCTTGTGACTGACTCCCCACTTCTCTTGATCCCGACACTCCTCCATCCAACTTTTCTGTCTCCATTATCATATCATCCTCCACACCATCAGAGCATCGCTCTGATTGGTTAGCGATTTGTACTGGGTTTACTGATTGGTTTGTAGCTTGACCAATCAGGTTGTCTGTACCTTGTAGTTTGCTTCCTGTGTTACTCTCCACATAAGCTTCGTCAAGCTTTGTTGTTATTGGTGTTAGTTGGTCTTCATCATATTCTTGTTTGATGGTTACCACTTCACTTTCTTTTACCGAGGTTTCTGGTTAAATAAACAAAAAGTTAAAACAAAGATTAAAAAAATAAGAAAGATGCAGATGCATATAGTCAAAGTTCTGCCGTCTATTGCAACTCAACACCCAAAGTGTGGACAACTGAAACAGTTGATAAAAATGGTTTGATTGGAGATTGAAATCTAGATCTGTTAAAAAAAAGAAGTTTTTTTTTACCTTGCTGAGGGGCCCCATCATCAGCTGGTTCCTGTTTCACTATGCCAAAGACAACGTACCACAGGAATGTATGAAGCACCTTTAACTTCTCCATCTTTTGAAGTTGGCCGTAGAAGTTCTTTTTAAGAATTAAACGCCTCTGTCGAAAATGAGAAAGGTGAAAAAAAATTGTTCAAGCAGTCTTTTCTTTGAAGATGCTTAACATTCTCTGAAAGAATCAGGAAGCTATTCTTATAAACAACTTTGGTCGGATAAAGTCTGATGAAGTCCTTCTATGAATCAGTCAGCTTTAAGCGTAAACTCTTGAATTTCTTCTTTCAATATTAAAATACAAATCCTATAATTTATCTTTAAACAAAACATATATCTTTTGCAACAGCTCACTCTAGTGTCCTACCTCAGTTTGTGCCTCTTCATCCGTTCCTTCCTGGCCTTCCTTCTCTTCATCATCCAGTAAAATATTGTGGATAGAGGGCGCTGTCTCATCGTCACTGGGGCGTGACAGAGTCTCATACTTATTGATCCTCTTCCATGCCTTAGTCTTCTTCTTGTGTTTTCTTACGGGCGGCAGTTTCTTCAAGGGAAGTGTAAAAAACTGATGTCAATATTTTGAAACTAAAATTTTCTTTGACAGCTTGTTTTGTTTGGTCTTATTTTTATTCATACAAAAGATGAACATATATAAAACAGGGTACATTTTTTTTCGCTTAGTAGATTGAGGGGGCTTCTCGTGATTAACGTCACTGTGGTGGAGTAAGCAATTATTGGTCTAAACATTTTGACTAGCCTGCTCTAGTCATCGTCAAGAGACTGAAGAGTGTTATTCATATGGACTCAGAGGTTTTAGTGTGTAGTCAAGACTGCTCTGAACTGTGGTTGGTGGGCTCAGAAGCATTGTGTGGGCTTCCCATTGTAAGTGAGTGCCCTGTGTACAGGGCACATCAGCAGACTGTGGGATGTCTTTGTTTGCAGAACAGAGGTTTCTTGCAGGCATGTATGGGGTGAGCAGATCATTGTTGGGGTGTCGTGGCCGAGCGGATAAGAGCACCGGACTCAAGCTCTGCTGTTTCTGATCAACAGAGTGTGGGTTCGAATCCCGGTTGTGACACTTGTGTCCTTGAGCAAGACACTTTACTGTAATTGCTTTTCTCCACCCAGGAGTAAATGGGTGCCTGTGAGGGCAGAGATGGTTCATGTGAATGGTTAGCTTGGAGCGCGGTTACTCGCAGCACCGGCTGTATACTCCCCAGGGAGCTGAGCTGGTTTAAGGAATGAAATAAATGGCCCAGGGGTAGTAATGTCAGAAGCACTTTGATACAGTGTGATAAAGCACTATATAAAAACTGGTTATTATTATTATTATTATTCAAGTAAATGGGACCAATTCCATGACGACGTTTAAATATAGGATGAGAATCTTATAGACAATGCGAGAATGAATAGGAAGCTGATGGAGTGATTGCACAGCTGGAGTAATGGGTTTTTCTCCTGGCCATCCGGTTTTCCTCCCTACGGAAAAACCAAACACTTTCGATCTCAGGCTGTGCTCCGTTGTCTTTTATGGGTTGATGTGGCTGGCTGCCAATGGTGCCCTTGAATGCCTGCAGCTGGAACACGTGTAGCCGCGTCCTTCGCAATTCAGCTTCTCAGCTGCCACTAAGGACGATAAGCCTCCCAAATTATTATTCTTAAGTTTTCTTAACCTGTTTCGCGTTTTCTACACTTACCACTTGCACCTTGCTTCTTTTACTCTTATGTACTTCTTTTGCTCTTTTGTTCTTATGATTTGCCACGGGAATGTGATTGACATAGTTCACTATCCGAAACTTGACTTGTTGAATAATATGCAAGACTTTAGGGTCGTCCTGTTCCACGTCGGTGTCTGTAATAAACTTCACCTGTAAACCAAGCAGAATAGAAAAGTTAAATCCACACATTTGTTTCTTGTGCTGTAAATGTACAATTAAAACAAAACACCCTAAATTAATCAAGATTACCTTCAGAGAAAGTCAAAGATGTTTCAAATTGTAAAAGAAAGTTACATGAAAACAAAATATTCTAGGGGTGTGATTTGTTATTTGAAATATGAAGTAACAAACCACGAGTCACATCCCCCTAAAGCCCCAGCTCAACATTGGTAAACTGACTGTAAATGCTTTCATTCTTTCCAAAAATCAAGATATATGTAATAAAACCAACCTGTGAAAATGTCAGCTCATTTCGTTGTTTCATTTGCGAGAAAACTGTAAAAATGCATCTGGCATTTTTGTACATATTCCTATAGGCAGAGTTTTCGTCTCACTGAGACGAAAACTAATTTTGGATCTTATTTACTTTATTATCTAAAAACGATAATACTTCAGGCAGAAATATTCCAAGGAAAGTTTTCTACCATCATTATCTTTATACCGTGTACGGTATATGTAAATCTGTGAACATTGTTGTTTTTCTTTTTACTAATGTTGAGCTGGGGCTTTAAGGAGATCCCTGTACTGCCGCTTCCCAGGTTGTATCCCTGGTTACGTGGCAGTTTCAGGTTGTACGGCTTCTGACTTAAAACCCCAAACAAAGATATTGACAAAATAGGGAGACTGCCATCATAGGGCTAGATAGCTCAGTTGGTAGAGTGCCAGCATGTTAATCCGGAGGTTGCAGGTTCAAATCCAATTATAATCAACTTTTTTTTGTTGACCCAAAAATTGAATTAAACTTACCTAGTCAGTATCCTGTCATGGTTTATTACTTGATTAAACACAATATTCTTAGCAACTGACAAAATTAAATATCAGTGAGTTAACCTCGTCAAAAGAGTTCTAAGAAATAATTATATCACAATGGGATGGTACATCTTTGAATTTTGGTAGAGTATTCATTCAAATGCTCTATTTTGTCTAGGAATATATCATTAAAAAAATAACTTGTGCATATTTCAGTCAACAAACTCTATATGATGATAATGTAACTGTTTTTATTTTGTATATTTTTTTTTGAATTTTTAAATAAAAAAATACATAACATTAATGTCACATGACTCTTACAGCTGCCTAATCATATGAAACTTACTGTTCGAGAGCTTTTCCCGTCATCCGACATGACGACTGTTGAGAAAGACTTGCAGAGACCTTCCTTTACAAGACGATCAATTATTCTGATTAAAAAGAAGCATAAATTTTTTTGAAAATTATGACAGCAAAGTATGAAAATGATTTTGTGAACATTTTCTTTCCAACAAGCTAGTCCTGGTGCAAGAGGTTGTTGTTCATCACTCGGCTATCGCGATTTTTTCTCCACCCGTGTCATATACACCAAGAATCAAATGATAGTGGGCACTGTTCCAGCAAATGCCCTCTATTGGTGGATCTGTTGCACCGTGTATAGTATTGAGTGTACATGGCATTACTGACAGTAATGTTGGACAATTCTTTGGCAATTGTGGACCAAATAAATTCTTTGTTGTTCCAAATTTCTTCCGGGTTTACTGCTGCGACCTTGATTTTCTTAATTGTTGCTTTGTTTTGTTTATTGTTGTCATTATTTAAATGCAAACTTAAAGCTCATCTAGTTGCCTAATATTTATAAGGTTACTTTGTTGTTTCTTTATTATCTCATGTTTATCTCTATACACTAGTAATACCAATCAATGAGTTGTTATTAAGTTGGTCTTGTTATCATACATAACTGTTGTTTTGTATAGTTCTCGTAGCAAGAGGCGTGGCATGTCGTGGCTGAGCGGTCTAGCGGTCTAGCGCACTGGATTCAAGCTCTGGTGTTTCTGATCAGCAGAGTATTGGTTCGAGCCCCGGTCTTGACACTGGTGTCCCTAAGCAAGACACTTAACCAATATTGCTTAGTCCTTCGGATGGGATGTAAAGCCGTGGGTCCTTGTAAACCCTTATAAGGTGCTACATAAATGGGTCTCTTAATTTAAGAACTTCAAAAAATGACAGTAATAAGCGCCTTGAGTACCCGATTGCTGGTAGATACGTGCGCTATATAAGACTCTGGTATTATAAAGAGGGGTCTTCACTTGACAAGCGCTGCTTTTTGGAGACCTCCACCCAAACACTTTCCATCAGCAAGTTATTGCAATTATATAATGTATTATGTAGTATATTACTTCATGTCATGGTGTAAGTGTGTAATGGGAAAATAAAAGAAGACGACCTTGTGTGACTCACAGAAATGACCTCTGACCTGTCTGGTGACCTTACCTAAAAACAGATTTCCTGTCACATCTCTCTGTCCGACCTTCCTCTGCCTCATCCAATCTTATTGCCTGTAAAGAGTTAAAAACAAAAAGAGGCAAACTTTTGGAATAAAAAATTGAAAGACCCTTCCTTTTCGGATTTCTTCAAAGAGTTTATCAATTTTTACTATATTATCTTTCTGGTGGTAAAACCAAAGATTATAGAGTGCCGAAGGCACAAGATGGAGAACTCAGGCTGAAATGTGAAATCCCGCAGGACACCGTTTCAGCAGGTAACTCTTTTGATACAATAATAGACCTTATGCACATGACGTCATTTGAGTAGGGCGCCCTCGCCTAGAGGTCAAAATGAGGTTGTTCATTGGCCAATCCTGTGCGCCGCGCGTACAAATCTCTGCGTTTCCATTGTTACATCATCGATTTACCTCTAAGATGGCGGCGTGATGGCGTCAATGCATAAGGTCTATAGAGAAGTACAGATCAGTGCAGACAATGACCATTGCTATCAATGACGTAACAAAACATTTGCGTGCTGAAATGGCGCCCATGTGTATTTTATGTTCCAACAACAGATAGAACTCCAGTTCCCAATCTTGCGCCTTCAGCGCTCTATAATCTTTGGTAAAACCAAGGATTCCTAAAAAGTGCCTTACAATGAAGAAATGAGACCCAAGTTGGGAAACTTCCACAAAAATAAAATAGGGCCTAAACCCCAATCCTCATGTGCACATTGGTGATGGCATATTCAAATGATAAATCCCTCCCCTGCTGCTTCTCTAGTCTGCTGCCACCTAGTGTCCCCAAAAGTCTCCCATTATTCACATTGGTGTTGGAAACATAATATAACAATTATAATTTATTATGACAGGAGGAAGATTGTTCCAAATCATTGGACCAGCTACACTGAAAGCTTTTTGACCCAGAACTTTGTTTGCACGGGGGACATTCAAGTGAGTGATGTCAAGTGTGGAGCGAAGAAAACGTGGAGGAGTGTAATATATGACAGTAAAGTGGAAAGATATCTAGGAGTGGAATTGTTCAAGCATTTATAAACAAAAAGAGCAAGTTTAAAATGAAACCCTTCTCTAATCCGTAGCCAGTGAAGTTCCCTGAGTGATGGGGTAATCTGTTCTCCCAAGGGTGTGGAACATACCAAACGAGCAGCACTATTTTGTAATCTTTGAACTCTGTCCAATTCATATGACGTAGCACCAAATAAAAGAAGATTGCCATAATCAATATGAGAGAGGACTAAAGCTCTGACAACATGATAGAGAGTATCCTTGTCAAGGTATCTTTATATCATGTTTATTCTCCTTATGTTACATAATTGAGAATTGATTGATTGGCAGAGGCTAGAAACTTGCTTGCTCATTGTCATTTGTGAATCAAACATGATTCCTAATTGGCACACCTGACCCTGATACAAGCAATTGTTAGTTGGGCATACCGGGCCCAGTCTTTCTGAATCCTTCACTTTGGCAAACAGGATATAGTACGATTTGGGAGGGTAACTCCCATGAAAGATTTACTTAGATCCTTCTCGATCGAAAAAAGAATCTTTGGGGAATGGTCACTAGGTTTAAATTGTAATGTTAGTCACTCACCCAATGCAACTGGTTGTTGCCGGAGTTACACTTGATCTTCGGCCGGAACGCTGACCGCGGATAACTCAAACTCAATCCACAGAATTCCTGGTGTATATATTGTCCGAAGGAGAATAACGTTCATAACACAACGAACAAACGAATAAACACTAAAGTCGGCAGTAATCCTTAATATAAGCGTGGAAACTTTCGATGAACGAAGGAACACTTTTTCCATAGAAAACAACTGTAAAGCGAAGGTCGAACACATGTGGCCTAACGCACCAACGTAAAGTCAATACTAAACACAACGAGTTATAAATATATACAGGCTACCAACGAAAGGTCACAAGGCCGCCGTTGATTGGACGTTGCATGACACATGACATAAATGTTTTACCGATGATGTCACCACAATAGCCCCCTCCTAGCAAGCAAATGAATAATGAAGCTGGCGATGCGAGAAGACTGTTCAACCACATTCGTAAGTGAGGTATTTCGTGGGCCAGTGGACCTGGCGTCCAGAACGCGTTGAATGCTGTTGGTGAGGTGGTGACGCGGGAGGTTGCGATGGTGGCGGTTGTGGCCGTTCGCTGGGCGTGTTGACAGTTCGTGGGAAGTTCGTGCGTAATGGTTGCGTGTCTTGCTGGGTGTCAGTTGGGTCGATGTCCAGATATGCAACTTTCAGGCGGTCCAAACTGACGGTGTCTTTAGTGCCATTCTTGTCGAGTACAAAATACTTGGCAGTTTTCTCAAGGACCTTGAATGGGCCACTGTACGCTGGCTGAAGGGGTTTCTGCACATGGTCCTGACGGATAAAAACATGGGAACATGATGCCAAGTCTTTGTGAAGCTGTGCCTTACGTAGGTGTTGCCTGGGCGGCATAGGACGCACCTTTTGCATGAAACGGCGCAGGCGATGCACATAATTACCCGGCTCCAAATCAGGAGATGCTTCCGGTGCCACAAACTGACCAGGAAGACGCAACGTGGTTCCGAATACCAACTCCGCGGTAGAACAACCAAGGTCTCGTTTGACAACGGTACGAAGACTGAGGAGGATAAGCGGTAATGCCTCAGTCCACTGACGGGGGTCGTCTTGGGCCTTTAGAGAAGTCTTGAGCTGGCGGTGGAATCGTTCCACAAGCCCATTTGCGATGGGGTGGTAAGACGTTGTGCGGACTCGTTTGCTTCCTAGCAGTGCAGTCAAGGAATGGAACAAGGCTGACTCGAACTGTCTACCCCGATCAGTGGTGATAGTGGAGGGTGCTCCGAACATGGAAATCCACCTGCAGACAAATGCCTTTGCAACAGTTTCGGCTGTGATGTCGACTATGGGAATTGCCTCTGTCCATCTGGTGAACCTATCAATGCATGTAAGTAGGTAAGTATATCCGTTAGACGGCGGAAGAGGACCGACTAGGTCGACGTGGACGTGGTCAAATCTTGCGTCAGGAGAGGCAAATGTTCCCAACGGTGTAGTGGTATGGCGATGAATCTTGACAGTTTGGCATTTGAGGCAAGTTTTGGCCCAGTGTCTGACATCCCGGTTCATATTGGGCCACACAAATCGTGCGCTGACAAGTTTCAAGGTGGCTCGTATTCCAGGGTGTGACATAGAGTGTAGCGAGTCAAACACTGCGCGTCGGCAAGACTTGGGCACAAATGGGCGAGGTACACCAGTTGTCACGTCGCATGCGATAGTCCCATTGCTTGCGGCTAGAGGTACCTCCGTCAGGTGCAAAACTGGATCGTCCTTGGCCTTGTGTAGTAAGTAGTCATCGTCAGTGAGTTGTTGCTTGGCCATCAGTTCAAAATCAATGGCGGCTGAGGGCGATGGCTGGACAGTCATGCTTATCCGTGAGAGAGCATCAGCAACCTCGTTGTCGGCCCCCTTAACGTGTCTGATATCAGCTGTAAATTGGGAGATGTAATCCAAATGACGGACTTCCCGGGGTGAGTACCTGTCCGCAGCTGCATTGAGTGCATGCGTCAGTGGCTTGTGATCAGTCAAGATGAAGAAATCTCTGCCCTCAACGGCGTGACGGAAATGGCGGACTGTGAGGTATGCAGCTAGAAGTTCTCTGCCAAAAGTACTATACTTCTGTTCAGCTGGCTGCAGTCTCTTCGAGAAGAATGCAATGGGCCGCCAATCTCCACCGATAATCTGCTGGAGCACCCCGCCAACTGCTACGTCCGATGCGTCAACCATGAGGCACAAAGGGGCATCGGGGTTAGGATGGACCAACATTGTTGCTTCTGCTAGGGCCGATTTAACTGCTACGAAAGCTGTCGTTGCTTCCGGTGGTAGTTCGAGCGGTGCTTTGGTGTTTTTCGGTTTGCCCGCCAGCAAGTCAGTGAGGGGCTGAACGAGGCGTGCACAGTGTGGAATGAACCGCCTGTAGAAGTTGATTAGTCCGAGAAATTCTCGAAGCTGCCGTAGAGACTGTGGTTGGGGAAACTCCCGGATGACCGTGACCTTACTCGGAAGTGGGCTGATGCCGTCCCCGGAGACAGTGTGCCCGAGGAATTCGAGAGAACTGACACCGAACTGACTTTTCGTGGGGTTGATAACTACACCGTATTCTTGCAGTCTTGCGAACAACTGCTGTAGGTGAGTGTGGTGTTCGGCGGCGCTCGTGCTGGCTATGAGCAGATCATCGATGTATGCGTACACAAAGTCCAATCCTCGGACAACCTGGTCTATGAAGCGTTGGAAAGTCTGTGCTGCGTTCCGCAAGCCAAAGGGCATGCGTGAGAATTCAAATAGACCAAACGGGGTGGTAACTGCCGTTTTTTGAACATCGCTGGGTTCAACTGGGATCTGATGATAAGCCCTGATAAGGTCAACCTTGGAAAACACTGTTTTTCCATGTAGTGTAGAGGCGAAGTCATGGATGTGCGGTATGGGGTACTGGTCAGGCACCGTAATCCGGTTCAGGGCCCGGTAATCACCACAGGGTCGCCAGTCACCAGACTTCTTTGGTACCATGTGTAAGGGAGACGACCAACAGCTGTCCGATGGGTGGATGATCTCCATTTGAAGCATATGCTCGAACTCCGCCTTGGCGACCACCAACTTGTCAGCTGCGAGGCGACGGGGGCGAGATGCCACTGGTGGCCCTGTCGTTCGGATATGGTGTGTGATGTTGTGTTTCAACACGGTGTCACTGAAACTGGGTCGGGTAATGTCTGGGTACTGCTGTAGCAACAAACTGTAACTCGATGCGTCATCGGGAACTGTGATCATAGGACTGGGTGAATTGAGCGAAGTGCGAATTCCCTGTACATTTAAACTAGTTGTGGTGTCAACGAGCCGATGGTTCCTCACATCAACACACAAACCAAAATGCCTGAGGAAATCAGCACCAATGATTGGTGTAGACGAATCGGCGATGATGAAAATCCAACGATACGAACGCCTGAGGCCAATGTCAAGGGTTAGCGAGCGTTCCCCAAAAGTGGCTATGGGTGACTTGTTGACGGCTTGCAGGTTGTACTGATTGGATGGATGTTTGCGTTCACTTGGTGTTGGTGGCAAGACACTTATTTCTGCTCCTGTGTCGATAAGGAAACGCCTCCCGGACTGTTTATCAATAACATAGAAGAGACGACTAGTACATGTAGTAGTGTCATTGCCAGTCGGACTCGTCGTCGCTATCCGCTGGCGTTGTCGTTTCCCTGCTTCTTTGATCCTTTGTACGAGCAGGGCTCTCTGCAATTGTGTGCGGAGTCACCATAACGCCAATGGTACCAGCACATAGTGGAGGAGTCCGGGTAGCGATCCGAGCTGTGACTAGAATGGTCGTGCCTTTTAGCACGTGAGCGACTGTGGCTTCGGCTACGGCTCTCATGACTGCCACGACTGAATGCGGCTCCAACCATGTGCGAAGACAACTGCTGCACTTGAAGACTGAGCTGCTGGATCTGTGATTGCAGTTGCTGGATTTCGGGGGACTGCGAAGGAGACTTGACGGCAGGTGGGGTTGTACTAGTAGCTCCCTGTGATGTATTGGCCGTGGCAGAGGCCACCACTGGTGGAACAGCGACCTCGATGATTTTGTCGGCCAACTCGGCCAGTTGGTCGATAGTGACGGTTTGTGTAGTCGAGGCAAGAATGACTTGAGCGTTGGTTGGCAAGCGCTGAAGGAAAAGCTGTTTGAGAATATTATCCTCCAAGGAGTTGTCTCCAAGTAGTTGTTGCATACGCCTTAATAACTGTGTTGGCTTGCGATCCCCAAGCTCCTCGGCTATTAAAAGCTGATGCAGTCGCTTCTGTTCAGAAGCAGTCGTACGGTGAATGAGGGCGGTCTTTAAACTGTCGTAGGCATTGCTCTGAGGAGGGGAAATGAGGATATCCCGCACTTCTGCTGCAAATTCCGGTTGTAAAGAGCCCACCACGTATGCAAACTTGGTATGCTGTTGAGTTACGTTACGAGTAAGAAATTGTGCTTCTACCTGTGCAAACCACAAAGCTGGGTCATTTGGCCAAAACGGAGGCAATTTGAGGGCTACTCCTGCGAAGGGTGTAGACGAACTAGCGGTCGCGGACGTGCTTGGTTTAGAGTCATCACTTTTTGGCATGATGCTCGACTGTCTGGGTCACCAATTTGGGGAATGGTCACTAGGTTTAAATTGTAATGTTAGTCACTCACCCAATGCAACTGGTTGTTGCCGGAGTTACACTTGATCTTCGGCCGGAACGCTGACCGCGGATAACTCAAACTCAATCCACAGAATTCCTGGTGTATATATTGTCCGAAGGAGAATAACGTTCATAACACAACGAACAAACGAATAAACACTAAAGTCGGCAGTAATCCTTAATATAAGCGTGGAAACTTTCGATGAACGAAGGAACACTTTTTCCATAGAAAACAACTGTAAAGCGAAGGTCGAACACATGTGGCCTAACGCACCAACGTAAAGTCAATACTAAACACAACGAGTTATAAATATATACAGGCTACCAACGAAAGGTCACAAGGCCGCCGTTGATTGGACGTTGCATGACACATGACATAAATGTTTTACCGATGATGTCACCACAAATCCAACTCAACAGCCACTCTGGACTCTGGTGATGGTCAGATGGTGGTATGCCTGATCCCATGTAAAGCATAATCAGTTTACTAGTGCAGTCCTCAGTCCAACACCATTCAGTAACTCAACACCCAAACTGTTGGACTCTGATTATGGTGGTATGCCTGATCCCGTGTAAAGCATAATCAGTTTACTAGTGTAGTCTTTAGTCCAACATCATTCAGTAACTCAACACCCAAACTGTTGGACTCTGATTATGGTGGTATGCCTGATCCCGTGTAAAGCATAATCAGTTTACTAGTGTAGTCTTTAGTCCAACATCATTCAGTAACTCAACACCCAAACTGTTGGACTCTGATTATGGTGGTATGCCTGATCCCGTGTAAAGCATAATCAGTTTACTAGTGTAGTCTTTAGTCCAACACCATTCAGTAACTCAGCACCCAAACTGTTGGACTCTGATTATGGTGGTATGCCTGATCCCGTGTAAAGCATAATCAGTTTACTAGCACAGTTCTCAGTCCAACATAATCAAACCAAACATAAGTGTACTTGGTTCTTTTATGTGTATTACACAAGACACTGGACCTACGGGTTTACATCCCATTCGAAGGACGAAGCAATTGGTTAAGTGTCAAACTTAAGGACAGAAGTGTCCAGACCTAGGCTAATTTCATAGAGCTGCTTAAGCAGAACATTTTGTTTGTCAATTTTCTGCTTAGCAAACCTAAGCTGGAAACCAGTCACAGATGGCACATGTGATAAGGTATTTTGACTGGTAACCTGATTCTGTTAGTAAAATTGCTTTTGTGCTCAGCCCCTTTTTTGTGTGTGCTTAAGCAGCACCATGAAATTGGGCCCGGGACCCAAACCCGCACTCTGCTGGTCAGAAACACCAGAGCTTGGTTCCGGTGCACTTGACCGCTAGGCACCGCTCAGCCACGGTACGCCACTCCACTTACCCTCAACATGCCAAAACTTCCTTCTTGTACTTTATGTTTCTGTATCATGTCAAGGATCTTCTGTCTGCGCATGGAATACCTCTTAGTCTGCAATGTCTTAGTAGGTGTTGGATCTGTGGTAAAGTCAAGAAACCAGACCCTTAATCTTAGGGAAGTAATCTTTCAACTTATGCAAGTCTGTGAGTGCTAGGTCCCCAAAAAGTGAGCCTGGTTGGATGGAGAGGGGAGGGAAAATTAATTACAATCAAACTCTTTTACGGAGACAGCGCCTACATACTAATTTGAGTAACATGTCTGTTTGATACAGAAAAACTTCCTGGTGCCTTCACAGATCTGGTTGACAATTTCCGTACAGCATTCTTTCGGACTGGTGATCATTCCAAGGGGATACAAATTTCGTTCTAGTTCGTCTTTCAAATATTGGTTTTTTTTTTACACAATTTTATTGAAAGAGGTCGTGCGACGCCACGAAAAACCAGGCCAAATTGCAACAAAAACGCTGTGTCCAACTTGGCAGCTATGGCTTTGGCTGAATCGCTGCATCATCATCATTGAAGCTACACTCTTAGCAACAGTCGTAGCCGTAGCCATAGCCGTAGCCGTAGCCATGGCTGCCAATTTGGATACAGCTAGTGTACATGTCATCCGATTTCTGGCAGGGAAAATACTGGGGTGTACACACAGCTTCCGGCGTTATGTGGTTAAACTAAAGTCAGATACAATTTTTTCCCAATTGAAATTCAACAAAAGTGGAAAGCAGCAGTGTGGAATATTTTATTTATTTAAAAAAAATTACTACCTTTAGAGTCTTGTTTTGAAGAGGATGGTGTCATATCCAGATCTTTATTCTTTGATACTTCTTCAGCCATGTCTGTTGTCTGATACCTTAGAGGAAGAAAATGTTCTCGTGATTGAAAATAAGATCAGGGAAGCCACTTTTGTCTCCTGACAAACAGGTTATCGTGAAAAGAAAAAAAATGACTTTCTACAAGGAGGAATATTGAATTTGACAGTTTAGGTAACATGGCAAAAATGGATATTGTGTTTGAAGACGCTGCTGGTCTATTGTTACATGGGAAGCAAAGATTATAGAACGCAGTAGGCGCAAGATGGGGAACTCTGGCTGAAATGTGAAATCTCACTGGACGCCATTTCGGCAAGTGACTCTATTGATACAACACTGATACGTGCGGACCAGTGTAGACAATGACAATTGCTATCAATGGGAAACACAGGCATTCACTTGCTGAAATGGCGCCCATGCATATTTCACTTTCCAACAGTAGATAAAGGCCCAGTTCCCCATCTTGCGCCTACCGCGCTCTATAATCTTTGATGGGAAGTTCAGTGGTATAGTGGTCTAGAATGCAGAAGGTCCTGGGGTTCGAATCCCACCTCAGGAGTACCTTTTTTCACTGAAAGACTCTGTCCTCATAAAATCTACAAAAGCAAAACTAATATTAATCTTAAAAAATAAATTAAATAGTTTTTGAAAAAGCAAAAGGGAAACTGACATGGGTACATATAAATCAATTTTGAGTGAACAGAGAAAAACTCACTAGAACAGGATCTGAACCTGTGACCTTCGGACTTACATGTCAGTGCTCTACCAACTGGGCTATCTATTCAATTCAATAACGGTCTTTATTCACACATGCTTCACAACCAAAGGTTGAATTGCGCATAGGTTACAAAAACATTGTAAACACACAAAGCAAACACAGAAATTTAGATCATTAAATTAAGTCTAGTCCTAAATCAGTCTAATCCTAAAATAAGTCTGGTCCTATTTTGGTGCTCTCCCTATAAACCTGATAATTTTTCTCTAAATGCATTGAGCTATTTTAAAAAGGACTTTTTCTGTGACAAATTTCTGGTGAACTTGTTTGAAACTGAACGGAATTATAAGAATTTGATATAAAAATCATAAACTTTCACAATGAGCTGTAAAACAAAATGCAGTCATTGAAGGAGTATTGAAACAATTCTTCTCATTTTGAACAGTCATGCATCTGCAGACAAACGTTTGGGCAGAAACAGCGCCCTCAGTGGCCAAGCTTATACTTACCTATTGACCCTCTGCCTGCCTTCGTCAGTAAGGTAAGATGTGATCAATTTGTTACCCCTCAGAGCTTTTTCTGTGATGTTCCTCAGACTTGTCTTATCCATCTGCAACATTCTTTTAATCTCCTATAATCAGGAAGAGCAACCAAACTTAGCTTTGTCATGGCAACCCTTACCAGAAACAAATTTCTGACATAAAATTCATTGACCGAAAAAATTTCTGACAGCTACGTGAAAACATGTCAGTAACCAGTAAGTATAATAATAATAATAATAATAATAATAATAACAATAATAATAATAATAATGACAATTTATTAAGTGCACAAATCCACAAAAGTGCTCATGGCGCTTGCACAAAACTACATGATAACTTAACTAATAAATACAAAATACAACGATAAAGAAGAAAACCCAAGTAAACTACATTATGCAAACGCTTTAATAAAAAGATGAGTTTTAAGGTTCTTCTTAAACTCATTTAAAGAAATCGATGATTTGACATGTGATGGCAATTTATAGAAATATAGCAAGGTTTGAGGGTGGACAGTCGATATTAGCTCCCTGAGGTCTAGGAAGTTGACAAACTAATTCCCGAGGTGAAGCCGAGAGAACTAGTTTGTCTTTTTCCAATACCGACTGTCCACTGGAAATAAACCATGTTATGGTTGTTTTACTATACCACACAACTTCTCTAGTTCGGCATTATTGAGCTCGCGAAAACGCGGATTGACATTTAGATGTGCCGCCATCTTTTCATGTATATATAGCTAGGGTGATGTTCGCGCGCGTGTACTACACCCATTGCTTTATAAAGCGCATGCGTAAGTAGACTGTTGCACATGGGACAGTCTACTATGCATGCATACTTAAAGGTTTGGTGAATTACCTAGTATTGATGACTTTATTTTACACCTTACAGTTAATATACAATAATTCTGTTCAGAAAAATCATTTTGTGCCTTCCTGTATAATTTTACATGATTTATTTTCTTTAAAAATAATAGTCTTCAGGAGCACCCACAAAAATAGGTCACTTGCTGACATGGCTGGATTCCTTCTGTGACATCACATGCATTACATAATATAAATATTCATGAGTGAATTTTTGAAAAGAAAGAACACATATTTGTCATTCCTTTGGCAGAGCCCGTCCAGACATGATTGTCCTCTGCAATAGCTCATGAATAAATTTTGTAATGATGTCATGGAAGGAATCCAGCCATGTCAGTAAGTGACCTATTTTTGTGGGCGTTCCTGAAGACTTTTAAAGAAAATAAATCATGTAAAAAATAAACTGGAAGGCACAAAAAAAAAAATCCAACTGAATTATTGTATGATAATTATGAGGTGTAAATTAAAAACATCCATTCACCAAACCTTTAACCTATGCTCAAACACTGGTGCACGCTTGGTGAAAAACGAAAATAGCATCTGACACGTGATGGTAAATAGACCAGTTAGAATTTGGCTTTCAGTCATGAATATGTATGATAGTAGAGTAACATAAACTACCTGTGAATTAATTCCTTGCGGCCGATGCTGTAGATGATCAATTAGGTTGTAGACTTGGAACTGTTGTGGGAGTTCTGCTACAAGAACAGATGTTACGCTGGGATCATCTGCACACAAAAAAATGAATGACATATCATTCCAAACTTACATTTTATTCGAGACAAAACAACTTTATTACAAAAATTGGGGGGTGTTTTTAGTGACAGAAACAAACTTTTTTTTTTACTATCATAACAATGTCCAACCTTTAAAACGTTAACAATAGAAAATTTGTATAGCTTAAGAGAATTAACAAACTTAAAGATTGAAAAAATACAACAAAAGCGAAAACAACCACCAGAGCTTGAGTCCGACGCACTAACCACTCGGCCACGACACGCCACAATTCTCTTATTGAAGACGTCAAAGACATACTCACATGTGTCATTGATTTCTTCCTCAATTGGGTCCTCTTTCTCAGTTGGGATCTTCTTTAGAAGTTTTAATGAATCGACCTTCAGGTTTAGGTAGAAACAAAATATCATGTCAGATGTCAAGTTGACAAACCAAGGTCACTCTTCTGAATGACCTTGCACGGGGTCATATTTTGACCTCGTAGGGTCATATTTGACATCACAGGGTCATATTTGACATCACAGGGTCATATTTTGTGTAGAATACTGATAGAAACGTCAAATTGTTACACCTTTTTAGAATCACTATGACTTTACGAAGGAGATCATCTGATCCAAGGTGCATGAATACGATATTTTCTCGCTAGAGAAACAACAAATCCTGGAAAATTTTTGTTCTCTAAGCTTTATCAAGTCGGGGTCTCTTTGTGCCAGTGATACTCTAAAAGAAAAAGGATTCCTGCAATTCCAAGAAAATAATCCCATCAGGCTGGACAAGAAAACTTGTTACAATTCAATTTCTTTACTCAATGCTTATTTTGTAAAATTTGAGAATTAAGAAACAGTACTTTTTTGCTAATAGCACTAACCTTGTTGAAGACATCACATTTGCCTTTGGTGTACACAATCTGAACCACTTTCATCTTCTGTAACATGAGGTATACCTTCTTGAAAGTTGGAGTGATGTCCTTCTTAGAGGCCTGCAGTCGATTGAGACAATGGTTTCATCAATGGTGATGAGACTGATCACCGTGATGATGATAGTTATTATGAAAGAGTGTCGCAGCTGAATTCTGTGGTAAGCAAGGCCCAGCTGGGTTCAATTTCACAACGCTGTTTAGCAGAAAATACTGCTTAGCAAATTTCTTTGCTAAGCAAACAAATGAGTAGGGCACCAGTCGCAACAATGTAAACATAATGGAATGTTGGCTGGTAACCTGTTTCTGCTAAGCAAGATTTTTCTGTGCTTACAGGCTTTATGAAATTGGGCCCTGGGTCCAATTGTATGGAGCTGCTTTAGCAGAAAATTCTGCTGAACAAGTTTCTGCTAAGCAAAAATGAGAAGTCTACCAATCACAAATAGTACATGTGACATGTGTTTTGACTTGTAACCTTTTTCTGGAAAGCAAAATTTGTTTGTGCTTAAGCAGCTCTATGAAATTGAGCCTATGTTTTGTCAGCGTGTGGGAACCCAGTACACCTTTCATTAAGAAAAGGAGTTTGGGGAACAAAATGCAAATTTTGGACAGGATCTTTGATGGACAGTTTGTCAGGGAGATTTTGACATTGGAGCTGAGGTGTTAACGCATCGGAACGGAAGTAGGAAGATCTTAAATCAGGGATGAGAGTGGATGAATATGAAACACCGGTGGAAGGTTTGTTGGCTACCAACCACGCCGTAACCCGTATCAATGGCAGCATTCTGTGCTTGAATGTAGATGGGGCAAGCACCTTGGTGTAGTCAAAATACAGTATAAGTACTGTGTTAAAGCTTTACAAGGGCCCGGGTGTATGTAGATGACATTTAAAACATTTCTTTTTTTTTTAAGTAATAATTTTGTAACATTCGGAAACCCCGAAAAAACGGAGAAATCTCATCCCTGCTTAAATTGAATTTGTGATGCTACTGGTAGCCAGTGCAGGCTTTTCAGAATAGAAGACTCACCCAAGACGAGAACTTCTTCTTCACCAAATCCTTAATGACTTGAACTTTGGCAGTCTTCTTGGGCTGCATCTCAAGGAAGTCCGTGATGTGACTGGCTAACATCAGGTAGCGGCCCATGGTGATGTACTTGGCCATGGACGAGAAACGACGGAGCATCAGCATGGTGCAATTCATCGTTCGCTTACTCGTCTCACACCAACAAATCTGAGTGGAAAATTAAAAAAACAATTCCATCTATTATGTTAGACTTTTAGACAAATACGTTTAATCTTGCAGTTCTAAATGTTTATCTCCCAATTAAAATGAGTGCTACTTTGGGTGGGGGTTGGGGGGGGGGTCTTAACCATCTTCCATTTCTTTACAGGATTATTTATTCGGAATTGCCGGAATCATTTTTCTTTGAGAGTGCTGCTGGCACAGAGAAACCTTGACTTGACAAAGCAAAGAGAACAAAAATTCACTTTATCACCGGGATTTTTGTTTTATTATCGAGAAAATGTCAAATACACGCACTGTGAATTGCAAAACCTTGGTCGTGAGACAAGGCCGAGAGTTGCCAAAGGTGCCTTTTACATGCCTGCGGCTTGACCATGTTGTAGCTGCATCCTTTGCAAATGAGCTCCTCAGCTGCGAGTAAGGATGATTAGCCTCCCAAAATATTATTTAGTCTCTCTCACCTGTTTATCAATGAAGTTGTGCGCTGTCAGTTCCTTGCCGTAGTGAAACAAAGTGACTGTCGTGATCTTGAAGGCTTTGGCAAGCTCCACTTGACTGATCCCATAATGTCTCTGACGTCCGACAAACTCGAGAATACAGTAATTCAGGTCTGGTAACTCCACGGATGAATCTCCTGTTGGTCCAGTTAACAATGAGTAGCGGCGCTCCTGACTGGCCACTACGACAAGACAATCACTCCATCTGAAGAAAAAGCAAAATATCTATTGTTTCGTTCACATAACTTGCATTTAAAAAAAAACTTATTCCATGCAGCAGTATTTGATATACATGTACCTTCCTTCTATGTGAATTGAAAAGACAGTGTATCTTACTTTTCTTGAATTTCTTCTAAGGTCATGACCTTTGTTCCATCATGACCCCTGACCTCTTGACTGACATTGACTCTCTCTTTGAAGGTTGGGCATGACCCCTGTATCCCATCATTATCTGCACTATTGATGGTACAGACAGTGTAGTCCTTCCGTATAACCTGAACAGATTCAGGGAAATGGGAAATGGGGAGGGGATAAAGACAAGTTTTTTTGAAATATTGTTAAACTTTAAACACGTCGCATAATCAGATTGAGGCAGTAGCGATCCTACATAAACTGATATTGGTTGATTTTGAAGGATTGAGGCAGAAGCGATCCTACATATAAACTCATATTGGTTGATTTTGAAGAATTGAGGCAGAAGCGATCCTACATAAACTCATATTGGTTGATTTTGGAGGATTGAGGCAGTAGCGATCCTACATAAACTCATATTGGTTGATTTTGAAGGATTGAGGCAGAAGCGATCCTACATATAAACTCATATTGGTTGATTTTGAAGAATTGAGGCAGAAGCGATCCTACATAAACTCATATTGGTTGATTTTGGAGGATTGAGGCAGTAGGGATCCTACATAAACTCATATCAGTTGATTTTGGAGGATTGAGGCAGTAGGGATCCTACATTAACTCATATTGGTTAATTTTGGAGGATTGAGGCAGTAGGGATCCTACATTAACTCATATTGGTTAATTTTGGAGGATTGAGGCAGTAGGGATCCTACATTAACTCATATTGGTTATTTTGGAGGATTGAGGCAGTAGGGATCCTACATTAACTCATATTGGTTAATTTTGAAGGATTGAGGCAGTAGGGATCCTACATAAACTCATATTGGTTGATTTTTGAGGATTGAGGCAGTATGGATCCTACATTAACTCATATTGGTTGATTTTGAAGGATTGAGGCAGTAGGGATCCTACATAAACTCATATTGGTTAATTTTGGAGGATTGAGGCAGTAGGGATCCTACATTAACTCATATTGGTTAATTTTGGAGGATTGAGGCAGTAGGGATCCTACATAAACTCATACTGGTTGATTTTGAAGAATTGAGGCTGTTTCCTGCTGGGTGTTTATAGGGAGTTGATGTTTTGAAAGAGAATCTATCTTCCTTACCTCCTGATCAATCATGACAATCCCCGTCCCTTCATCAACCGTGACATACTCATGGTGGAATGTCGGTAAGTCTCTGGGCTCTGGGAGACGATAGAACTCCACATCGCTGTTTGGAACAATCCCACTCCATAGAAACTGCTTGGATTTAGGGTCCAATGCCATTAAGAACTTTGGGATCCGTTGCTGAAGCCGACACCACAAACAGGCTAGGGTGATCCCTGTTCAATTGGTGTTAAGAAATATGGGAAGTTTTTTCTTTCTTAGTTGTACAAAATAAATCAGGAAAATATATATATATTTTTTCAACTGATTTCATCTTTAAAGGAATTAGCCTATACTTGGAGTAGTAACTTAGCTTTGAATTTGATTTTAAGACCTTTAGCTATTGACATTGTACAGTAAGTCACTAAGTCAGTGGTAGATTTTGCGGGGTGTGGAGGGTGGCGTGCCCTCCCCCCTCTTCTCTGCAGCAAAATCAATCCAATGAATGTTTATTTGATGTCACACAGGGTCAGGTTCCCCCACACCTCAGGGCAAATGTCTCTCACTGGATCCGCCCCCCTGTACCCGATCGGTATTTTTTGTTTAAGAGCTCACAGGGCATTATTAACGCAGTGGACCGGGTGTCAGGCCCCCCCACACCTCAGGGCAAATGTCTCTCACTGGATCCGCCCCTATACCCGATCAGTATTTTTTGTTTAAGAGCTCACAGGGCATTATTAACGCAGTGGACCGGGTGTCAGGTCCCCCCCCCCCTCGGGGCAAATGGCTCCCACTGGATTTGCCCCTGTACCCAGTATTTTAAGTTTACGAGCTCACAGGGCATTATTAATGCAGTGGACCAGGTGTCAGGTCCCACCCCCCCCTCGGGGCAAATGGCTCCCACTGGATCCGGCCCTGTACCCAGTCAGTATTTGATTACGAGCTCACAGGGCATTATTGATGCAGTGGGTTTGATTAGGGTCAGATTCCCTTTTGATCAACAGATTCCTTGCTTGGCCAAACAATGGAAGCATGCACATAGGTATGCACCACGCCCGGCTCTCAGCCATTAATAGGTCTTCCTTTGACCTCGGTGTGGTGAGGGCGCTGTTTAAGTTTGTGGCGTCACATGCAATGTGTTTATATACGCAAGGTGTCTATTCAACTATTTTAGGCCGTTTTCGAAACCACGGCTGAGGCTTGGGCTCTGGCTTAGGCTACGTCTGCCAATCTGTTTTAAGTCCTGTACCATGTGTACTCATAGTATAAGTTTTCAAAATGAAGGAGCCTAAAGCCGGAGCCTAAGCTGGAGCATAAGCCGAAGCTGTGGTTTGGAAAAGGGTCTTAGATTACCATCAAGTCCTTCCAGTGCAATCTCCTCCACACATACATCATGAAGATAAGACATCTTGAGTTGATGAGTTGTCACCTCATGATCATTCACTCAAATCAAGGCTTCAAGCACACACTGAAAACAAAGAGACAACTGACTACAAATTTGCTGCTAGCATGTGCAGGCCTGATTTGTCTGGTCTTGAAAGGGCAAAGGCACCAAGGCATTTTCTTCTTGACAAAGGGCACCTAGATGAGGAAGATGTTAATTTCTACTGGAACATTTCCAGGGCAACAAGGCAATGACCAGGGGTAACGGAGGCAATTGCCTCCAGTGCCTCCGTGAAGTGAAGTATCAAGCTTGCATGTGGCCTCCATTCTCCTATCTCCTATAAGTCACTCCACAACAAATTGTCTGGACTTAGATAAGATTGGAATGCCTGACCCTGTGATAAAGCAATTGTTATTTGAATCCCTTTGCTTCCCAGTCCTTCTGAATCCTTCACTTTGGCAATTGGATACAAGGATCTGGGACAGTAAAGGGTTTTAAACAGATAATCACAGATGATTTTTTTTACTTTAGATGCTGTGTCTGATTGTTTTCTCACTATTCATGACCAAAAAATAGTGAATCTTATTTGGATAAATAAGATACTATTTTGGAAAATACATGTAATAAGCAAAAAAGAGTACTGTAGGTTAGATTCAGGAATTCATTCATTTCAATTTTAAAAGTATTTTGTGTAATCTGATATTTAGATTAATAATTTGATTATGTTACAGCCCATAGTGCCAATACGCTGGACTACCACCGCTCCTTGGCCCTACTACCCTTAACCCGCACCATGTGACATTAACTTTCGAATTGGGACTTACATTTTGTTGCCAAAATTTTCCGAGGTGATCGCTTGGTCATTGCTGGAGAGTCTGGAGGATTACAAAGTCACAAAGTGTCGAAATCATGAAAAATAAGAAATGTTCACGTCTACATTTGGGCTGATACTGACACATTCACACATCGTCTGAGCCATGACGGTTAGCTGTTGTGCATGCGCCCGGAATAGGGTGCCGTAAGCGCTTATGGTACCCTGTAAAGCGTGTACTCCTGTGGGCCGCGGCAGGGCGTACATGGCGTTAGCGCAGTATTCTGCAATAAGTCATAGCGTTGTACAGCGTGCATGTGCAACAGTAACCATCATGGCTCTGACAATGTTTGAGTATGTATTAGCCCCGAGATTTTTCATAAAATTCCATCAAAAGAAGTTATCGCATCGCAAACCTGATGTACTCCAGACTCTGTCAAGCGATCACCTCGGGAAAAAATTTGGCAAAAAAATGTAACTAAGTGTAAAATCAAAAGTTGATGTCACATTGTGGGGGTTAAGGGTAGGTAGTACTAGGGATAAAATGCCATATCCGGCTGCCACTTCATCTCCCTTAATTTAGGTCAAATTATATCCTTACCTGTCTAGAAAGGTTGACAGAATGTATACAGAGAGAAACAGGCACTTTGAACGATTACAAAGTGTCAAAATCATGAATATAAAGTGACAGCCGGATACAGCATTTTAGCCCAAGTACTAGCCTAGGTCATGTCAAGATTCCATCACGAGCGAGCGAGTAGACCATGGAAATTTTGTGCAGCCATTTGATCTTGATCCGAACGATGAAAAACTAATCAGCTGAACGCAGTGCATTTACTCAAAGGATAAAATGCCATATCCGGCTGCCACTTCATCTCCCTTAATTTAGGTCAAATTATATCCTTACCTGTCAAGAAAGGTTGACAGAATGTATACAGAGAGTAACAGGCACTTTTTGAACTATTACAAAGTGTCAAAATCATGAAAAATAAGAAATGTTCACGTCTGCATTGGGCTTGAAAATGCTACTCGCTAAACACCATTTTAAATTTAGTTCTTTTGTGCATGAATGTGCGAAAGTGCCGCCCATGAGGCGCGTGTGATGAAATGTCAGCTTGAATTTTCCTATTTTTTTAAGGAAGGTCAAGGCTAAAATGCTGTATCCGGCTGTCACTTTATATTCATGATTTTGAAACTTTGTAATCGTTCAAAGTGCCTGTTTCTCTCTGTATACATTCTGTCAACCTTTCTGGATAAAATGCCATATCCGGCTGCCACTTCATCTCCCTTAATTTAGGTCAAATTATATCCTTACCTGTCCAGAAAGGTTGACAGAATGTATACAGAGAGAAACAGGCACTTTGAACGATTACAAAGTGTCAAAATCATGAATATAAAGTGACAGCCGGATACAGCATTTTAGCCTTGACCTTCCTTAAAAAAATAGGAAAATTCAAGCTGACATTTCATCACAGGCGCCTCATGGGCGGCACTTTCGCACATTCATGCACAAAAGAACTAAATTTAAAATGGTGTTTAGCGAGTAGCATTTTCAAGCCCAATGCAGACGTGAACATTTCTTATTTTTCATGATTTTGACACTTTGTAATAGTTCAAAAAGTGCCTGTTACTCTCTGTATACATTCTGTCAACCTTTCTTGACAGGTAAGGATATAATTTGACCTAAATTAAGGGAGATGAAGTGGCAGCCGGATATGGCATTTTATCCAGTACTTGTACAGTAAGTAGTACTAGTGTAGTTAGTACCACTTTATACCACCATTCATTTCAACCTTAGATTGGTAAGGATCAAAGTTTACTTAAATTTCATGGATATAAAGTGACAGACGGATACAGCATTTTAGCTTCTCAAAATTAAACCCATGCTTATTTCAATCTTCATTAAAATCATCAGTATCACCTAAGTTTACCTCATTTTGTGGTAGAACTGAGACTTTGAAGTTAGTTCAGCATGTTGATTGTTGTTTTTACCTTTTCTTAGCAAACTGCCTGGTAAAATATAAAGAGCGCCACCACTTGTTCACTTAATAACAGGCGGAACAAGTTTGGCTTCCCGACGTCTTTAAGGATGACACCTACGTTATTTATGCAGGATAGCTAAGAAGCAGACTTTTTCTGAAAAATACATTATGTTTTGCACTATTTGGTTATTCCGTTCGCCAAAGGGTGTGAAGAGAGGCGAGCAACTTTCTTCATCTGAACTTCATTTTTTTTCATCGAAATACCCACGATGGAGGCACTTATACCCGTTATAAATAAACTTCAGGATGTATTTAACACCGTGGGATCCGATGCTATACAATTACCCCAAATTGTAGTAATTGGGGCCCAGGTAAGAATTCGGGAAATTTTCTGGAAAGTGTTGCAATCTTTTTATCTTAATATCGCAATTCACCTTATCCGCACACTGACACTGCACTGGCATTGCATACAAAACATTGCAAAAGTGTTGTGCACAGCCACAGTGCATCCATACCAAGTAGAAGAAAGTGACTTCACTGTAGTACCTACTAGTAGTAGTAGCGGTTTAATTTCTGACGTTCTGTGACAAGTGGACTTCCAATGATATTCTCAAAAAATCTTAAAACTTACAGAAATTTTAACTCTTTAAAAATTGTAAGAATCTTACCAAGATGGCAGTTGGGTTGGTAATGGTAGTGTGTGACAAGAAAGTTAATTTCTGTCAATCAAAATTGAGCATTTGAATAAGCACCTCCTTCAAGGTATATGCGGCATCTTGTTCAAGTGACAGATTTGTTTACTTCGAACTTGTGTATGAATTTCAACGCACCTTCCAGACTCATGCATGAAGGTCTGTATAGCGTCGAATCGCAGATGGCAGCGAGTATTCAAAATAAACAAAACTGTCCCTTAAACAAGATGGCACATAGTTCCTTAAAGGTTCTTATTGATAATATTTGTTTGTTTGAATTAACGTTAATTAAATTTAAACATTGCGAGGGAAGATATTTCAAATCTAGCCCCATAATAAATAGTGCCAGTACGCTGCACTCTCTCCGCTCCTTGGCCCAATGCCAACATTTTCCCCTCGATGATTGGGCAGTCACTGCATGAGCGTCTGGAGTACAGAAGATTCGCGATGCGATAAATCCTTTTGGTGGAATTTTTTTGAAAAATCTCAGGGGGGCTGATACTGACACATTCAAACAATTGTTCGCTTATGGCACCCTGTAATGGGCGCACTCCTACATGTATGTGCTGCGGTCAGGGCATAAGCGCAGAATTCTGCAAAAAAAAAAAGACTGAAAATGCAGTTAACTTTTCTCGAACACCTTGATGGAAGTTTGAGGGTGATTTAGAAAAAAATGTATTTTAAAACATATTTAAATGAATCAACTCAAATTATTTTCAGTATACATGTAAGCCTGCATGTCCGTTCACATATTGAAACACTTTTTGGTAGTCTGGGATTCAGGTACTTGAAATAAAGAGTACAACCATTGGAAAAACTGCTAACGTGAGGGTAGAAAAGTTTATTGTGTTTCCTATCAGATGTATTTTTGAAGACCCCCGAAAATCACCATTGCTTATTTTGATTGTGATAATCAAAAATAAAGCCTAACATAAACAGGTGCACAAAATGATAAAATTCCCGTCAAAACATGAAATGTTTTTGTTGCTTCATCTAAAACGTGATCACCCAACTCGATGAAATTTGTACAGGTTGGTTTGATCTTGATGTTATGTCTCTTGAAAATTAGACGATTGGAATGAATTCATTCTCTGCTATTGTTGCTGAACGTAGAGTACGCTTTACCATGTTTACAGGCCACCGCTATCATGCTGAAGACCAGGGGCCAATTTCATAGAGCTGCACAAAAAATTGCTAAGCACAAAAAATTATGCTTACCAGAATAAGGTTACCGGCCTAACTACTATTAGTCACATGCTCAATTTGTGCCTGGTATCCTGCTCATTTCTGCTTAGCAGAAAAGTTTTAAGCAATATTTTCTGCTTAAGCAGCTCTATGAAATTGGGCGCAGGCCATACCTGATGTATGATGGAGACTTCTGTGCCCTAATACAGGACGTAGACCTTCTAACTCTGTTGATTGGCAGAGACATGAAATTATGAAATTGAGGACCTTCCAAACAATATGTGTGATAAAGACCTCTGGCGTGACATTGTGAATGGACTCTCAGTTGCGACTGTTAGATAATAATGATGAAATCCCCAATACAACATAAACTGTTTTTTGTTGTTTTTGCTCAAACAGGACCATCTGATTTGATGAGATTTTAACAGGTTGGGGATGAATTTACCCTTCCAAAAACCTACAATGTACTTCCCCCTTTATAACTTCCTCTTAAAAATAAATCCTTAAACTTGAAATATTCTTTTTTCCTCTTTTTACAGAGCAGTGGAAAGAGTTCAGTTCTTGAGAACTTAGTGGGACGAGACTTCTTGCCAAGAGGTAAAGCTGTTAATCTTTGACTGAACTTTATTTTTTTAAGGGTAGTAATTAATTTCTCAAACTCTGTAAATAAATTTTAATGTACTGTATTCTTTTTTGTGTAATTACAGTAGCTGCAAGTGATGATTTTTATGTGTGTTGTATAAATGTTTAACTCTGGACTATCTACAAATATTGATAAAAAATTGATATCAGAAACAACTTCAAGCAGCACTTGACCTGCACAGATAAAGTCACACAGTGAAACCACAACTTCCTATGTACATGTATTTGACTCCCTCTAGAGTCAAGGTCGGGTTAGACTGATGACATCATAAGAGTACTATGCTGTTATTTTTCATGGTGATTGTCGTGGTATCCATAGCAAATAGTACTCTGTGATGCGTTAACCCACATGTTTCCCTTACACGTCATTTTCTCGTCTTAGGTCATGGCAAAATTGGTCAGGGATGTCAACCTGCCTTTAGAAGTGTGTGTTGCTCGAAGCAATCGCATATCGATTAACCACTTATGACAATTTCTTTAAGTCAATAATATTTGGTTACTTAGCCACTTGTATGACATGGATTTCTGTCATTTGATGATCAAATAATTCTTACTGTATTTCAGAGCTGCATGTGTGCAACTTTTTTATTTATTTTTAAACAGAAATATTATTTTTATATTTGTTACCCCAAAAAATGAATTTCTTTAAAATCTATATATTTCCCAACCCCAAGAAGTATGAGTATTTCCCACTTGGTGCCCTGAAATTTGATGTGTTTTTTCTGAAAAATTCAGAAACCACTGTCTGACTATTAAATATCACCATCAGTGGTTTTGAACTATGCCAGCACTATGCCAGCCTGCATTTGATGCCATGTGGTGAATGCATGTACACAATACACAATCAACCCTCTTACTGTCTGGCCATTAAGTGTCATCCTTGGTGGTTTTGAATGATAAACTATGTCAGCCTGCGATTTGATATCATGCCACTTGTGGTGAATGCTACTACACAGTACACAATCAACCCTCTTACTGTCTTACAATTCAGTGTCTTCCACTCTCGTCTTAATTTAAGATAACCTGCCAATCTTCAATACAATATCATGTGGTGAATGCATCTACACAGTACGGTCAACCCTCCTACTGTCTGACCATTCAATATCATCCACTGTGGTTTTGAATGATAAACTATGCCAGCCTGCAATAAGATGTGTCGAATGCATCTACACAGTGTACACATGTACACACCATGTACACAGTGTGCCACCATACACAACCTGAGCAGTTGAATGGTTTCAAATGGTTGGTTGGAGTAGGACTGTTAATGCCTGGTGTAGCCGTACATGTACTTAAACACGTGATCGCTGTTCTAACCCTCTGTGATCTTATTCCTGACATCTTGAAGTCATCTTGAAATCATGGAGTGTCGTGGCCGAGCGGTTAAGATCACCAGACTCAAGTACTGGTGTTGTTGGCAGCAGAGTGTGGGTTGGAAACCCGGCTGCAGCACTTGTGTCCTTGAGCAAGATATTTACCATAATTGCTTTGTCTTTCGGATGGGACATTAAGCCGTAGGTCCCATGTACTAGGATTGATATTGCACGTAAAAGAACCCAGAACACTTATTGTGAAAGAGTAGGGGAATTTAAGGTGTTTCTGGTTCATAAAGATGGCCCATTGAAAATCATCCTCGAGGTGACATGGCTACCATCAATAAATAAAGTTATTATTATTATATATATTATTATATATTATTATATCTTGTAGGAAGTGGTATAGTGACTAGAAGGCCCTTGGTGTTACAGATGATCCACATTGATCCACAAGATCACAAGACTACCGGTTTAGACGGAGAAGGTAACATTATTTCTCTGCCATTTAGGATTAACGTTTGTGTGATTGTGCTGTTCAATGTCTTCATGTTGATTAATTTGATTTTCAAAAAAGGTTTTGGAATGCTAAGCCACAAAATATTGTAATTAAAAAAAAAGTTAAAGTGATAAATGAATTTCAGTTTGTATTGGACAATGATAGAGGTAGGCGTGTTAGTCCGACTCTGAGGAATGATACAATAAATGGTAATGGTAGCGCTTAAAAGACTAAGAACAAAAACCGGCACGAGCTTTCGTAGCATCAACCACTTCATCAGATGCATTGAAGGGGACAATCTATGGACAGTCTTAACCCTTACAGTTCTGAATCCTTCTCCAATTGCCAAAGTGAAGGATTCAGAAGGATTGGGGCCGGTAGGCCCAACATATAACAATTGCTTGTCACTGGGTCAGGCATTCCAATCAGGCAAGTCCAATTAATTGGGAGGATTGAGGTCACATGCTAGCCAAACTGCCTAGTCTGTATTAAAGATGCATTGCCCGATTTCAGGCCGGTTTGGGGGTCAAAAATATATTTATCTTTCTAATTGCTACGTGTAATATTACGGGGTATAAAAAGTTATGAGCTTTCATTTGATACTTTGATTGAAAAAATCCATCAAGGATTAGTGGCAGTTAATTAACAAATTGATTTTTTAATCCTTTGGCCCAAAATCGGGCAATGCATCTTTAATACACAGTCTACAAAATTAAGGAAGGTAACAGGTGATTGGGTCCAATGGACAAGGTAGTATAAGTGGGGTAGGTGACTGAAAAATGTAGTCTTGGTAGTGGGACAAATAGTTGTCACGTTAACCAGTTTTTGCTGATGGTAAAGTAATGCAAAACTGTTCTGAAATGGTACCAGTTTTACTGGAGTGGTATGCAGAAATAATATTAAATGTTTTCTGTTAGTAATGTTTCATTTCTAATCATAAAGACAGAGGCCTCCGACAGAGCCAAAATAAAAAATTTGTGAGCTCTAGTACTCGACTAAATTGTTGAATTTTCACTCTGAAGTTCTCAAGTCAATTTTTCTAATTATTCTTTGTACTTAAAAAGGAATTCATTTTGGAAAGGTTCATAACGGTAAGTTTGAACTCGCATGGCTTAAAAAAATTCATTCAAATTCTAAGTAAAAGCTCTCAACATTGGACGTCGTTTGAGTTGATGGATGTTTGTTGCATTTGGTTGAACATCGATACCACAAATTTTGAGTAAATTTTTGTTTCTTTCCACTTTAAAGGCATTTTTCTTGGCTTTTGTGAAAAGTTACCTGTATTGTTCCTTCACGTACATTGTTAAACTGAGACTTATCTGAATGTATTCTAAATTTCAAATGTGCTATGGATTTTGTTTTTATTATCGTTTAGCATTTTTAGGGGGTATGTTTTTACCAAAGCTTATACTAGACCGATCCATTAAGCCCCGCCCATAAACATATTGACCAATCACAGTATTGGATACATCACCACTGTACACATGGGCAGCACAATGTGCATTTCTTCAATGCTACACTGCATGACATGAACGTTTGTGTGATTCAAGTACGCGCATGCATGTTTGCATTTTCCAATAGGATTTTATTGTGTTGGACTTTTGGTGGCGTAGCCAAGGCTGTGGTTAGTCAACATGTAAGGGGGCGGGGCTCAATAGATCGGTCTATTATTAAAACCATAACCCTCCCAAAGCCTCCAAAATACTGTTCAGGAAGATGTCAGACTTTGTAGGATTTGGGACTTTAAGCCCACATAACAATCGCTTACCATTGGACCAGGGGTGGATTTCATAAAACTAGTCCTAACTTATGACTAGTCCTATACGTTAGTACTACTGTAGTTACTCGTCCTAACTCGAGATAAGACTAGTCCTAGTTTAGTTACTCGTCCTAACTGGAGATAAGACTAGTCTCAGCGCTTTGTGAAACCCACACCTGGTTTTGACCCCTTGCACGCACGTCACACGTGCCGACTGTGCCACGCTCACCAATTTGGTGGTCAATAGGTTTACGTGTAAACACCTCGTCTCCTAATATGCGCTCTTCACTGAATAACTCAGTGACATTGACCACCAAAATGGCGCAACTAAGATTATTGTGATGATGACATCAGGTGAAATGGGTCAATACATGTACATGTACCAAACTTATCAAAGTCCAAGCATTTGGTTGTTGATTTACCAAAGAGTGGAGGATTTTGGAGGGTATGGTACAGCAGGCTCAAAATTACAATTGCTTATCAATCATTGGAACAGGCATACCAATCTTATCCAAGTCCAAACATTTGGGTGTTTTGTTCACAGAGTGGAGGATTTTGGAGGATATGGGAAGGTCTCCTGCCAAAGACACTTGGGGGTTACATGCTGATGATACATGATACATGCTGGCTTGATATTTGAGTTTTAAGAACTGTAAAGTTCGTCAGTGCATGATGTTTCTCCCCTCCAATTTTGGTTGATTTTCCCCTAATATAGAGGTACATGTACATACCCTTGCCGTTGGAAGGGAAGGATCCATCCAGCAAGTTTGTATAGCAAAATACTTTGATTTGACATGTTTTGTGCACACTGAATGCTTATATTGAGTAGCAAATTATGAGTAGCGACTGAAACATTTTACAGGCATCTAGCATTTTTCTGTGCTACAATGTATGCAAAGGAAATTATTCACTGCTGTGGCCATAGGCCTTTCTCATGGTGTCGCCATCTTGTTTTTCATACCACACAAACCAATGTAAACTAAACTGAGGGTGGAAGGGCAAAATAGTCTGGCACCTTTCCAGATGAATGAGAATCAGTATTCAGTAATGCTGTTTCATGTGGGAGCAAGAATAAATAAGGCGGCAGTATGAATGGTTTATCAGTCAAGTAGAAGACTTTCCTTGGAGATTGAACCTGGGGGCCTTGGAAAAAATTTTTAACACCATAAAAACTGATAAAACTGCTAAGCTGCAGTTAGCAAAGAACCAACCATAAACAATCTCTGTAATACATGCCCAGTTTGGTCGGTAACCCCACTTCTGCTAAGTACTATTCTTTGGATGCGATATGCAGATTTGAGCAGTGCTGTTGTTACAGTGTAAAGTGACAAGATTTCTTTGTGTGGTTTACTCAGATGAGATTCAAGCAGAGGAATGGGGCAAGTTTCTCCACACCAAGACCAAAGTGTACACAGACTTTGACGAGATCCGAGAAGAAATCCAGAATGAGACGGACAGGATGGCCGGATCCAATAAGGTATTCTTAAAAAAACGAGATCGGAATGTGGAGTTCGAATCCATCCTGGGTGTTTTGATTGTGCCATCGTGCTAGACACTTTATAACTATCGTTGCTGCTCATTACCCAGGAGTAAATGGGTACCTGCGGGGGGGGGGGGGGGGGAGATTGTTGATGTGAATGATTTGAAACCCATGGGTCCATTTGACTGATGGTGCTGCATATTCCAAAGGAGTTGAGATGGTTTCAGGAATGCTGAAGGCCTGATGGACAGGGGTAGCAATAGACCGTTCCGGCTTTGGCAATAAGCCCCGCCCACACACCTTAGTTTGTGTACGTTTACGCTGCTGTGACCGAGTTTGACCGAGGTCCCATGAGAAAGGCGTGATTCAATTGGTCAATGCACACAGTTTAATTGACAGGCCGGAACGGTCTACATGTATAGTGCAAGGCACTCTGATATTCTTTAAAAGTGCCCAATAAATACCTTTAAAAAGATCATAATTTGTATTACTTATGTTTAAACCACCACATATTTATATGTATACATTGAACTTGGAGACTGCAGTGTGTTATCAGTGCGTACCTGCTTTGAGTCAATTCATGCATGCTGCCATTTTAGCTGTATGGATAATTTCAGCTTTCCTATCAGTTTGTCTGGTTATTTTTGCCATACAGGCATGTTGTATGGTATTGATACTCTATGTCCACAGCTGACATAGAGGGCGTGCACAGCAGACACAGACGACAATTGAGCTCAGCATTCTCCATCTATCTCTATGGAAACCACTTGCATCATTTTTGTAAATGTTCGTCATTATTGTTACAATAATGGTCAACTAGTATCTATCAAGCTTTTAAATCCACGTGTACGGTTATTTTCTTTTGGGTGTATATCTTTTGTGTTTTCTGTTCCTTCTGTCGCAGACGACTTTTCTTCCAGACTTAAGATTCTGTTTTATTTATTTTTTTTGTGCAGGGAATTTCCTCTGATGCTATCAATCTGAAGATCTTCTCACCCAAAGTCTTGAACTTGTCTCTGGTTGATCTTCCAGGGCTTACCAAGGTAAATTAATCACTTAGAAAGGAGATAAGATAAAAATTGATTGAATTTAGAATAATGAGAGTCAGAGTCTACTATATGGGTGAGGTACAAGCTAGTAAGGCTTACTGTGCAGAGTGTTGACCCCTTGTACCAACGTCACACACGGCTCCTGTATGCAACACTCGCCATTTGGGAAGTCAAATTGCACGTAACAATTATGGTAAGCATGTAAACGCGGTCGGGTTGGAACAGTGTTATCTTTTCTCGCCTTCCACCTGGTTCGAATCCCGCTGGGGGCACTATGTGAACTGGGTTTTCAGTCCCTACCTGATTGCGTGGGTTTTTTCCCTGGATTAACTATCTGGGGCTGTCCTCCTACATCTAAAACTGAAACTTTTGTCCTTGTCTTCTCTCCATGGGGTTCTTGGCTAGTATAGTGCTTGAGTTCACTTAGCAAATTTGGGCTCTGAAAATGGCACTTCTTGGAACTGGCAGGAAGAGTTTTGTTAAGGATTGATCATTCAAACTCGGGTTTATACCGGTGGCAGTCTGAAGTCGCTTTGTGCAGACATAGGCCCTTTTCAAAATCACAGCTTTGGCTTAGGCTTCAGCTTGGGCTCCGTCGTTAATTTTGAAAATGTACATTTTCGGTACGGGACTTTGGACAGGTGGACGGTGCTTTAACCTGTGCTGAAGCCGGAGCCAAAGCCAAAGCCGAAGCCGAAGCCTAAGCCTAAGCTGTGGTTTTGAAAACAGCCATAATCAGCTGGTTTTGAAATCAGTCATCCAGCCTTCCTCTAACCCATGACCTTTGACATGCCAGGTTGCTGTGGGCGACCAGCCTGAGGATATAGAGCTGCAGATCCGTGAGATGATTCTTCATTACATCAGTAACCCTAACTCCATCATACTGGCTGTGACTGCGGCTAACACTGACATGGCTACATCAGAGTCTCTCAAACTGGCTAAGGAAGTCGACCCTGATGGTAAGAGAGCCCCCCCCCCCCCATCTCTAACTTCAAAGTACACTTAGATACCAAATTAAATTAAATCTTATGTCTAAAATTGCACAGGGTATTCTAAAAATCAGTTTCAGAGTATGGGTTCGAATCCCGGTCATGACACTTGTATCCTTGTGCAAGACACTATAACTGCTTTTCATCACCCAGGAGTATTAAATGAGAACCTGCGAGGGTGGAGATTGTTGGTATGAATGATTAGCAACCTGTGTGCACCTTATGTCACTGCTGATGCTGCATACTCCAAAGGAGTTGAGATGGTTTCTGGAATGCTTAGTTCCTAACAGGGGGTATTAATGGTGAACGGTTTTCATCAACTCGTTCTGAGTCTTGAAGTTTAAAAAGTGTGAAAGGGAAGTCTTCTCCATCGCTTCTTGAGGAATAACTCAGGTTTTGTATTTTGTTTTATCTTACAGGTAGAAGGACTCTTGCTGTGATCACCAAACTGGATCTTATGGATGCGGGAACAGACGCTGTTGATATACTCTGTGGAAGAGGTAAAGGGTAGTGGTGATAAAATATTACTGGAGTTTAGAAATCTAAAGTTACAGCTCTTACACTGATTTTTTTTATATTTAAATTGAACTCTGACCTCAAAACAAGTTTCAACAAATTTAAATATCACATTGTTTACTTTCAGTTATACCGGTCAAGCTTGGAATTGTAGGTGTTGTCAACAGAAGCCAGATGGATATTAATCAGAAAAAGGTTCGTGTGTAAAGAGTATGTAACTCAAAGTGAGGCATCTTAGAAATAGTCTGGTACCTTTTACCATTCATGTTATATAATATATCAAGTGACTTCAGGGAACTACAGGAAGATGTCTGTAGGAGTTACAAGATTTTGTTCATAAAATATTTCTTGATCTTGTTTCTTCAATATCACTACATCATGCTTACTGAACTGTTTTTAGGGTTTGTTTTTCAACTTTCTCTAAATCGGGGGGTGGGGGAGGGAGTCAAAATCTGATCGAGTCTACATGTAGATGAGACAGAAATATCATCACTTTAAAACAGCAGTCACTATTAAGCTGAAGAAGGTAATATTTTTCTCCACTTTGTTCTTTGTAGGTAATAACAGACTCAATAAGAGACGAGGCGGCGTATCTACAACGCAAATACCCGGCACTGGCCAATCGTAATGGAACACAGTACCTTGCCAAAACACTCAATAGGGTATGTTGTTTTAGCATCCTTCCATTTCAATATCTGCAGGTCGGGAGGGAGTTGCATGGTCAATTGTTGTTGAGTTTCCACGCTAACTGTTAAATTTGTTTTTAAAATTTTGGAAAAAAGAAAGAAGGGTGGGGGTGTTTGTGTGTGTCACATGGAATTGATACTCTGTGTCCACAGCTGACATAGAGGGCATGCCCAGCAGACAAAGACAACAATAGACAACTTTGAAAAAACACTTTACGCGCAATACAGTTATATGGGGACGCACGCGTAAAACCATGGAACGAGATGCATTCTGGTCTAGGTAACGACAAGTTTATCTCGAGCAGCATGACTAGACTCTGGCCAGTGGTCCAGTTGGTATTTCAAGCCCGGTGGGTTACTGGCCAAGCAGTGGCATAACAAGGGTAAAATTTTGGGGGGCACAAGGGGGTGCACCATTTTTTCTATAAAACTGTAGTTTTCCGTTTGTATTTTTTCCCTGAGCAAGCCCCTTTCAGCGCTCTTGATATGCCATTTACTATTTTACTGTGGAGGTAAAAAAAAAGAATACATCGCGTGTGAATAAATAAAATAGTTAAAAAAATGTTGAAAGCTGCAACATAAAAGCTTATAAAATGTAAGAATTTATTCTGATAATTTTTAATCTCAAAAGTCAAGATTTCAAATTTTGGGAGGGGGGCAACCGGGGGAGCACGGGCATCAGTTTGGGGGGGGGGGGGGCAAATGCCCCATGTGCATCCCACCCTTAGGTACGCCACTGTGGCCAAGTGCTAAATTGACATGACTCTGGCCAGTGGTCCATTGGGTATTTCAAGCCCTGTGGGTTGCTGGCCAAGTCCTAAAATGACCAGTTTCTGGCCAGTGGTCCAGTGCATATTTCGAGCCCTGCCTAAAAAAGGAAAAGCCAAACCGAAATCACCATTCAATTTGATTTTGTATGAATTGACTTTCACAGTTATTGATGCACCACATCCGTGACTGTTTACCAGAGTTGAAAACCAGAGTCAACGTCATGAGTTCTCAATTCCAACAACTCTTAGCGTCCTTCGGTGAGCCCGTGGACGATAAAAGTCAGACCCTTCTGCAGATTATTACCAAGTTTGCTGCTGGCTACTGCGCAACCATCGAGGGGACGGCTAAGAATATTGAAACTTCAGAATTGTAAGTGGTGGTAGAGAAACTAGTTCAGGACTCACCCTTAACACTAGCCCGGCGTACATTGTCTTGTAGAAACTACAATGGGCTAGTAAACACCATTTCTCAACTTGCCTTGTGGGCTACTCAAAACTGTGCAACTTGTTCATAATGCTCATACTTCTTCCTTTTCAGATGTGAATAATACATTTTAGAAATGTGTTACTTTTTTTGAGTGTGTGACTGTAACTTCATTTGACCGCTATAAACTGGTTGTGATCGCTACCATTAGTATCAGGAAGATACATTTATGACAATACATGTTTAAAATTTGGGCAACGAAAACTTCCTGGGGGCAAGTAAAATGCACAGTTTACTGGCCCCTTGGGCTACTTTACAAAAAGCTTAAGCCCAAGGCCTGTAGTTTTGTTAACCATCTCATCAGTGTTGCTGTTTAAAGATAAGTGATATTATTAACCCTTGACTTCTGCTAGATTGAATATGAACATTTTCTTTTTGATTGTAGATGTGGAGGAGCTCGTATTTGTTACATCTTTCATGAGACGTTTGGCCGAACATTAGATGGTATCGACCCACTGGGTGGGCTGAGAACTATAGACATCCTCACGGCTATCAGAAATGCCACGGTAAGATGTTTCCTTGACCTTAATTCTCTAAGTCAACCACCGTATTGTAACTCAACAATCAAAGTTTTTGAGTATGATGGTATGCCTGATCCCATGTAAAGTTACTGGTGCAGTCCTCAGTCCAACACCATTCAGTAACTCAACACCCAAGCTGTTAGACTCTGATTATAGTGGTATACCTGACCCATGTAAGGCATAATCAGTTTATTAGTGCAGTCCTCAGTCCAACACCATACAGTAACTCAACACCCAAGCTGTTGGACTCTGATTATAGTGGTATGTCTGATTCCATTAAAAACTGAATATTTTTGTATTGTTAAATCCTTCAATTGGAAACTTGTGATTTCAGTATTCTATTTCACAGCGTTTTTCACAGCATTTTCACAGTGTTGTTTTAAACAGACATTTTGTGGACATAACTCTTTTAAAGTTGAAATATGGCCAAGCCTGAAAAGACCGATCCATTAAGCCCCGTCCCCTAAACATATTGACCAATCATAGCATAGGCTACATCACAACTGTAGATGTGGGCAGCACAATCTGTGTCTCTTCCATGCCACACTGCATGACATGAACGAGCGTGCTATAAGTACACACACACGTTTACATTTTCTAATAGGATTTTATCGTGTCGGACTTTTGTTCTACTATTTGTGGCATAGCCAAGGCTATGTGGCTATGGCTAGATCGTCGCTTTATCATGTATTGAAGTAAAAGATGTCCATAGCAACACCCCTTAGCAACAGCGGTAGCTGTAGCCGCCATTTCAGATGCGGCTTATCTTCCTTAATATCCTGTTGAATATTGATACAGACTCAACAAAAATGCCTAATTTCTTATTGGTGTTTCGTTCTCAGGGTCCGCGCCCGGCACTCTTTGTACCAGAAGTCTCCTTTGAGCTCCTTGTCAAGCGACAAATCCGACGTCTTGAGGAGCCCAGTCTCCGCTGTGTGGAGCTTGTACATGAGGAGATGCAGCGGATTATTCAGCACTGCGGCACGCAAGAACTGCTGCGCTTCCCGAAGCTGCACGATCACGTCGTCGATGTTGTGACATCGTTGCTACGGAAACGCCTCCCAACAACAAATTCTATGGTAAGTGATTAAACAAAGCTATCTGCATCTATTTTGTATACATATTTTTCCCCACTCAGTTAAAAAAGTATTTGTTCTGAGCAATATCTGTCATATTAACAATAAATGCCAAATTTTTGAATATTTCTCTCATGGATTTTATAACTTCTGTATTTTGTATTGCCTCTTTCTGATCATGTATGAATAATACTGATGAATTTTGCCATTTCATATCTATAATGGATTGTAATTTTTTTTCAGCTCCATTATTTATAATTTTTGTATTTCTTAATGTTTTGTTTTTGGATTGCCTTTTTCTGGTCTTGTAAAGAATGATAAATTGTGCCGTTTAATTTATGTAGTGATTTGTATTTATTCTTTATTTCAGCTCCATTGATATTTTTTGTATTTCTTAATTCCTAATTTTGTCGTGCATTTTCTGGTCTTGTAAAGAATTGATAAATTGTGCTATTTCATTTCTGTAATGAATTGTACTTTTTCTTTGTTTCAGCTCTTTTGTAAATTATCGTCAGTTATTCTTCCATTAAATCTGTGATTGATATTTGATATTGTGGAAATTAAACTGAATTGTTTGAATATTGTTTTCAACCATTTCAAATTAGTTAAACACTGATATTGATCATTTCTAGTTGATGTTTTCTGTAATTTTCTTCTCAGTAATTACCAAACCTCACTTTCCTTTCCATTTCATCTGTAAAAATAAAAACATTTTTTAATTTAGTGAACAGTGAAAATCAAAAGGCATATTCCTGAACAATTTTTTTACAACATTTATTTATTAAAATTCTCACATAATTTAATGTGTATACCAGCTGTATGGTTAAACACATTATATTGTGTTTATTAACATTTGACATTTGTAAGTTGTTGCCAAGATTTTGCATTGGCATTTTAACAAAATGTGGTCACTAAAAATTCTGCAATTATTGTTTGACAGGTTGAAAATTTAGTTGGTATTGAGCTGGCATATATAAACACCAAGCACCCGGACTTTGCAGATGCTAGTCTGGTTAACGCGTTGGTCGAACATCAAGAAAGAGAACAAAATAAAAAGAAGAATGAGCTGGTTCCAGTCTCCTCAACAGTTTCTGACCAGCATGCCAACAAGGTGTCAAAGGTGAGTAGGGGAGGTACTCCAGTTTATGGACCATGTTTTTTGTTGGGTTAACGAGACCAGTGGTGGACCCATGGGGGTCTGGAGGGGTGTCTGTCCCCCCTGACCAAAAAAAACCAACATATGGTTATGTTTGTTTGTTTGTTTGTTTCCATTCATACATTCATGTACTGTTTGGTAAAACCCAAACATGTTTTCAATGCATGGTAATAAAAGATGAAAAACAATACACAGTGGATAAAAGGGAAAGTCCACCCAGTGTTTATAACAGAGTAACATTAAAGGGTATGAAATAATACGGTGACTGGATTTTCATTTAATTTGTATCTGGTCCGACAATCGTATAGACTGAAAAGTTTGTCATAGCGGGTCTACCGTTAGCGAGCCGCCCTTTTTTTGTATGAGAATACTTGTACATCCGGGATATTGTGAAGTAGTTTTTGCACCAACAACCCGACCACGTCACGGCATTGTCCACGCTGCAGCTAGCATGCAAGCGCTGTGCGTTTATGCGTGAATCCATCGCTGACACATGCAGTATTCGAGATGTATACATCCGTTCTTTGTATTAGTGTCAAATTACGTTGCCTGACTGCTGTTGGAGCAAAGCAAAAGCGGTTGTCGACGATCCAAATCATGATGATTTGTCAAGCTTTAGCCTGCTCAAGTAGGCCAAATTCTTCAAGGTAGTCACCCCCGCCCCAGATTCTGTGATACGTAAAAAATGAATGCTGTGTGTAGGTTGTGGGATAGTTTTCTACCACAGTAACGGCGGCACATAGTAATTGATGGGAATTGTCTGTTACGTGCTTCTTTTAAGGGCAAGGCATGTTTTTCCTTGGTAAAGGGCACCTCTATGAGAGAAATACAAACTTCTTCTTCCACATTTGAAGGGGCACTAAGGCAGTGACCTGCGCCCAGTTTCATAGAGCTGCTTTAAGCAGACAATATTGAGCAAGTTCGAGTGCGCACTTTGGTTGACTAAAGGTCTACCATCTTGACCCGAACCCAGGCCAGTCGACCATCGGTTGACTGCTGTGGTCGACGATTTTGAACCAGCCTCAGGACCTTGTTTTCTTCCCTGGTCCCGGTAGCCTTGTTTCATGCTAACCTGTCTGAAACACAGAAGGGAACCAGTGGCGCTATTGCAGATTGGCGCATGAAAGTGCACGTATGTTCCGACAAAGAATTGTGCTTAAACTCTTAGAGTTTAAACTAGACCACCTAAAGGGTCATTCAAGTGTATACGTCACTGCACATGTGCATTGCTAGTCAGTGGTCAACCACAGTTCGACCAAATGTGCACACTCAAACTTGCTCATTGCTAAACAGTTTTCTGCTTAGCAAAAATAACCAGGATACCAGTCACATATGGTACATGTGACATGGTATTTTGGCCGGTAACCATATTCTGGCAAGCAAAATTGTTATGTGCTGTGATACTTTTTGTGCTAAGCAGCTCTTTGAAATTGTCCCACGGAATGGAGGCAATCCACATGTGAAGTATCAGGCATGTTGTCTGTTTTAAGCAACATTTTTCACGTAAATTTTGATGAGGTTAGGATTAATATTATAACCCTCTTACTTTCACAGGCCGTGTCTCAGATGGCAGCCAGTGACGGGGTTTCTGTTCCTAAGGAGCTGAGAGAGACCAGTGCGACCACCGTGGGCTCATGGGTTCCGACCTGGGTGCGTGGGAGTGGGGCCACCAACACCCACAAGAGTGGCGGCGGGGAGAGTGCATCTGGGGCCTCCAGCGTGGCCGCCACGCCGCCTCAGATGCAGAGCCCCAAGGTGGATAAGAAGACACATGGATTAAACCTTCTTCCTGATGTAGTAAGTGGAAAATATTAAGATTTTGGGGTGTTTGTTTCTTGAGAATTGTCAAGAAATGAATTTGGAGGTGAAGGTTTGTTGATATCTAAATTGTAGGACAGCAGCTGGGTGAACATAAACAGTCATTATTACCTGAATACTTAAATACCTAAATTTCTCCTTCTACACCAGGCTTATTTGTTGTGTCTTGTCACTGGGCACTCTTGGTGATCTAGTGGTAAAGATATCTTCTTTTTTTCTTTTTTTTTATATGGAAGTCGCCAGACACACAAGGCCTGTAAGCCACTCGAGGTGTGGGCTACAAATCAACTGTTTTGTCCAGGGGGCGTTGCCACCTACTCCTGGGGCTGAAACAGAGTTACCCCCTTTACAGTCCGTAAGGATATAGGCTTAGGTATCATCCATCAGAAGCCTGGCTGGTAGAGCAGAAGGCTCTACCTCCCCAACTTTTACGAAGCAATTATGGTTGAGTGCCTTGCTCAAGGACACAAGTGTCATGACCGGGACTCGAACCCATACTCCGATCACTCAGACACCAGAGCTTGAGTCCGACCTACTAACCACTCGGCCACGACACGCCTAATGCAAGGGTCATGGGTTCAAATCCCACCCGAGTAGTATGCCTTTGTTTTTTTTTTCCTGCAGGACTTTGGGAAACACCTAGTATACAGCGCTTATCACACATCTGTGTATGATAAAACCAAAATATTAAGATTGCTCTTGTTGATTGTGCTTAATCGTTTTTATGTTTACGGAGGGAGAGCGTGGCTGAATAAATTAATGAAAAAATAAAAAATAAAAAATTATAAGTAAATGTTAAATAATAGAAAATTCAATCACATTGAGTTAAAATCAAAGACATCTTTCCATTATTTCTCCCTCAGATATGACATCTGTTTACTTTCTGTATGAAGTCCTTAAAAAAACTCTTTGGCTCAACATAATTCAGTTCTTTATTCAGCAGATATGATCTGTAAGGAGGAAGCATAATCCATGTAAATCAGTCTTTTGACAACGTTATTATCTGCTTTTATCCGCAGCCCGACGTTCCATTAAACAGAAAACTGTCGTCACGGGAACAGCGAGATGTTGATGTGATTAGTAAGTAATGTTTACAAGATTGATATGAAAGACGCAGGCTCGTGGCCATAACCTGACGGCCGCTTTCATGGCACGAAAGATCAAGTACATGTTCATGTACACATGTACAACGTGAAACAAGTCGCCTTTCCCACTGTGAGAGATACCCTACGGCTATCTTTCCCCGATGAGCCTGTATCTTTAAGACATCTTAAGAATATATGGTTTGACTGAAATAACATACATTTGAACTTTAACTTAAACAATTGGTGTTTTAAAATGTTCCATTCTGCATCGAGAGATTAAATTAACGATGTAACATCAAGTAGAACTTAAAGTTTAAGTAAGTTTTATTTCTGGCTTTGATTTCTTCAGAAAACTTCCTCGGCCATAAAACATTCCCTCAGATTTTCCTTTTTTTTTTTTTGAATTCTCATGAATAATTCCCAATTAATTTTTTGTTTTACAGAGAGACTTATTCAGAGCTACTTCCTCATTGTACGCAAAAATATCCAAGACAGCGTTCCCAAGGCGATCATGCACTTTTTGGTTAACCACGTCCAAGACAACCTCCAGAGCGAGCTGGTCGGAAAGCTGTACAAACAAGACGCAATCGAAACACTACTCAAGGAATCGGAACACATGTCACAGAGACGGAAAGACGCCCAGGAAATGCTACAGGTAAGGTTCAAAGAAAAACAAACACTAACTAGGGTGGCATGGTTGGCTGGTGCGTGAAGCGCTTGCCTCTGACCACTGTGGCCCTGGTTGGATTCCTGGCTAGGGCCATACGTGAGTAGAGTTGTGTGTTGGTTCTTTCCTGTGTCACAAGGGGTTTTCTCCAGGCCCTCCTCGATCTTAGGCCGTGCTTTGTGGTCATACATGGGTTGATGTGGCTGGCTGCCGAAGGCGCTTTACATACCTGTGGATCAACTATGTTGTAAGCCGCGTCCTTCGCAATTCAGCTTCTTAGCTGCCAGTGAGGATAATTAGTCTCCCAAATTATTAACTAATATTATACAAATGTTACTTCAGTCATATTAGACAAACTGATTAGTGGAAACTGATAACAAATACATCTGCGAAGTATAAATTGGCAGAGAAAAAAACATGGTGAGAAGAAAGTATAACCAGTTAATATACAAACAAGAAATCGACATTGCTTGTGATTTTTGTGGCGGGCTGTCTGCTGTTTTTGTTTAGATGGGGAGTTTCTCTTTCTGCTGATGGTTTGATGGAATTTGTCGGAGCAAAAGCATCCGGGAATTCAGTTCGTTGTATTTATTGTGATATTAATTTCTGATTCTGTTACTGTTCTTGTAGGCTCTCCAGAAAGCTAGTCATATTATCAGCGAGATCCGAGAGACGCATGTTTGGTGAGATGTATCTTGTGCTAAAGGGGGGGGGGGTGGCGGTGGGGGTGAGGAGGGGGTGAACAGTAAGGAGCATCTGAGCAGGTAGAGGGAACTCTAAAGGGAGGGTACAGCATGGGCTAGCGTCAGGATTTCAAAATTAGCAAATCAGTATTTCACTTGATGTTCAACCACCAATCTGTTTGAGGATTGTTTAAAAGAATTGTCTACGTCGTAGGAGTGAAACAATTTCAATCAGGGATTTTTAATTCTCAAAACGGGAAAATAAAAAACACAAATCAACAATATTTTTTGAATTTTATGACAGAACATTTAGACCTTTTTGGTTATAATTATCATTTACTTGTGAGTTGTATGAAAATGGGACAAATGTGTGTTCTTAAAAAAAAAAAATAGTACACAGTTGTACCTCCTATTTGAAGTACCATTAAGTCCAAGAATATTTGGCATCTTTAGAGCAAATCACATTGATAAAGAATTCAGACTCTTGCTTTAATAAGGGTGCAGCCTCAAATACATACATGTTTTGTGATGGGCCAGTGTATACCTCATGCAAATTTATGCAAAATAATTGTGACCTCACCAATTATTCATGAGCATAAAATGCACAGGGTTGAGCACATGTTGATTTGATGGAGTCATAGATGATGCTTAGTAGGCATTTGTCATACTTTGGTGTGCATTGTCTGGAACCCTTGTTTACACAATGACAGCGGTAGGTTTAATTCTTATGTCATACAGAGGGACCAGACTGTAGGGACCAAAAAAAAAAAAAGGGAAATCTGACGGAAATGGCAAAATGGCATTCAAATTGAAGCCAAACAAAACATCAGGCGTGATATCAATGTGATGTGATGTCTTAAACAGTCTGTGTTGAAAACGCTGTTATTAGGCCTGGAGGTCTTGGCCTTGCTGCCCCTTCAAAAGTGTACCATAGACGTTGAAATGAAAATGCCCTTGCCCCCCCACAAAGATTAAATTCCTGGCCTGCATTCTAGGCCCTAAATTGATGTAATTTGAAAGCTCTTATTCCCATCTGTTTGATGAGTAATTCAATCCAGCTATGAGTTTAGGTGGGAAGTACTTGGTTTTGACATAAATTATAACTCTTGTGGACTACCACCCAAGGCTGATTTTGACATTATGGTCTTAAATTAAATCTTGGATTTTCTCTTGTGACTGCAATTTGCTTTTTAATTTTTCCTGCTGTATATTGTTTTGTATAATACAGACATTGTTTGTGTCCGCAATTTTTGTAATACACTTGAATACATTTTTTTTTGTATGTTAATTGTCAACGATGCGCCGTATGAAATAAATCTCAGTTTAATTTGACACTTTTCCACCGTTCCTTCCGAGCATATGTCAATCTCTACAAGAACCAGGGATGAGAAATATCAGACTTTCATCTGAATTCTGACTTGTGTTATATCTGCCTGGTGAAAAAAGCTCTGTTAGTTTCACCAGATATAAAGAAATCCTGCTATTTGATCTACTTCTCTAGCGCTGAGGATACTGTTCCTAAAAGCTCCTTGAAATCTATAACTCCAGGGGTTACCAAAAGGTGGAAATGCCATGATTTCATCGTCTCTTAGAATTTGGATCCTAGTTCCAGACCTTTTTGTCAGAAATGACTCTCACCCCTGAGGAATTATTCTTCCAACCCCTTTGAAGGATCTGGGCCCAGTTTCATGGATCTGCTTACCCATAAATTCTGCGCTTACAGCTCCCTGTAAAACCTGCGATTCTATCGGCCGTAAGCGCAGAATTCTTGGGCAAGCAGAGCCTTAAATTTGGACCCTTACCTTTAACAAATTAAAAAACAAAAAACAAAAACAAAAAACACATTTTAAATGATTGTCGCAGTTTGACATTTTGTTCACTGATTGCAGAATATGGATACAATTTTGTATGTTATTTTGAAGTAAATTCTGTGGCGGGTCAATATTGTATGTAGAAATTCTTTCTGTTGGCAACTACAATCAGACATCCATTCTCAACGTTCCCAAATGAAAACTTAATTCATATGGCAGCTGTGCATTTTCCAGTTCGGCACCAATGCTGTGGAACGACCCCCTGTAGACTTCAAAACTTCCCCAAATGTGAACATTTTCAAGAAGAGACTCAAAACTCTTTTGTTCTCTAAAGCGTTTTCGACGTAATTTGTTAGTTTTTATTAAAGCGCATTTGAATTAAAAAAAAAAAAAATTTTTATGGATACCGGCACTATATAAATTATTTTGATGAATTGATTGATTGTTTGATCCAATCGTCATTTTCTCCAAGGACATTTCAATTAAAATATTTTAGGGGTTTTCTAGAAGCTTTCTAGATCTTGACATTATGTTTGCTTTAAAATACTTATTGACAATTTTGGAAAAAAGTGGTCTTGATGCTGTACGATCTCTGTAACAGATTCTGAATAAATGGGCGTCAAATGTTGGGGTAGTCGTGCTACTAGATACATTGTAAGGCAGTCCCCCCTGAAAATGTTATTTTGTACATAAACGGAAAAATATATATAACATTTGTACTTGTGAATTTATGGGTATGCAATATCTTTTTTCTTTTTTTTCGTGTATTGGTGTGGGAATATTTAAACTTAAAAGTAAGAAATGAAAAGGTTTTGTGATAGAGGCGGATAAAAAAAAAATTAAAAAAATTAATGCAAGTGTCCAGCAGTGAATCAGCATAAATAGTTTGCTGTGATCATCTGTACCGAGTGTAACTTTTGCATAATTTAGAGCACCTGTGGCTGACCTTTGAACTTTGTCCTTTCAACTCAGACCCTTTTCATCAGTTAACACTTTGTTCCGATGAATTTCATTTTGTTATTATCGATGTAATTTTCTTTGTTTTATTAAAGTTGGCTCATGATAGGCCAACAATTTATAAGTAATTTTTGTCTTCTTTTATGCGTGAAATACTGAAAATTTTGATATTTTTTTCCCAGCGATCCTCAATGGATCCTTATGACAAAATTCCACTTTGAAGAATAACTCAACACCCGAACTGTTCAGCCGCGTCCGAATTAAGTGACTTCAGTTATGGCTATGACTTTTGGCTGTGGCTATTGCTGCTTGGCTGCAGCGACAACGTAGAATAGGGGATTTCGGCAGTCCAGCTGTAGCCACTGCCGAAGCCGTCGGCTCAGACACAACTTTAGAGTCTGGGTATGATGGTATGCCTGGCCACCATACTAAGTGTGATCAGTTTACAGTGCAAAAGCCTCGTGTAGGACTAGGCGTTTGATTTTGGTTGGTTTGGGTGGAATGGGTATAAGAAGAAATAGGGATGTTTCTTTAGCCTTAAATAGGGATTCCATTAACAGTTCAACTAATTAATTTCATCTGTAATTTGTGATAAATTCTCTTAAAAATGGAGATAACGACATGCCAAGACTAGAAAGTGTGCAATTATTACTTAAAAAAGGAAATTTAAATTTTACTTTGTCATTGATTGATTTAAGAACTCCAATATACTTTCTGGTCAATTAAGCCTGAAATTTTCTCCCAAAACCTTGAGTATATAGGCCTTTTTTCAATCATGCTCATAGTTTCAACAATTTAGATTAAATGCAGTATTTCATGAAGTTTGGAAGACGATTTTGGCACAAAGGATCTGTTTGTGAAATAAACATATTTATTTGAAAAAGTCTGTAAAAAGTGTTACAAAGTCTGAGGTTAATGTAGCCCTGGTAGGACGCCAGTCTGCGTTGCACTGCAACGTAGGAGTCCAACCTGGGTTAAGTTATGTAGATAGTAAGGCGTAGTGAGAAGCAATGTTGCAGTGGAAAAGAACTTAAGGTAGACCATCTTTCACTTCACAGTCTTCATGTTTTCCTTCCATGATAATATGTATAATAGATATTAATTTTTGCATCGGGAATAAAAGGTTGCGGTACCCGCTGCTAATAGGATTCGAACTGCTTCTAGCTACCGGGCAGTCTCGGTAGTCTAGTTGGTAAGACATCTGCTCTAGAATGGCGGAGGTCGTGGGTTCGAATCCCACCTGAGGAATAAGCCTGTGGATTTTTTCACAGGACTCGGGGAAAGTACTGAGTATACAGTGCTTAACACACATCGGTGTATGGGTAAAAAAGACAAATATTATGATAATATGTGTTACCATATTGAGGCTGGGAGGCATATAGTCTGGTACCTTAGTGAGTGATAAATGACTGTTGTGGTGTATACAGGAAACCTAAGATGAGCACTGTCATTGTCACCGACACTGTTCCCTGTTTGCCATAGAAGATATGAATACTTCTACAGGAAAGGTGCCAGACTATTTTCCCACACAGCCTCAGTTTCGCCACACTAATTTCAATGGAAGACAAAATGGCTGCTCCATATTAAAGATATTTGCGATTTCAACCATTGAATATGGAAACGTATTTCATGTGGTCTTTTAAAACGATGTGAAATCAATTTTAGATGTAACTATTATGTCATGTGACCTGACGTTTGTTTAAATTGTGGCTGTAGTGTATCTATAGATCAAAGGTATTAAATCAATTTATTAAATGCTTAATATTTCCACTTTCAGAATCGGATTAATTAAAGAAGTACAGAATTAACATGAGCATTGATTTGTAATATTTGATTTCTTAATTTTGTGGTTTTGGTTGCAAAGGCTTCGACTTGGTAAAAAGAATAATCTCTTCCAAAAATCATTGATGTATCAGTTGAACATTTAAGTAGCAGTTTTTTGTCTTGCCATAAATTGTTTTCATTTTTTTCTACGTCGGTAGTCTAGTTGGTAAGACATCTGGGCCCAATTTCATGGCGCTGGTTACCAAAGAATTCTGCGCTTACGGCACCCTGCAAAGCGCGTATTCCTATGGGCCGTGGCAGGGGGTAAGCGCAGAATTCCGCGGTAAGCAGAGCCATGAAACTGGGCCCTGCTCTAGAATGGCGGGGGTCGTGGGTTCGAATCCCACCCGAGGTGATAACAACTCTGCTTTAACCATCTTCAGGAGAAATGAAGATGATCAGAGCATCCTGATCAAAACATCGGGTTGTCAAACCACTGGTTCTTTTCAGAAGCATCACAATTCATAGAGAGGGTTTTATATACATGTTGTTCCCGCAAACCTTACTAGATTGGATTCCCACCATGCACAGTTTCAAATCCTACTCATGTACATGGTGTTTTCAAATCCTACTCATGTACATGGTGTTACCGCAAACCTCACTAGATTGTATTCCCCACCACGCAAAGTTTCAAATCCTACTCATGTACATGGTGTTACCGTAATCCTCACTAGATTGTATTCCCACCATGCAAAGTTTTAAATCCTACTCATGTACATGGTGTTACCGTAAACCTCACTAGATTGTATTCCCACCATGCAAAGTTTCAAATCCTACTCATGTACATGGTGCTACCGCGAACCTCACTAGATTGTATTCCCACCATGCAAAGTTTCAAATCCTACTCATGTACATGGTGTTACTGCAAACCTCACTAGATTGTATTCCCACCATGCATAGTTTCAAATCCTACTCATGTACATGGTGTTACCGCAAACCTCACTAGATTGTATCTCCACTGTGCAAAGTTTCAATTCCTACAATAAAAACCATCTCTCCATTGTCTCTTTCGTCCTGCCTGTCCTAGGCTGCCATTCTGTCATTCATCTGGTCCTGGTGTCTTGGACCATTGACACATTGCCTGCCCATCTCTCTTCATTCTTTTTATGGTTAACTTTATCCCGTATTGTTAAATGTATGCTTCTTCTGTCCATAGTACATGGGCTCTCTGTGTTGTTATTAATTTGTTGTTCAACTTACCATGTAACTCAACGATATGCTTTCCAGTAGAAAAAAACTAAATCGTACACAACATTTTAAAATTTAATTTAGATTTATTTAATACCCAAGTCTCTTGCATAATTTAGGATTTACATTAGTACATCACTCCCTTGAAGAGATTCTATTTAAAAAACAAAAAACATCACTGCAAACTTTTTTTAAAAAGTAGGAAATATATAAATAACATTTGGCGTGAGGGTGTGCTGCATCCTGGACATTGTCCGATACTGGAGGTTGTATGCTGGGACCTTTTCTGACACAAATTTGATACATAAATGTGTAGTGCATCATACGTTTAAAATATTCTTTCGAAGAAAATTAAATTTAAAAGGTTCTTCAGAAGACTGTTAAGGAACACAAAATGGCTAAGAAAATCTTTACAAAAAGGGACAGATTTTTTTCAGATGTTAGTCTTGGCACAACAACGGCAATCATTTCATACAAAAACGCACACAAAATATACACATATCACAAAATAAAAAAGAAAATTTTGTAGTATTTCAGAAAAGCAAGGATAAAGTTTACACAAAAAAAAGTAATTTATGACGATCAATGTAATCAGTTTCTTGATCTGAGGAATTCAAAACTAGGCTTTCACTTTTGACCGAGCGGGTCAATGTTTCTATTATTTTTTTATGAAAAATAACTCGACACAAGGCTTGAAGGTCACTTGAGGTGAGGGTTACAAAGACAAAGAAAATCGTGGAGTGTCGTGGCCGAGTTGTTAGTCGTGGGATTCAAGCTCTGGTGGCTGAGTCATCGGAGTGTGGGTTTGAGTCCCGGTCATGACACTTGTGTCCTTGAGCAAGGCACTTAACCATAATTGCTTCGTAAAAGTTGGGGAGGTAGAGCCTTCTGCTCTACCAGTCAGGCTTCTGATGGATGATACCCAAGCCTACATCCTTACAGACTGTAAAGGGGGTAACCCTGTTTCAGCCCCAGGAGTAGGTGGCAACGGCCCCTGGAAAAAACAGTTGATTTGTAGCCCACACCTCGCGTGGCTAACTGGCCTTGTGTGTCTGGCAACTTAAAAATAAGGAAAAAAAAAAAAAAAAAAATTCATTAGAGAAGGTATCTGTTCACATTCCTCTTAAACTGGAATAGATTGTAAGATGGTGGAAAATAAGATACAGGTTGGGAGCAATACGAGGGAAATAAGCCAGAAGACTGGCTCACCATACTGGCCTTTGGAACAGACCCAGTGAAGGGATGAGAAGATGGGCAAAACAAGTACAGAGAGTAACTGTGCGTACAAATGTACCAGATATTAAAATTCAATTTGTATTATTGACACAAGTGTTGAGACTAATAAATGACATGCCACATAACCCACTTGGTTTACCTTATTACATGCGTATGAAAAAAAAACCTTAACAAAATAGTCAAGTCCTAAAGGAATTATTGCATCTGATGAAGATAGTAACAAAATACAAACTGTTTTCTTCAAATGTAATAAAATTCTTGCGTCTGTAAAAATGGAGAGCTGTATTTTTATTAATTCCAAAGTTATTTTTTTAATCCGATAGAATTCTTGCGTCAGTGAAAATAAAAACAGACACCCTGTGATTGTTTGCATAGTATCATAAACTTTTAAAGAGATTTTATAACTTTGAGTTTGCAAAGTTATTATTTTAATTCGATAGAATTCATGCGTCAATGAAAATAAAAACAGGCACCCTGTAATTTTTGCATAGTATCATAAACTTTTAAATAGATTTTAGAATTTTGATTTATGGTATACATCCTGGTATGACCAGGGGCCAATTTCATAAAGCTGTTTCGCAGAAAACACTGCTTAGCAAATTTTCTTTGCTAAGCAAAAAATGAGTGGGGCACCAGTTGCAACAGTGTAAACATAATGGAATGTTGACTGGTAACCTGTTTCTGCTAAGCAAGGTTTTTCTGTGCTACGCACCTTTCTGTGCTTATAGGCTTTGTCAGTATTACCATAGTGATTTGTATTGTGGCAGCAATTAAGATTGATTTGCAGCTAAGGTCTATAATTATTAGCTCTTTGTGAAATGGACCCCAGGATCCAATCCCATAAAGCCGGCAACACAGATTTGTATTTGTAATAATTATAGCAGAAAAATGTGCATATAAGCAAAAGTGTATTTCATAAACGATCGAGAAGATTTGGGTCTGCGCAATCACACTGGATTTGCGTTGCTGCATCACCCGTCTGCTAACAGAACCGCCGGCAAGCTAGCGTGCCTTTTGCTTTGCTTACGGTAAGCTTTGCTTAAGAAACAGAAACTCAGCTACGGGCCGCTCCATTGGCAGAAAGCGTCTGCTCACAGGTCTATGTGAAATTGGCCCCAGCTCATACTTTATTGCTTCGTCCTTCGGATGGGGCGTAAAGCCGTGTAGCTCCCGTGTGCTGTGTAAAGCACGTAAAAGAAACCCAGTTACACTTATTGCTAAGAGAAGGGGTTTTCGCCAGTGTTACTGGCAGTGGCTGCTGATTGCCCCGGTGTTTCTGGCAGTGAATGCCCTACTGAATGCCCTACATCACCTCGTAAACCATTCCAAGGTGCTACATAAATGGCTCTCATAATTAGGCTTTACAGAACTCTTTTCACTGTACCATTATTGCAATGAGGGGATGAGGATTCAAGAGACAGTTGTCCAGTGGTTGGTCCTGTTAGCTTGTACCTTTAGCTGACGATGGCCTTGGACTTTGCTTCAAGGCTGACAGACCATCAAGTAAAGGCCTGGAAAAAAAAATAAATAAAAAAAAAAATATACAAATAAGTGGTACCCGCTGCTAAATATAGGATTCGGACTGCCTCTAGCTACCGGGCAAGATTGGTGGCCTAGTAGTAAGATATCTGCTCTAGAATGGCAAAAGTCATGGGTTCGAATCCCACCCAAGTAATATGCCTGTGTTTTTTTTTTCACAGGACTCGAGATAGTACTGAGTATTCAGTGCTTTATACACATTGATGTATGGGTTAAATAGAAATACCAAAATCCAACTGCACATTTTGTTTGGCTCTATTGGACAGAGTACTTGCACTCGTTATCTGATTATGCTTTACTTGGAAACAGGCATACCACCATAATCAGAGTTCAACAGTTTGGGTGTTGAGTTACTGTATGGTGTTGGACTGAGGACTGCACCAGTAAACTGATCATGCTTTACATGGGATCAGGCATACCACCATAATCAGAGTCTAACAGTTTGGGTGTTGAGTTACTGAATGGTGTTGGACTGAGGACTGCACTAGTAAACTGATCATGCTTCACATGGGATCAGGCATACCACCATAATCAGAGTCCAACAGTTTGGGTCTTGAGTTACTGTATGGTGTTGGACTGAGGACTGCACTAGTAAACTGATTATGCTTTACATGGGATCAGGCATACCATCATAATCAGAGTTCAACAGTTTGGGTGTTGAGTTACTGAATGGTGTTGGACTGAGGACTGCACTAGTAAACTGATTATGCTTTACATGGGATCAGGCATACCACCATAATCAGAGTTCAACAGTTTGGGTGTTGAGTTACTGTATGCTGATGTATTTTGTTGGAGTGAGGAAGGATCCTAGTAAATCACTCATGAGAGTCAGGGTTAACGATTAGACAAATAAGATCCAGTAAAGTTTGTTTCCGACCTAACATTTCTTACCTGTACAGTATTTTATCTGAATTTAAAACCCCTACTTGTTGAAGAGCAGAATCAATTTGTTCCTGTTAAAAAAATTATACATAAAAAAAAAGAGTGTAAAAAAAACCCCACAAACTAGTGTGAATAAAACTCTATGCATTGTGATAGTTCTGAAAAGAACTGGTGGCTTAACAACTCGATATTACTGTAAGTGCATCCATTTTGTAAATAATATATCCTTGTATTATTGGTACTGTTTTTTTTTTTAATGCAATTCGCCAATCACTAGGCCCAAAGGCCACTCGAGGTGTGGGCTACTTTTTTGAAGGGATAGAAACCAGCCACAATGCGCAGAAACAAGACATGGAGAAATATAAAAGCAAGTCTCTTCACAGCACAGCTAAGAACAGGGAGGGGTAAATGAATCCAATGCAAGACAAACATAACTGCCTCTTACCCTATATGAAGCAATTATAGTTTTAAAAGTGTCTTGTTCAAGGACAAAAGTGTCATGACCAGGATTCGAACCCACATCCTGATGACTTAGCTACCAGAACTTGAGTCTGATGCATGAAACCGCTCGACGACGACACGCTACCTTGTTATGGCTTTGCTCAATAGTTTGCAGAAACAGCAGCACCATAGTGCTTAGAAGCGTGGTATTAAGCTGGCATAATTATCATTTTATTTATTTAAACCATCTTTACCAAGGGTGACTCATCAAGCATAGCTGATCATGTGGGGCCCTCACATACAATAAAAAAATAAATCACGACATGCTACACAGGCATCGTCAAGACTTTAGCAAACAGGGGAACAACTTTATGTTTTCAAACAACCAGTCTTAAACGGACAATTACAAATGTGTTAAAAAAACTTGAAGGACCAAACTCCACGCAAAAATTTCAAACTAATTACAGACGGAATAAAAGGCAAGATTAGAAATGGGTTACAAAAACATAAAAACAAGAAAAGTTGCAAACAAAAAAATTTAGAAATATGAGTGCCACCCACCTTCCCCCAATAACGACCATCAAAACAAATTAATTACGAATTAAATTGAATTGAAAGAATGAAATAAATTACTACAGCTATTCAACTTACAAGGCTCAAATCTAGACCCGATCTGATCAAGACTTTCCTGAGATCACTGGAAGACAGAGAACAGGTACTCTGCTCATCGATGGTGAAACAATTATACAGGATCTTGGTTTGGTGATCAAGAATGAATCGATCTACCATGGCAACCAAATGAGTCTGTGCCTAAAAAACAAAAAAAAAACGGGAAATGACAAAAAATTAAGGCTTTGCAAGGTAGAACACACCCCATCTTGTTTATATAGATTTGTTTCTGGTCAGTCCAGTCCAGTCCAGTCCAGTCCAATTTTTCAGTGTTTAATGCCTTCTCTCTAGTGTATTCTCTTGACAATGATCATAGTTCTTTCTAAACTGCCATCACATGTCAAATCATCAATTTCTTTGAACGAGTTTAAGAAAAACCTATCTTTTAAAAAAACTCATCTTTTTAATGAAGCGTTTGCATAATGTAGTTTACTTGGGTATTCTGCTTTATCGTTGTATTTTATATTTATTAGTTAAGTTATCATGTGTGTACAAACGCCATGAGCACTTTTGTGGATTTGTGCACTTAATAAATTGTCATTATTATTATTATTACTATTTTCGAGTAGTTACACCCACATGCCCATGGATTTTTTCCCGCTTGACTGGGGGAGCTTTGAATATGCAGTGCTTATCACACATCGGTTTAAGGATAAAACCAAAATAGTATTCTTTATCCCTGATGTAATTATTTCAGCTTAATAACTTGCTGTGGTACCTGCTGTTAGTTACAGGATTTGAACTAGCCTCTCGTCCCTGGTTCGGTGGTCTGGCGGTTAAGACATCTGCTCTAGAATGCGTGAGTCGTGGGTTCAAATCCCACCCAAATACTTTGGCTGTGAATTTTTGTTTGGAGGACTCAAAGAGCTTGGAGTATGCAGTGCTCATCACAAATCGGTTTAGGGTAAAACCAAAATTGTATTCTGTATCCCCCATGCAACTATTTCATCTTTTAAATAGTTACACCCATAATTTCCTTTTTTAATCTTCAAAAGAATGTAACTTTTAGACCAACATTAATTATTTGGATTGTTAACTTCATCCTTCACCGAGGTGATTTAATCTCTACACCCACTTCAGAAATTGTCTCGACTTAATTTCATTTCCTATACTTTGAGTGTCCTCCCATACAAGTCCTTTCCTCTTCTATTGAAAGGTTTGCTTGTCCGTTAGAATTCCGCTGTCTCAGGAATTTCATTTCAACATGGTTATTTGTGTAAGACTTAACAATAAATTGAGCTCCTTTACTTTAAAAAGAAGATATATTTCGATATATATCGATGTTTCTTTGATTTCGATTCCTTACCACTGTTCTCCTGTGACCGCTGAAATCTCTAGAGAGGGTGCATAAATTACACGCTTCAATGATTTCTTGAATCTTTCGATGCACGACCAGTGTCAGGGTGATTTCCTAAACACAACCAAAAGAGACAACGTTACCGAGCAGTTGTGTTAACATCAATTGCTTCAATTTAAAGATGAAACGATCCCATAAATGCGATTTGTAATCACATCATTTTTGTACTTTAAGAACAAATATGAAAATAATTTGTTCACATTCATAAAAAACACATTTCAACTTTCCAGAATCAATCATTTTACTGTATTGCCAACATTGGGGATGAGATGTGATGAATGTGAAAGTTCCTGAAGGCAGGCCCAGGTTCCCCCTTATTCTAGACCCAGAACCTCCCAGATGACACCATTCAGGAGGTTTACAGACTCTGTGCATCACCGGGAAGACAAAAATACAGGTTTAGACACAATGTGGACTATTTCTTCGTCTCTGTGGTGATTACTTTACTTCTTTCAAGAAAATTTGAAGGCTCAAGGAGATTTTGAGAAAAACTTGAAATCAGAAAAATCCTGAGAAATCACACGCCTGCAAAATGCATGACGGCCAAGATTAAACTGCTTCGAAGGGTGACAATGAATCTTGCTTGAACGTCTCCGTTTGGTTTTATCAGTTAAAGTTGTCTTTCAATGGTTAGCTTTAATTACCTGTAGACTGAGCAGTTTGAGGTTGGTGCTAAAGGGGCAAGCTTTCAACAAGGCTAGGACTCCTTCATCCCCCATTGGGTTGCCTCCAAGCTGTCAGAGAGAGGAGAGAAACAAGACTCAATAAACGTAACTGATGAAGCTCTTTGCATTGGGGGGAAAAAAACAAATTCAATTTAGCTTTGCCCAAGACTGAAGCATTTTATACTTTTAGAGTCCAGCAGAAGGAATGTTTAGGAACCTTGCAGCGTGTGATTGTCGAGCAGTCTAGAGCATTACACTCGAGTTCTGATGGCTGAGTCAACAGAGTGGGGGTTCGAATCCCAGTCGAGACATTTGTGTTCTTGGGCAAGACACTTAACTTTAATTGCTTCTTATCACCCAAGAGTAAAAGGGTACCTGCGAGGGTAGAGATTGTTGTGTGAATGATTAGCAACTTTTGTGGCCATTTGTTGGCTGCCGGTGATGCATACTCCAAAGGAGTTGAGATGGTTTCAGGAATGCTTAACGCCTAATAAGAACAAGGGTAGTAATAGTGTAAGGCACTTTAAGATACTGTGTTTAAAAGCACCTAATAAATGCCTATTAACCAACCTAAGGCGAGGTTTGAACCCACAACATTCCACATTCTAGAGCAGATGTCTTAACTGCTTGACCACAAACAAAACTTGCCCGTTGACAATAGTCCAGTTTGTATCTCAGATAATAAGCATAATGTATCACAAACACGACTCAAAAATATACTGACAATGCACTGCTTTGGAGACAAACACAATTTACGATCAAGAGAATTACAGCAAGTGTTGTATGGAAATCATTGGACAGTGTTGTCATGGCAAGTGTGGAGCTGTTTTCATAAAAGTTTCTACCCAGGTCAAAGGTCAAGGGTATGACTTACTAGTAAAGCTTCAAGGGTTGTGTTCTTCTTAAGTCCCAGAGCGAGTTTCTTAGCTCCCGGGGTGTTGATGTGATTAGAGCTGTGATGTGCAAAACAAAAATAATGGACGTCAGGTGTAAATATAAACAGTTTCAAGTTGAGATTCTTAAGAACTATAGTTTGAGACATCGTTCTTGACTGACCTTAAGTCTAGTATCCTGAGTCCCGTGTTGACCTTTAATGCTGTTTGCAATGCTGTACACCCCGATAGACAGACACCATTCTGAGACAAGTCTAGCACTTCAAGGGACGTGTTCACCTTGAGAAAAGCACAATTGAAGATATTAACTTTGACTTTTTTATACAAAACTTCCTAGCACTTTGAAACCAAGGGACTACCGTACCACATGCCCAATATTTGGCAGAGGAAGTTACCAACACCCCGCACATGTTCCTTTACGCTAACACACTCTTCCCCCCTTGTACAAAGTACCCCCCCCCCCAAAAAAAAAAAAAAAAAAAAAAAAAAATAATAATAATAAAATAAAAAATAAATAAATAAATAAATAAAAAAAATAAAAAAAATAAAAAATAATAATAAAAATAAATAAATAAATAAATAAATAAATAAATAAATAAATAAATAAATAAATAAATAAATAAATAAATAAATAAATAAATAAATAAATAAATAAATAAATAAATAAATAAATAAATAAACAAATAAATAAATAAATAAATCAATCAATCAATCAATCAAAAAATAAATAAATAAATAAATCAATCAATCAATCCTTCACAGAATTCCTGAGATTCCCAGAACACAATAAAGACACAATGGGAGGGGGGAACACCATTCTCTATATCGTGTTCCAAATTGACTATCAATTTCCCCCTCTTTTGAGGGAAAGCAAATAAATTGAAGATAAAATTGACACCAGAAGGAGTTCTATGGCATGGGGGATGGTGGAACACCCTGTAAACTTACTGCTGTTTTAATTCTAATTTTACATTCAAAAAGTCTGAGAAAACCGAGCCGTCAGAAGCATTAGATTGCACGTTTTTTGTTGTTGGTTGGACACTCTTTCTGTCCTCTTTCTGTCCATGTTTTCAGATTGTCTGTTCACATTGTGGCAGGGTGGCCACGCTGGTTCTTTCCAGCTACTTCCTACTCTATGCATGTAAAAACAACATTGTCATGGCACCTTATCCAACTTTGCCAAGGTCCTACTCTTCAGCAAGCAGTACATTTCAATTTTTTTAATCTGTCATTTAACATTAAACAATGCGGACACAAATTTGAAAATGTCAAAGACCAGTATCTACATTTTGTGTGACCCAACTAATGGAATAACAAACCTGTGAAAGTTTAAGCTCAAACAATCATCAGAGTCACAAGAAAATAGCGAAAAAAACCTGAAATATTTTCATTGTTTTCAAACACTAGGTTTTGGACCCACGAGATCAAAACTAATTGTTTTACTCATTCCTCAAAAATCTAAAGCATTTCAAACAATAATATTTCAAGGGATGTTTTCCACCATGACCATCTCTATACCATGTAAGTTATGTGCAAATCATTTATGTTTTTAGTCTTACCAATGCTGTGTGCAACCTTTAATACTTTGTTTGCCAACCATAACAGAATTAACAATTCTGCGCAAACCCCCGATTGTATCAGAAAAACCTCTTAAATACCTTGAGAGCATTAGCCAGAGCTAGAATTCCCTTCCCTCTGACTCCATTCCACTTCAGATCCAAGTACAACAAGCCGTTGTTTTCAATCTGAGGTTGGTAAACAAAAACAACAAAAACAAATCAACAAACACATCTCAAGTTGTAAACATAGAGCTGATATGTAGGGAAAAAAAATTCATAAAAACTTACAAGCTTCGCAAAAAAATGAGTGAAAATATTTTCTCCCCTTTAATTTGGGTAGACTTTCTTGATTGACTAGTCGGGGCCAGAGTGAGCTTTTTATTCTCTTCTGTTTTATTGTCTTATGTTTGTTGTCTAACATTTTTATCCTGCCTTTATGGAATTTTATTGTTTATAACTAAAACTTTTATCCATTCGTTTCCGGCCCTTGCGCTGTTGGAAGTTGTACGCAATAAATAAATAAACAAGTAAAATTAGCTGGCCCTGTTGTATAAATGCAAAAAATTGTTAAATGCAAAAAATTGTTAATGGCCTCACGTTTCGACCCTAGCAGAGTCTTTCTCAAAGGCTAAATAAATAAATAAATATAAAAATAAACGATAGATTAAGTTTCAAGAGAGGCTCGTTAATTTAATTGTTACATTAATTAAACTTTATGTTTCACTTATATATTTTCTTTTATAAATTACAAAAGCAAAACAAAAAACTCTGACTTCAAAATTCAGCAGCGAGACTGTTGACATGCACTCAACCACATGATCATACAACTCCCATCCTACATAATCTACACTGTGGCGTGTCGTGGCCGAGTGGTTAGTGCGTCGGACTCAAGCTCCGGTGGCTGAGTCATCGGTGTGTGGGTTCGAGTCCCGGTCATGACGCTTGTGTCCTTGAGCAAGGCACTTAACCATAATTGCTCCGTAAAAGTTGGGGAGGTAGAGTCTTCTGCTCTACCAGCCAGGCTTCTGATAGATGATACCTAAGCCTACATCCTTACGGACTGTAAAGGGGGTAACCCTGTTTCAGCACCAGGAGTAGGTGGCAACAGCCCCTGGATAAAACAGTCGATTTGTAGCCCACACCTCGAGTTGCTTACTGGCCTTGTGTGTCTGGTGACTTCCATAAAAAAAAACACAAAAAAAAACACCCAAAAACTGGCTCCCTGTTCAAGCTAGAATTAAGTTCAACATTCTCCCTCTTAACTATTCACTGTTAATAAATGCATAGCCCCTGTTTATCTCCAGGACCTAGTTCACAAACATATTCCTTCTAGAAAATTTACGTTCCAATTCAAAGTCCCTCCTCGTCACTTCCAGCACCGGAACAAAATCTTACTGAGCTCGCTCATTCCAAGCCAAGTAGCTGGAGCTGAAATGTAGAATGGCCTACCTGAGTCTGCTAAGGAGGCAGTCATGGCAGACCAATTCAAAAATCGCCTAAAAACTTATCAGTTCACTGCTTATCAGTTATTGTTAGTTTGTTGGTATTTAGAATTTGAATTACATGCTTTGCTTCCTGTCCCTTTCTCTATTCCTCAAAATCACATAGGGACTTCGCAGTGATGTGCTGTACAAATACGGTTTGTAATAACTATTATGATTATTATTAAAAACTCATCTAGAAATAATTTAACATTCCTAAATCAAAAAACTGCACTTAACGCATAAAATGGACTTTGTCATTTGTCGTAACATGAACACTGTTTGTGTTTGCACAGCTACTTTACGATGTAAAACCTTTCCGATGACTTTTATTGATTTTTCTATTTCAGGGCAATGTTTGTTTGCTTTCTACTTCTAAACGGATTAGCAATTAACTTTCCTTTTTTCTTCCTGTGAAACAGTTTAGACTCAATTTCCCTTTAGCTTTGAAGGCAGTTGTTATTCTAGTTTCTAGTACGGCCTTTTCAGTCACAAAGTCGGGCATTCAGGTTGGCTCAGTGGTTTCTTTCCCTGCCTTTCACCTCTGTGGACCCTGGTTCGAATCCTGGACTGGAGCCTTGCATGTGGATTGGGTTTTCAGTCCCTACCTGATTGCGTGGGTTTTACCTATTTGGGGTTTTTCTCCCACATCTAAAACTGACATTTCTTCATCATCTTCTCTACACAGGTATCTTCAGGCCTACGGGTCACAGTGCTAGTCACTTTTTAGGCTCCCTTGGTTTCATTACCAGAAAGATATAAATAAATAAATAAATAAAAAAAGATGGGAGCAAATGAAGTGTGGTTGGTGCAGGCCTGATACTTCTTGAGGTAATAGAGGCAATTGACTTCATGCCCCCTGGCCATTGCCTCGGTGCCCCTTGAAATGTTGCAGTAGAAATTGACATTTCCCTCACAAGGGTGCCCTTTACCCTGGGAAAATTGCCTTGCCCTTACATGAACAAAGCATCAGGCCTATTGGTGCTCAAACCATAGAAGAAGAATTAACGGAAGAATTATTCCTCCATGCTCTTACCAATTTCATTTATTTATTTATTTGTTTATTTTTTTAAATTAACATTATCACATTGTGACCCAGAGGTCAAATTGCATGACAACTCACGATATAAAAACATTACAACGGTAGAAAAACATCAAAAGTTATGGAAAACATGAAACGAAAACTAAGTTGGACGAAAAGCAAGCAAAATAAAATGACTTAATTGCACATAAGTGTGGTTTAGTATAGGCTGGCTCAACTTAAAACAGATTATTAGAAATATTTATATGTTATTTAAAAGGCCGGTCACATTATAGACTCTACTTGTTCAACAAGTTGGTATAATATGGTATTGGTCTGTTTTTGAACCAAGATGTCCCAGTACGCAAGTGAGAGTAATGATGCACACTATGCAGGTTGGAGGTGTGAGACTCCAGTCTGGTAGGAGGGAGATCATTTGTGCGTTCAAAATGAGGCAAACCCAAGACAATGACTCTCCCTCCTATGTCCTATCACTCAAACCGGCAAAAACATGAGCTAAGAATTCCGATTTCTATTTTCAGATTTTGAAATTAGGTTGCTACTGCTACTTTACTGTGAGTTCAATAGCTTGGGTTAAAAAGCCAGGCACTTAATGCAAAACGTCGCAGCGTGCCCAACTGTTGTAAACACTACCCGGTTAAGAATGTGTCCACCAGAAACTGTGTTCACCTGAAAAAATAAACGCTTTAATGTTCCGACCCAAATGCTAACACAATCAGAAATTTATTATTACATTGAATCCTTTGATAAATTAGGAATACGTAAATGGGCATTGTGAAAAGTTCACAGAGTCCGTTACAGGTTTTTAGCCACAGGCGATTTTGACATCACACAATGGTACGCCAGACATTATTGACTCTGCCCACCCACAACACAGCTGTGATTAATAGTAGCTAGTTAGTACACATGGGAGGTCCATTGACAGACTCAAGTGTAGTGTAAACAGCGATATCACAACAGCAGTAAAAGCCCTTCAAAAACAACGGTAAATAGTTCCGTGGGATCCGTGTTTGGGTGTCGTATACAGACATCTGTCTGTCCCTTCTGCTCATGTTTTGTGAATGGATGAATACGCACTGAACATTATGCCGAACAATTTTACAGACTTTGTTTTCTGAATTATTTAAAAGAAAATTAAGCATTTTCTCACATTCTGCATAGTAGCGATATGGTGTAATCTAACGGCATTAAACATACAAATCATAATTTATCTTCTCTCTTTTTTTTTGGGGGGGGGGTAAGTCCATGAATTTGGGCAGTTGCCGATGAGGCATTCAAAAAGTTTAACCCTCTGAAGAGCAAATAGGAATGTCAATGATTTTAGTGTTTTTTTTAGTCTAATGTTGGGCATCCTGCGAGGAGAACACCCTGATTAATTTATCTGCTGATGATTATGTATTTAAATAAAGACGGTTCTTAGGTATTGGACCCCAAGGGAATCTATTATCAGACTTGCACTACTAATCAACAAAAGTAGTAACAGTCACGCAAACAAAAAAGAGGCTCATAGTGGCAATCAATTAATTACTACATTTTATTACTAATGGCTGATATTGTTGTTTTTTTTTCCCCCAGTACAAATGTCTAGTAGATACAATGAAAAACAGAAATTTGGTTTTGTTTTGGAAATAAAGATACTGCGTTAACTTGGGCCACAATGGAAAAATGTCAATTCAGGCCATGACCTTCACTTTGACCTTTGTGGTTGAATGGACATGATGGAAACAGGTCAAATCTTGTGGCCATTTGCAGCCACTATGGGTATTTTGGTTCAAGTTGCTCATTGCAGCTGCTTGGTCTCTGAAGGGATAAGGCAACCAGACTATTTAAGAAAAACCTCTAGACCCCAGTATGGATGTATAGTTAACAAAACTTACCCAAAGCATGGTCTATGCCTGTGTATATATTGGAGAGCTACAGAAGGAGTTAGTAAAAAATAAAGGAAGGAGGGTGTCCTTGTGAACTGATCTTTGAATATGCAACAAAATTTTGTGTTGATTTTTTTTTAATGAATTTCTGGTTCTTAATAGGGATGGCGACACATGAGTGAGGGAAGGATTCCAAGGAGGGAGGGATGGGGGGAAGGTGGTATACGGTGTAACTTACTAGTGCTGAGCCAAGATGGATACCAGCTAACTCCCCCATGTCATTATGACTGAGGTCAATGTGGGTCAACGTACTATTGTTCTTCAGACCTTCAGACAGAAGGGATGCAGCTCTGTCTGATAGATGATTGGCTGCATTCAAAACAAACAAACAAACAAACAAATACAATTAAGTAAATATATTACATGTATACACACATGGACTGGCATTATTCAGGAAATAGTGCACGTCTATGCAACCCGAGGGCCTGTGATTGACCAGGAGAGGGTCCTATTTCCCGAGGCCAAAGGCCGAGGGAAATAGGACCCTCTCCTGGTCACTCACACGCCCGAGGGGTGCATAGACGTGCACTATTTCCTGAATAATGCCAGTCCACATGTGTTTTACAACACACCTCAGTCCAAAATGTCGGTTAGAAGAGTTTTTTTGGCTGGACATTCTTCTCGATCCGCAGACGCTGTCGTTTTCTTGAGGGCGCTCTTTACCAGTCAACAGTTTTTGGGTTTTTGAAACTATTTCCCGCTTTGTGAACTATTTCCCCCGAACGAAGCGTGTGCGGTGCGTGTGGTGCAGATTTCATGCACTAGGCTATATTAGTTCACCCCACGCGACCGTGTTTCGGCCAATCAGGATAAAGAACCAGGGAGAGGTGTGTTATAAAAGACAATAATTATGTGAGCAACAACGGTCAAACATCTTCGAGGGTTTGGGCAATTCCACTGGTACTCACGTCTACCCTCACAGGTAACCATTTACTCCCGGGTGATGAGAAGCAATTATAAGTGTCTTGCCCAAGGACACAAGTGTCCTTACTGGGATTCGAGCCCACACTCCGTTGTCTTAGCCACCAGAACTTGAATTTTGATGCGCCAGACTGCTCGGCCACGACAAGCAATTAAACAAATCTCTACTTATGAGTTAAAAATAAAAATATCAAACTTCTGGTTCTCACAGTCAATTTCCTACTTTAATTTTGCTGGAGTAAAAATGTTGAAGGTCTGAAAGTTTTGAAAACTTAAAAGAATAACTTCTTACCACTGAGGCAGAGTGACTTGAGAGAGTAGTTTGTTCCAAGCATGGAGCCAAAACCAGACGCCCCTTTGGAGCGAATCTGGTTCTCAGAAACATCCTGGTGGGGATGAAAATATTAACTCATGAATAAAATAATGAATCTATCAATCAATCAATTAATCAATATTAAAACCCTCGCAGCAACCACATTAATCAACAACTTCGCTGGATCCAGGAGGTTAAAATTTCGTCCACTCTGTCTTTAAGGTCAATAACCCACCCTGCATGCCCAAAGCCATTATAAATCACTGTGGGGGTGAATTGGAGTGCTTGTCAAGACTTAGACTTGTGTTATTTAAGATCCACGTGCCGCGCAAGCTGTTTTCACAAATTGCATACTGCCTTGAGCCAAGGATCCTTAGCCACAGGATCAATCAATTACTACACTGAGACAGGTGGCTGCTGTCTTTCAACACTCCTTACTCTGCAGTGGTTAGGGTCTGGCCAATGGGAGTCTACAAGCTTGTGGGGTATACAAGGGGTGAGGATTACATGGAATCTTGGCCTGATTGGCCCATTAAAAAAAAAATTATGACCATATTTGGTAACAATTGGATTATTTTTTGTCTCTCGGATGCTGCGAAGGTTAACAGAATTCTGGTACTACCAGCTCCACAACAGTGTTCCCCCTTTACTCAAGACATGGGGGTCTGTAAAACATGTTTAAAATCACTGCTAATCAAGTTGAATGGATTTGTAACACAAGCATTCCATACATAATTGCGTGAATAATTTTGATGTAACTCAGTTTTTCAACTACCTTTTCAGCCCACTGGAAAGATGAAAATGATGTTTTTTTCCCTCTGTTTTTTTTAGGTGTATTTGTTTTGTAAGTTCTGTATATTTTGCGACTGAGTAACGACCTCGCTCTGGCCGACAAGATGCTTGGAGGAAATAACTGCTTAGTAAAAAACAAATTCCCAAATTCAGGAAATAATTGTAAAATTACAGGCTTTGACATTGATGGAACAACCTTTGACCTCTGACATACATACCAGCTTAGTGATGTAGCAATTGTCTCTCATCATGTAAGCAATTACAGCACCTCCCTCCCCTTCTAGTTGGTTGTCACGGAGATCAAGCGTTTCTGTGCACGTATTGCTCTGTTACAAGCAAACAAACAAACAAACAAATAAAACAAACACACTAATACACAAACATGCAATAGGCCTAATCATTTGGAATATTTAATTCCATAAGTGCTGACGTCACAAATACAGAGACTTCTGTTAGAAGTTTTAACCCATATTCTAAAACATAATTTTCCTCCTCAATCTAGTCGTCTACACATCTATTTTAAAGTTTTAAGTAGTTTCTTCGTGTTTGTGCATTTTAATGTGTTGTTTATTGAATTATTTGGAGAGACATAAAATAATAACTTAGAATAACAAAGAAATGGTGATTACATGTAAATGGTTGTTATTCAGAATAGTTCAGTTCACAGGTAAAAAAGTAAACGTTTAACCCAAAAATGTAAAATTGATAGTTTTTTTATATCAAAGAAATCTTATACATTCAATATTATCTTTCAACATAAATATAGCTTTATAATTGGCATTTATTAGGTGCTTTTGAACCGAGTAAAGCTGCTTATCTAGCCTTAAGTGTTCCTGAAACAATACTAACTCCTTAGTAATGTGCAGCACCGGCCACCACTGGGGTTGCTGATCATTCCCATCAACAATTTCTAGCCTTGCAGGTACCTTGCGGGTACCTTGTAGGTACCTTGCGGGTACCTTGCAGTTACCTTGCAGGTACCTTGCGGGTACCTTGCGGGTACCTTGGGGGCACCTTGCAGTTACCTTGCAGTTACCTTGCGGGTACTTTGCAGTTACCTTGCAGGAACCTTGCAGGTACCTTGCGGGTACCTTGCGGGTACCTTGCAGGTGCCTTGCACAGGTACCTTGCGGGTACCTTGCGGATACCTTGCAGGTACCTTGCAGAACTTATTCTGTACATTATTCAAAAGATTTAAAAGTGGTGGAGAGGAAATATCAAAACCAAATGACCAAAATCACCCTCACCTCTTCCTCTTCAAATCACCCCCCCATCTATCTTTGTAATTTGCTACTTTCTTCTTATACACCTACCCTAAAGGCCTTTGCGAGTGGAACGAGGGTGCGCATGCTCAGGTAACGATGCCTCATTCTGAACGATGTCTCATGGAGGTGTCTCACTACGTAACAAGCTGGCTCTATGCCTACAACATCAAAGACAAACAAAATAGTCTGAATCAGATTAAACAGGCATACAACTTAGTCTTCACAAAAAACGAGGAAATTCCAATCTTTACAAGACTTTTGTACAGTGTTTTTCAATTTTCAATGGTATGAGTGTTAGGTGAAAAAGCGAGGAAATCAGCTGATCTGAGGAAAAGCTGCATGCCTGTTAAACTTACAGAAAGAAAACTTTGAAAAAATATTAAATAAACAAAGTGAAACGTCAAACATCACAACATTAAACAAGCATTTAAAAAAAAGAAAAAGAAAACATAAAAAGTCTCTGCAGCTGTCAAAAACCAAACCAAATCCAATCTGCTCTAGAATATAGGGGTGGGTTCGAATCCCACCTGAGTAGCCTGTGCTGTGCATTTCTTTTTTTTACAGTACAGTGATTATCAACCATTGGTGTACGGCTAAAGCCAAACTAATACCGTTTATTCCTAATGTAATTAGTAAAACATATTCTTATAAACTTTACCTTCTTGTTTACACTCCGTCAAATAAATGTTTTTTCCAGCAGAATCATAGGTCATTTCTTTGTCTGAAAGTATGGAACAATCAATAAATCAATCAGTCAATAAATCAATAATTTTTGTGCGTTAGTTGTAGGAAATGTTGCAATCTCAAGTAGGAAATATCCCAATCGGAAGCTGTGTAATTTTTCTGATAATTTTCTCATTTTTTAAAATTCTGATCTTTACTCTAAATTTCCAAGCAGTTAGGTAACATTGGTGTTTCAACACATCCTAATGCAGACAATCTATGAGCAAATATCAAAATTAGAAAAAAAAGGTAAATTGCAGAGAATGTTAGGACCATGTCACATGAGGCAATTTACAGGCAACCAGTTCCAGGCAATCTCCAACAAGAAAACTCGATCACATTTCAGTTTTCTCATTATTTTTGGTGGGATAATGAGTTGCAGCTAAAAGCTTTACCCATACATTGATGTGTGTCAAGCACTGTATACTCAGTACTTTCCCAAGTCCTGTGAAAAAACAGACCCGACAGGCATATTCCTTAGGTAGGATTCGAATTAGCAGCTAAAAGATTGTTTCTTGTGCAGCCAAAGTTTTCCTTTTGCATACAGTGCAGTTGGTTGCTTCCAACTTGACTGAAAAAAATTGCCCCGTGTGTCATGGCCTTTAGATGAAGAAGTTAATTGAATTCAGACTCGCATTTAGTGTAATGTCCTACCGTAGTAGCTGAAAGTAGTGAAGTATTTCTCCAGAACATTGGGCAAAGCAAAATCGTCCTGCTCCGATGCCATATTGGGACTCGGTTAAAATTAAACGTCCCAATGCTATACAGTGATATTCCATTCTGATCGTTTTCTACAAATTTACTGCATCAAATAAAGCTTTTCTTTGATTGTGAAAAATTAAAAACTTTAATAACTTCTTCCGTTCGGGACTTTGACAGTAAAGTACAAGCAGGTGATTTCTTCTCTGTCATTCAAAAGAACGTCATATTTTTGTTTGAAAACATTTAAACCATACCAATTATTTAGTCAATTTTAGAGAAATCAAAAGGCTGTGAAAAAATACATTCATAATTTCAGGAAACTTAATTTATTTTTTCAATGGCTGGCCAAGTCCACAGGATATTGAGTTTTTTTTACATTGGTTACAAACTGCAGGTGCAATTGAGTACACAAAGAAAAAATGTTCAGAAAGAAACCCATGCAAATTTTGACCCTTGACACCCCTGAAACAGATGAATATTCATAACAGGTAAGAGCTGATCATCTTGTATTTACTTGCTCTTTGGTTTTGTATTCAATTCCATCTCTATCAATGTTGATGAAAGGGTACAAGGAATAAAATTACAAATAACTGGAGAAACTTGGACCGGAAAATCACAATTTTATGGGGACAAAAAGACTTGAAAAGTAGCAACATCAGCAATACATTCACATTCTCAGCCCCTTTGCATAAAAAAAACAAATATTTACTGGAATTTGTCCTCCAATCATCATGTACATGCTTCTGTGCAATTGACAGTCATTTATTAGTTTATTTACTTATTTATTTATTTATTGTTTCAAGTAGATGGCCCATTCAGTGGCAACCGCTGATCTCCCATGGGTCCAAGTAAAAATCCCATTTGTTGTTGTTGACAAATTATGATCTCATAACTGTCTTCTGGCAGAAAAGGTTTTCAAGGGAAATTTCCGACACAAGCAAAGAAATAGACAACACCAACTGAATACCCAAACGTAAAAAAATAAATAATAATAAAAAACGGTATTGATGGGGGAAAAGGCTCTTATTAGAAAAGATTAACCCAATTTTTGTGTGCGTCATCAAGTAGCCCATTTCTTGTCGCGATGGCCTTTTCTGTTTTGTAATAAATAGTAGATAACAAAACTCTTCAAATGAACTTATCGACAAGACGGGCAAACCATGGCACTTCTTATCCAAAAATGAAAATGATTTTTTTCCACCAAAACAATAATGGAGATAAGACCTTTTTTTAGGTAATAAACCAAAGCAAATGTACAGCCTAACGTCACTGGATAATGAGGTGCGGAATTAAGCCACGTTATGATACCCTTCCAGAACAGCTTAATTTTTCTACAGTCCCCCAAAAAGGTGAAGCAGCTTCTCACGCTCTTTATTACAAGAGAAACAAACGTCAGAATCCTTCTTTGTAATTTTGTTAAGAAAGGCATTTGTCTGGATGAATGAATTTAACGAATGAATTTATATTGAAAAATCTAGTTTATTTTCTGCTTGATGCTCTTCTGTCGTTTGTCTTTGTATGTTTTTCGTTGCTCATTGAAAACAAAAAAATCATTTTTGTAAACTGACCAAGACTGCAATCATACTAAATTGTAAAACACTGTTGAATGATCCTAGGGCTCTTTTAGCTTCATTCCCTGATCGATAAAAAAAAATAGATATGTGACATTTTTCAAAGGTGTCCACCTCAGTAATTAGCAGGTATAGTAAAGTCCAACCATGATGTTTAGTATTTGCTTTGTCAACATTGTGTTTGTGTCGAAACTCAAGTTGCATTCAATGGATAGACACAAATCAGATACTTAAGTACTACTGCAACAAGTCATTAATCATTTTATCAACAGATCATGATTTTGTTTCTGTTTTTTGTGTGAATGTAGAAATTGGGTCCAAACTGTAATAGTTTAGATACAATCTAGAGAGGTTTGTGGTGGCACGTTGTAAATAACTATTTGTGTAATGTTGGCTCTAAAAATAGCTGGGGGTGTAACAACTCACAATCTAGAGAGGTTTGTGGTAGGTAGCATCATGGAAATATCTCTCAGGAGTTGTGGTGGCTATAAAATGAGCTGGTAACAACTCACAATCTAGAGAGGTTTGTGGTAGCACCATGGAAATATCTCTTAGGAGTTGTGTTGGCTCTGAAAAGAGCTGGTGGTGTAACAACTCACAATCTAGAGAGGTTTGTGGTAGCACCATGGAAATACATCTTCTGAGTTGTGTTGGCTCTGAAAAGAGCTGGTGGTGTAACAACTCACAATCTAGAGAGGTTTGTGGTAGCACCATGGAAATATCTCTTAGGAGTTGTGTTGGCTCTGAAAAGAGCTGGTGGTGTAACAACTCACAATCTAGAGAGGTTTGTGGTAGCACCATGGAAATACATCTTCTGAGTTGTGTTGGCTCTGAAAAGAGCTGGTGGTGTAACAACTCACAATCTAGAGAGGTTTGTGGTAGCACCATGGAAATATCTCTTAGGAGTTGTGTTGGCTCTGAAAAGAGCTGGTGGTGTAACAACTCACAATCTAGAGAGGTTTGTGGTAGCACCATGGAAATACATCTTCTGAGTTGTGTTGGCTCTGAAAAGAGCTGGTGGTGTAACAACTCACAATCTAGAGAGGTTTGTGGTAGCACCATGGAAATATCTCTTAGGAGTTGTGTTGGCTCTGAAAAGAGCTGGTGGTGTAACAACTCACAATCTAGAGAGGTTTGTGGTAGCACCATGGAAATACATCTTCTGAGTTGTGTTGGCTCTGAAAAGAGCTGGTGGTGTAACAACTCACAATCTAGAGAGGTTTGTGGTAGCACCATGGAAATATCTCTTAGGAGTTGTGTTGGCTCTGAAAAGAGCTGGTGGTGTAACAACTCACAATCTAGAGGTTTGTGGTAGCACCAGGGAAATATCTCTTAGGAGTTGTGTTGGCTCTGAAAAAAGCTGGTGGTGTAACAACTCACAATCTAGAGAGGTTTGTGGTAGCACCAGGGAAATATCTCTTAGGAGTTGTGTTGGCTCTGAAAAAAGCTGGTGGTGTAACAACTCACAATCTAGAGAGGTTTGTGGTAGCACCAGGGAAATATCTCTTAGGAGTTGTGGAGGCTCTAAAATGAGCTGGTGGTGTAACAACTCACAATCTAGAGAGATTTGTGGTAGCACCAGAGAACTATCTCTTAGGAGTTGTGTTGGCTCTGAAAAGAGCTGGTGGTGTAACAACTCACAATCTAGAGAGGTTTGTGGTAGCACATTGGAACTATCTCTTTTGAGTTGTGTTGGCTCTAAACAGAGCTGGTGTGGTGTAACAACTCACAATATTATATTTTAGATCAGTTACACTCAGAGTTATTTCTACATGGAAACAAAAAATGTGCGATTTATCCAGTTAGTCTTTTTTCAAGTCAACACATCATCATAACAGATATTTTCAGGGTGCATCTTAAAGGTGTTGTTTTTTTACCAGGAGCAAAGTCTTCCTCAAGGTCTGTGTCATACTCTGCCTCATCAACAGGGGGTCCCTCAATAAGTCGTCTGATTGGATCGTCAGAACGAAGACTGTCCGACTCTGAGAACGAGTCTTCTAAGTCTTCCACAATCTGGTCATCTGAATAAATTACAATAAATTAAATTTTTAATCTGGTCAAATAAATATAATAAATAAATAAATAAATAAAAAAATATATATAAATTTATTATTTTTTTTATTTAATTTATTTATTTCATACACTACACTGGATGCATCCCCCCCAGTTGGTGCATTTAGAACTTTAAACTTGATCTTTAGGCTAAAGATTTGAAGGTACCACATTACATTTTTGCAAAGGATATCACCAACTGCACGACAAAATTGTTTGTTTATTATCTAATTTATCGCTGCAAAAACATTTTATGACAGTTCTGACCCCACAAAAGCAATGCTAATAAACAATTGATCACAGCTTATATTAAATATCAATTAAATTGCTATATTTGCAAATTGTATCCTGGTCTGTTGGATTGGTTTGCTCGGTATTTACCTGTAGGGGTTTGCGCAGAGGACAGCGACATGTCATACTCGCTGTGAGTTTCTGATCCACCCATGGTCATTGAGTCATCATCTAGTAACTCAGTAACGGACCAGGCAGGGATCGGTTTTCCTCTTCTCTCACGTGACATTTTCCTGTCCCCTCTGCCTCCTCTCCCCTTTGAGCGTCCAGGGCTCCTCGAAGAAGAGGGCCGTTGGGAGTGTTTGGCGCTGTGAGCCCGCCGTGACGAGCGGCCTGATGAGGCTGTCTTGGGGCGAACAGCTGGAGATGTGACCGCCTCTTGCCGTGGAGACTTTGGAGGTGAGGGAGATGACGACATGTCAATTGTTGGGAAGTTTAAGTGTAGGTCTTCGGCCGTAATAAGGATGGTTGGTAGGTTATCTTCGGAGGTGTTGTACCTTTCGCTTCCAGTGGGGAACGATGAAGGAGGATCCCGATCACTTGGCATGGAGGGACCCTCTATGATTTTTCTTGAAGTCTTCTGTGATTTTAAACTTGATTTACGGCTTCTCATGGAAGACGATACAACAGGATGATTGTGGAGGTGATGCTCTTCTTTATTTGGTTGCTGTGAATAGCAAGAAAATTTACTTTCAGTCGGCTTTAAATCATTCAATATTGTTATCTTTATGGAAATTTTCAATATTTTGGGCCAATATGTGATAAAACAAAAAGAAAATACTCTTTTATAATCAAAATGTATATTACGACTGTACAACCAAAATGCAAAATGTCTTGCTTAAATAAATTATTAGGGCCCACACCAAGCTTTGTTTACAGTTAGGTAAAAGATTGAGTTTGCAAAAAACGTATCATAACCTTTTTGTAAATTTGCTATTAAAGGGTCTGTATACGTTTGGTAATGACTCTGAAAATTTATGGCAATAACAACTCACTTGGTAAGAAGTACAGCAGCTTTGGATAGTATAATGCATTTTGAGAAACGTTTCACTTTGAAGTACTGCAGTTATGGAAAAATACATCACTTTTTTAGCCCCCAAAAATTTGAATCTGAGAAGCGTTATGGTCGTAACGCTTCTCAGAATGTGTATTCCAATGACGGATACTTCTTCTGCGTGAACACAACCGCTCCAGATTTTTGGTAATATCTCAAAAACGCTGCCACCTTTTGAACTGCAATTTACACAGGTCAATTTTATGGCATATATCTACAATTATGTAGCATTAAGGCAAACGTACGGTTCCAAAAACCAAAGGTATACTTTGCCTTTAAGAGAACATGACTCAAATACAAATTTGCTTTTTGTACACACAACTTGAGTCTTAAGTTCAGGTTTGTACCAATAATACCAAAATTAAGTAAACAAGTTGTAAGCAGAAAGATATTAATATTAAAAATATCATTTTTTTTTAATAAACAAAACAATTTTCCAACATCTTTTTTAGTAATGAACTTATAATATATTGCATGTAACAAGAGTGTTTTAAAAAATAACAATCTTTTCGCACTTATATTAAATGAAATGGAAGTTCTTCAGGTGTAGAATCTTAGAATTAGTAATTATTTAGTTGCAACTATAACCGTCCCTCCCCCGACCAGGTCACAGACTGGAGCTAGACAGCACGCGATTCTGACAGTCAATTTTTAAATCTGAACAAAATAAAAACAAGAAAGAAACACGAATGTGAACAACTGAGATCCTCTTTACCTACCTGAATACCATAGCCACCACCACATCTGTGAATTTTAGCTGATACTGCCGATGCCATACTTCACGATGAGTTTAGCTCCCGGACTTTGCACGTGAAGACCGGCCGTGCGAAACCAAGACGAATCGAGTCACTCATGGAGGATTTCACGCTATCTGACGGCGGCCATCCCTGAGGGATCCTGCCAGTAAGCAGGCCATTGCCGTGACCAAATGAAACGGTTCAACAGCCACAAGTAACTCACTACAGTAAGATCGATTGGTTGTATTTAATGGCTAAGTCTTATCAAACTTCCCTTTGTGTTTTTCCTCTTAAAATATGAATGATTAATGAACATTCGCTGCCGTTGCCAAGTAATCAATTATTAGAATCAACTTGTTGCACTGACGAAACGTAGAAACAACTGTCACTTTTTTGCTTGTTAAATTGCGCCCTCCAGCGACCAGTGTCTCGCTCTTTCCAGAAAGTTAACTTCTCCGGAAAACCTTCCGCTTCGGAGGTTCGGGAACATCGGAAAGTTAAAGAAACTAACACAAACTCAATTTAAAGACGGCTGCATCGTCAAACGCGAAGATAACAATTTTGGAATACTCTAAGCGACCAAATAGTAAGAAACTACGCACTCTCAAAACAAGTTACTCCACACATAAAAAACAAAAAAAACAAAAACAAACAAAAACACTCGATGCATAATATTCGAATTATTTACACAAGTTTCCCATATAATGCATTGCTTTTTTATTGTTCATTATTTCACAGTACATTTTTTTTTATAGTGGATTGTGTTTGTCGTTCTATATATTCCCTCATTTAGACACAGCATCTTGTCTGTCAATAGGCTAAGGTACAAAAGCAATGGGAGACTTTGGAACGATAGGTGGCAGCAGACTTACCAGATAAATTGTCATTGTTTAGGTAGTTATGAGTCTGGTAACTGTCGGAGAACAATTGGTATACCTGGTAAGTCTGACACCTAGCATCCTCAAGTCTCCCATTCTTCACCGAAAACGTTGATCAGCTAGCTAGCGACCGTACATTCAATGGCGTACCCGGGGGGGGGGTGGGGCAAAGGGGGCAGCTGCCACAACGTTGAACATTTTCACCTGCTTGCCCCACTGTCAGCCTCTGGACACTGTGAAATTTGCTATAATTAGACAATTTTGATAATATACAGCATTTGTAAGGCGCACTTTTTCTGAAAAACGTTAAAAGGCGCCGGTCGAGGTCACTCATAGGAAATTCTCACATTGTTCGTAGGCCAATCTGAAAAGATGTGATTGAAGAGTTTGTTTGCAGTGAGAAACGTTGAGTGCTCTCTAAGAAACTCAGGTAAAAAGTTCCCGAGGCCGGGGGGCAACGGTAGAAAAATCCCTGTCACCACAAGAAGTGACTAGGCGAGTCGGGGAACAAACAGCATGCTGCCAGTATGACCTCAGATTTGGCCTGACACTCCGATATTGAAGCATGTTCTGTACGTAGGGAGGGGCTGAAATTGCCCCTCTACAAATATCTGTGCCCCCTTGCCCCGTTCGAAAAAGATCCTTGCTACACCACTGCGTACCTCGTTCACAGCTATTATTAGTCTAATGGGCCTACTTCTATAACATTTTCCACTCTAATTCAACAGCATTGTGTTGTGTAAACGGTAACTGAATCATGTGCTATAAACAGTAATAACTTTGAAATGTCTGTGAAATTACAAAAGGAGGTATAAATCTGCATTTAACTTGGTAACAATGACTCTCAACCCTGTCGTATTTTCCCAAAGTGTTTGACCGATTTTGATGGATATTTTACTGATGGGCACCTTTGAAAATCAGTGTTCTCACGGAAAGGTTTCCCCCTTGGTAAATAATAAATAAATAAATAAATAAATAAATAAAATTATAAATAAATATGAACTTACGTCTTAGCATTGAAACGTGTGTTAAAGCCACAGCTCAACATTGGTAAGAAGTAAAACATAAATGTTCACAGATTTACATATACCTTACATGGTATAAAGATAATGATGGTAGAAAACTTTCCTTGAAATATTTCTGTCTGAAGTGTTATCGTTTTGAAATAATAAATGAAATAAGATCCAAAATTAGTTCTCATCTCAGTGAGACGAAAACCCTGCCATTAGGAATGCGTAGGCCTACAAAAATGCTGAATGCATTTTTACTGTTTTCTCGCAAATGGAACAACGAAATGAGCTGAAATTTTCACATGTTGGTTAAATTACAATTATCTTAATTTGTGCAAGGAATGGCGCATTTACAGTCAGTTTACCAATGTTGAGCTGGCTTTAAGTCCAGTACCCGGGACCAAAAACACCACGCCGTAGAAGCCCCCTAGTCAGTCGATAGTTGCTTAGTAAATTTCATTTTTTGTTCAGTGGTGACACAACTGATAAAACTTCACATACTTGGTGATTATTTTACTTGCAAAGAATATTTTTTTTAGCCAATCTATAACATTTTCCACTCTAATTCAACAGCATTGTGTTGTGTAAACGGTAACTGAATCATGTGCTGTAAACAGTAATAACTTTTAAATGTCTGTGAAATTACAAAAGGACGTATAAATCTTCATTAACTGTTAACAATAACTCTTAATTAACCCTATCGTATTTTCCAAAGTGTTTAACCAATTTTGATGAAACTTGCCATAGATGGTCATTTCACTGAGTTCTACATGATGACGTCGTAAAATTTCCGAATATTATAAATAGAAAATTTTGCGGTGATCGGACTGAGCGTTAAAAAGTTACGGGGAAAAATTGGCCTGATAGGGTTAATGTGAAAATTAACGTGATTAAACGCAAAACGAACTAATGCAACTTTTGAAACAGTTGGTAAGAATAACCTTCGTCTAGAAAATGTGAATTGATTTGGAACAAATTGAATCCCTTCAGATTTACAGCTACACTGACTCCAAACTGGCCAAGTATAATATTAGTCAAATTTAGTTCATAGCAGAAACAACATACAATGACGTTTATGCATAATATTATAGGTTATAACTACGGCTAGTAAATGGATTACATAGTGCTCTGTTGACTTTGTCTCCTAATGTCTTTATAAGCGGTAAAAGTTTTTGGGCACACAAAAAATAGGAGACTTTTGAGACGCTGGCGGCAGCAGACACATAGGTCGTTTTTGACAGTTCTGAGCATGCACACACATGCTCAATATTGCGCACGAGGTTCTGAGCATGCGTAATGCTAGTGATGAGAACCGTAAAAAAGGACCGTCCAAAAGTTTCCCATTGTACAGGGCTATATTCCACTTTCAGTTTACGGAGCACCGTTTGGCACAATTTCTATTTCATGCAACCACTGCTTACCGTTATTAGCAAACCAAAATGCACGTTGACTTGCGGACGGGTTCTTGTATTATGCAGACAAGTAACGCGATTACACATCGTTTGCAATTTCGTAACTAGAACAATCACCTCTTTTAGTGAGCGCAGGATTGTTTTAACTATAGGCTTCGGTTCAGTTCAGTGTCCTCAACTGGTGCCACTTCACCCCTACAGAACGCCTCACCGATTCCCTTCTAAAAATGTTTCTTGGTGTGATTAATAGACCCTTCTCATTATGCTAATTACACTCATGCATGCGAATTATTGGTGCAAACGCCATAGAGTTTTGCACTAGGCAGACGCACAAACGCGTATGCGTCACGTCACCATCAGCACCATACAGGAAGGCGCGATGTTCCTTCATTTTTGCCCACCAGTAGCGTTAGGGCCTTGTCACACAGGGCAGATTTTTACTGGCAACTTTTACTGCACTGCTTGCGAATAAAAAAAGGCGTATTTTTCGCTCATTTTGCCAACAAGTATAGTATTGGTGCTCACGCGTGGTTTTATTTAGTTCATGGGAAAGATATATTCCGAAACTCGAACAATAATTTCAGTGCAGGGTTACTAATACGATACTTTGGTTTGATTCTGCGACTGTCCACTTTATTATTCTAACTTACTTTGGTTCAGTCCTGAGACTAACTGACACCGTGCGACTGTCCTCAACTCGGGTCACATTCCTCCCCCTACGGAACGCCTCACCGATCCCCCTCCTGAACGGCTGGTTCGTCAAGATGTAGAAAATAGGATTGATGCAAGAGTTGCTTACAGCTAAGATGATACCGAAGTGGTAGGCAGGCGAAGAGAAGTCCAAGTAGCCACCGAAGTTGTAGACCAGGAACATGACCTGGACCGGAATCAAGCAGACGGCGAAGGTTATGACGAAGGTCAGGAGGGTCTTGATCAGGGTTTGAGATGCTCGGAGCTGCCACATCTTACGCTGATCGACCGGGTTGAGGGAGAGGGTACCTATGGTGGAAAAGAAAGTTGATCACTTGAGATTTCGATAGTGTGTTAATACTAATTAATCAAAAGAAGCTATGTTGGTCTAGATTGATGTTCTCGGTCTTCCCAGACACACATTCTAGGTGACAGGGATCAGATTGGCTAGCCCAGCCTTTCACATCCGTTGTCCCCGGTTCGAATCCAACCTCGAACTGGAGCCTTATATGTGGATTGGGTTTTCAGTCACAATCTGATTGCACGGAGTTTATCTCGAATTGGGATTTTCCTCCCACATCTAAAACTGAACAATTCTTCATAGTCTTCTCTATACACAGGCGATTGGTGGCCTCAAAGATAATCCCTCATAATTGTCAATGCGGTGAAATTTTGTTTGCCTATTGCCTATAATTGGACACGGATCTACGCCTGGGTGGTAAACAATATATAAATAATAATACTCACCCACACCATGACCTTTCAACATCTTCACTTGCCTCTTCAACGTCAAAATCACCTTCCATTGCACCAACACCATCAACACAAATGGACCAAACAAAGACACCGTGAAGTTAGCCAATCCTACCACCGCCTGAACCCCAAAGCTCGGCCACCCTAAGAAGTGACAGCCCGCTACCTCATCCTCCCCGTACAGCAAGAAGAGAAACACCTTGGAAAGCGCACCAAAGACCCAACAAGACACAATCATGAAGTGCTTATTTCGTCTGGTGAACACCACTTTGTACTTGAGTGGGTAGACGATGGCTACGAACCGCTCTAAATTGACCGTAAGCAGGCTGAAGACAGAAACAACCGTGCCGACCCAGAACAGAAATTGACTGGCATACAGTCGGCACCTGAGCTCACCTATGAACCCCGGGTTGGGTGGGGATTTGCCGGTGGTCTGAACCAGTTTGAACGGAATGACCAGCACACACAAGATGAAGTCAACCAGCGATAAATGCACCATGAAATCACTGGTGTTCGACCGCAAGGATGGCACACGAAGGAGTACGAAGGCCACCAGAGAGTTACCGGTGAATCCAAGAACACATATGACGCCATACAGCCCCAAGACTAAATTACTATTTGCGATGTTGCCCCATTCATTCCTTTCCTCTGTCCCATCAACAGCAGAATTTTCCTCTGTTCCTGAAAAACTGAAGTCGTTTCTGGTAGTATGATTTTCAAGGGTTTCCATACCGTCGAAACTTCCTTCCTCAAAACTGACTTTCACTTGTGAGTATACCGCAGTTCAGTGTCAGACATTTGCCTGACTCTTTCAGAAGTCTTCATTTGAAATACGTGCTAGAGAGTGAAAGTGAAACCTTTTAAAATATTAAGCCACGGTATTCAATCGCACAAAGGCTAACCACTATCATCGTTCTGAGCTTTCCGTGCATCCTATGGAAAAAAAACAATACGTCACTTGTGGCCGTCACTTCACAACCTTGACTAAAACCTGATATTAAAAGTGTTTTAAAATCGTTATCATGGAGACCACGGACAAAAAAAACTCCATTCAATTTATCTTCAACCTTGACCGCCATTCAGATCTTCAAGTTTGTTCGTTTCCGAAATCAACGTAACTGTGGATCGAGTTGAATTGAACTACGGATGCTATATTGCTTTCGAATTTGTCATTGTAAAGCTCTTTGGGGTGTCTTAATTGTCCCTTTTCCGACTTTTACTGAATTCTTCCGTAAACAACCTTCATCTACACACAATGTCCATATTAATTATAAGGCTAGCTGCAAAGTCCTTCAGATGCCACGCCTCTTCACGATGCGGTCTTCACTGTTTAATCATGTCTAAGGAACACGGTTTCAGTGAATTGGAGCTCTGGTTCAATGACAGGAGCCCTGGCAAATGTTTTAAAGAAAACTTTTACCAGGTTGTCGTGGCCTGACGATGCCGCATTTCACACCGATAAGCCGGGGGGTTCGCAAGTCCAACGAATTTGCAGCAAGGGGAAACCAATACATGTGAAGACATAAAAACACTAAGGCAAGGCGCCTTTATCACTCTCAAAACCAACTTAGTCAAAACAGCAAATCAAATTAGTCATTTTAGACCACATTTTGACTAAAATTAGTCAAAAATGGCCTACAATTGCTAATTAAGGCTGTTTTGACTAACTTATAGTTTTAGAGTATAGGTTGCGAAATGTTAAACTTCCGCGTCAGAATTGACCCGGATTCCGGGTCGTAGGGGTTCTGAGCCTTTTCTGGGTCAGTATGGTCGGTATCTTTGTCAAGCTGACCTAAAACTGTGTCAACGTGACGCAGAGTCGGAAGCCTGAGGAAACCCTGTAGATAAGGGTGCTTCCTATCTGAACAAGAACCACCGGGGTAAACCCCTACTCTTTCACGATAAGTGTTCTGGGTTCTTAATAACGCGCACTATACCCATCCTAGTACACGGGACCTACGGCTTAACGTCCCATCCGAAGGACAAAGCAACAGACCGATTGCGCGACCCAAGTCACGTGACCTGTAGTGGGTATTGAGTGTAAACAAACATGACGTCCTCCATAAGAAAGTGCGGTACGGTACATGATGATTGTTGCATTTTGTGTAATCGATCGAGGCTTTTCTTTCTCGAAACCTGTGAAAAAAATATTCGAGAATTTGTACCGGAGACCTTCGAGTGGCTGAATAAAGCAAGTAAGTACAGTTCCAGCAAATCTTGCAAATTCTACAAGGAACGTATACGTTCACGATGTGGTAGTACTAATTGCACGACGGAAAGTTTGGGCCAGACGGCCGCGATCACGCACTTTACACAAGAATTTCACAGTTTTGAAGCTGAAATCATCCAAAGAAAAGGCTTTTCAAAACTGTGTGATTCCTTTGTCTATTTGAAATTCCGCAAGGCTAGATACAAAACACGATACAAAAGTCCGACACGTTAAATTTTGGAAAATGTAAACATGCGTGTGCGTATTTATAGCGCGCGCGTTCATGTCATGCAGTATGGCATTTAAGCATATTGTGGCATAGAGCTATTATACAAATATTGACTGCTTCGAGTGGCGTAGTAAAACTAGTCACTCGAGGTGATCCCCGGCGCAGCCTATCTTCCCGAGGCGGAGCCGAGTGAAGATAGGCGGCTCCGGGGATCACCGAGAGTGACTAGTTTTACTACGCCACGAGATAAAGCAGTCAATATTTGTTTTATAACACCTCAATTTCATCAAATTTGTTGTAATATTCGTTAAACAACTGTGCGTATACCAGTCTTCAAACAACTGTATAAAATCTGACAGGAAAACTTGACAAAAAGAAAGAGGGGGTAGGGGGCCTACCACACTGCCTTCGTTCTCATATCGTATTTCGAATGCACGTATTATTTGATCTTTTCACCGGGTTCGAGGTTGTCGTTGGATAGTACCATTTAATAGTTCTTTTGGTCGGTGTGCAGTGTGATAGTAAAAATACACAACACCACGTGACGCACGTTCGGCCAATCAACAGATAGAATCAAAGGAAGAGGTGTTATAAAATCAAAGATCGTATAGCGCCGTACGATCTTTGCATATGGGGGGGGGGCGGAAGGAGTTACGCCCTCAACGTTGAAATTGATCTCATTCCCCTCTCACGACGCGTGCAGTTCGAAGCTAGCTCCAGGGAGCCGTGCGCGCACAAACCAATACGTTGTGTGCAAACGGCCGATGGTGTGGTGTGATGGTACATACATGTACTATGCACGTACTGAATAAACGGCAGAAACCACTTTCTCAACAAACCTTTGAAAAAAACTGTCCAATATCTAGAGGATGTACCGAGCGATTTTTTTCAAACTTGCAGGAACAAAGATCTAGCCTTGAACATTACGTTCAAGGAAAAAAATCACAGGATGAACGATAAAAATTTTCAAATTATGTCGATATTTATTCCCGTTTTAGGGTTGACGTTTTGTAAAATTGTAATGAATTTCCGATCTGGACACATTCAAAGCGCGTTAAGGCCGGCCATAAATAATAATAATAATAATAATATAACTTATATAGCGCCTTTTACTAGGGTTACAAAGCGCGCGCAGAGAATGATCAAGAACAAACAACAATGACAATGACATAATGTGTATGTGAGCAAAAAAACTGAAGAAAAGCTAATGCCAGGCCCAGACTGCAGCGCTCAGACATGAGAGCCTAGTCATATCAGTGCGTTGGGAATGATCGAGGAAGGCCGCAATTGAAAAATGGCTCTCTATGATGAGCATGCGCAGGCCAGGACTGACATTGAAACTACAAATTGAACAAGTAAGTCTTCAATGACACTTTGAAATTGGCCACGGAGATGGAGTTCTTAATGGAGTGTGGAATGGAATTCCACGTTCTGGACCTGCGATTGAAAATGCTTTATCTCCTGATTTTCTGGTGGTGCGTGGAATATAAAAGTTACCCTGGGAACGTAGATTGCGGATTGTTGGCCTGGTGTCGAATGAGTTGGAAATGTCCTTGGGGAAATTACCAGAAATGCATTTATACATGTTTAAGGCCATTTTGTATATTATACGTTTCTCTATGGGGAGCCAATGCAGCTGTTTCAGCAGTGGCGAAGTGGGAACACGTTTTGGGTAGGAGAAGATAACACGAGATGCTCTATTTCGGATTCGTTGTAGCTTGATAATGTCAGATTGTTTCAGTCCATTCAACAGGGAGTTACATTGGCCATAATTCAACGACAAATGTTCGCCAATATTTGTACGCATTTTTATATAAAACTAAATATTCTTAACAATTGGAGTTACTCATGAAACCTAGACTGTTATGTTTTCAGTGCTGATAGAGAAATAATTTTAACGGTAAAAATTGTTTTCCTTTTTTTAAATAACGGTGTCACCTCTTTTTAAAATGGATTGTACCAAAAGAGAATAGTCGGCTTTTTTTGGTCTGGAAACCAGACCCCCTTCCGCCCCCCCCTGATTGTATGTATTGACTAGGTTGAAGCCGCCTAGGCGCATCCATGTTGTGAACAAACCTATTCCTAACCAAACCTATTTGTGACCAAACCTAATGTCAAACCTATTCCTGTTTGTGAATGAAATCTTGTACGGCTGGGTACGGCTGGTTTATAGTTCGTCGCGCGATAATAATCGCTCGACGCTGTGATCGCTGGACGCTGAGCCTTATCATTGCTGTCTATAGTCGCTGAGGCGTCAGCGTAGACTATAAACCACGTCGTGCGTCAATTTTACTGTCGCGCGACCGACTATAAACCAGCCTTTAAGGCTGGTTTATAGTTTGTCACGCGATGATAATCGCTCGACGCTTTGATCGCTGGACGCTGAGCCTTATGATTGCAGTCTATGGTCGCTGAGGCATCAGCGTGGACTATAAACCGCGTCGTGCGTCAATTTTACTGTCGCGCGACCGTCGCGCGACCGTCGCGCGACCGACTATTATACAAATATTGACTGCTTCGAGTGGCGTAGTAAAACTAGTCACTCGAGGTGATCCCCGGAGCAACCTATCTTCCCGAGGCGGAGCCGAGGGAAGATAGGCGGCTCCGGGGATCACCGAGAGTGACTAGTTTTACTACGCCACGAGATAAAGCAGTCAATATTTGTTTTATAACACCTCAATTTCATCCATTTTGTGCTAATATTCGCTGTGCGTATATCAGTCTTCAAACAACTGTATAAAATCTGCCAGGAAATCTTGACAAAAAGAAAGAGGGGGTAACACACTGCCTTCGTTCTCATATCGTTTTTCAAATGCACGTATTATTTGATCGTTTCACCGGGTTCGAGGTTGTCGTTGGATAGTACCATTTAATAGTTCTTTATCAGCGTGCAGTGTGATAGTAAAAATACACAACACCACGTGACGCACGTTCGGCCAATCAACAGATAGAATCAAAGGAAGAGGTGTTATAAAAACCGCTATTTGCACACCACTGCTTTATTCCTTTTCTGTGAGTTATGGAATCAGTTATACACATAGATATATTTTTTATTCTATAATGGTTATACAAGAAATAGGACGCGCAACCACTTAATGCGCGTGAATAAACCTCAGCGCACGCGTATCTAGTACTGCCATAGATATAGAATGGTATTTTATTCTATATCTATGAGTACTGCATGCGCTCGTGTTGCGTCTCACCCGTACCCCTCGATCGTCTCGTCCATGTTCAAGCCGCAGTGTGTACGCATGCTTGAGGTGCGTCATGCAGCCGTACACGCGCACACGCAAGACATGCAGAATACTCGCGGGCAAATGCTCTTCGAAAATTAAGATCTTTCTTCAAATGACGCACAATGACTAAACAATCATGTCAGCGTGCAGCGAGACTTCAAAACGGTTGTGCATCTACAATGTAAAGTTAGCGCTCTAGTCAATATAGCTCTTTGCATTAATTTTTAAGAGACACACATTGCGCTGCCCACGTGTACAGTGGATATATAGCCAGTGTTGTGATTTGTCAATATGTTCAGGGGGCTGGGCTTAATGGATCGGTCTCTTGTTACAGGTAATTACAGAATTGGTAATCATCGGAAAAAACCCTTGGTAAGTATCAGTCTGAAAGCTTACTGATTGCAAAGTTCATACCACTACCAATCTTTCATAGAATTATATTTGTGTATGAAATACTGTCCAAGTCCAGAAAATAGCATCCGACCTCCATTTTAATTTCCGATTGCAACAACCAAAATAAATGTCAATGTGTTTACATGCCGACAAATGTGCATGTTTTCCCCCACTGTTGTCTCCTGACTTAAAAGACGGATTCCGGGTCCGTGGAGGCCTGACCTATTTCTGGGTCAGTATGACCCGGAATATGTGCCAAAATGACCCAGAAATTGGGTCAAACTGAAGCAGAAACCGAGCTGAAATCCAAATTTTTAACCCGTTTCCGGTGTCATAGGGTAATGTGTCCACCTAAAGGTAAATTAACGTGGGCTGGAAGAGCTTATTCAAAAGAAGGCGCTATCAGAAGGAGTTAGTACACAATTCGCCGAATGCCCGGACAGAATCTCCTGCCGGACAGAATCTCCTTCCACACCGGGTCAGCCTGACCCGTATATGGGTCAGGCTCCCTGACCCGGGAGTTTTGAGAGTGTAGGCATTCTATCAAGTTTTTAACATTTCGCACAAAACCTTACTGATAAACAAATAAACACAACGTGAGGTCACCCGTTTTCCAAATGTCTGTCCAATTAAGACACTGGAGCCATTGAGCAAAACGACGATGCTGTTACCGCCTTGCGGCACGTACAGTCCTAGAGAACGAAGTGGCTGCTCAATTTTGCGAGCTTCGCACGATCCCGTGGGATTTCAGATCTTGAATATAAGAGAATTCTCCCAAGGCAGGGATTCACGTGATCTATTTAACATAAACAGTTGACAATGAAGTATTAAAAAGTCATATTACACAAAACGCACTGTACAGTAATTCAATACAAGAAAGCCATTTATAAGGACGTAGCTTTTTATTCATTGTTCTCATATATCCGATCGAGTCGGCTTCTGACCATAATTTTTTTTTACCTTCAACTCTGTCTTGTAAAAAGGGAACAATACCTGAGCAGACTTGCATAAAAGCTCTAAATTAAATGTCAATTGAACTGCGGGCTTTGTGTAAAGACCCATTAGTGTATATATCGTACGTGGGGTTGGCTCAAGTGTTGATCTCTTGCACCAACGTCACATGCGGCTACTGTCGGTCACGCTCGCCATTTTTGGAGCCAAATAGACCGATCCATTAAGTCCCGCCCCTAACATAGTGACCAATCACAGCACTGACTTCATCACCACTGTACACGCGGACAGCAAAATGTGCGTCTCTGCAATGCTTGACATGAACGTATGCGATGTAAGTATACCCGCACACATGTTTACATTTTCCAATAGGATTTTATCGTGTCGGACTTTTGTCGGACTTTCGGTGGTATAGCCAAACCTGTGATTGGCCAATACGTAATGAGGCGGAGCTTAATGGTACAGCGTGTAAACGCTGAGTGGCCCAAAATGCACACTTCACTACATAACACACAGGGACATTGACTCCCAAAATGGCACTACCAAGATTAGCGTGATGATTACGTCAAGGTATATTGTTATGAAGTTAATCCGGGTCATATCACACTAGAGCCCTTGCCTTAAGCGAACGACCATTGTATACGATTAGTTTTGGACAGCTGTAATGCCATAGGTTATATTTATATAACCGTTATTTATTTTTTACCAAAAACTTCACCTAAATAATATTTACCATGTGATCTTTGTTTTGGAATCAGACGCCTATTATTTTTGTGACCAATCATACCATGACACCTTAAAAGTGGAACAAAATATGTGAATTAAAAGTAAGATATAAAGGCGACAAGGATAAAAAACATGATAATAATAAAAAAAATTGTCTCATTTAAAAAAAAAAAAAAAAAAAAATTAGGGGGAGGCTTACACTTCTCTCATTATACAATTCAATTATCGACTCCCCTACAGTTCTCGATTGGCCAGCACTCTTAAACATGGGAGTAAATACCAGGGGGGGGGATATATGGGGATATATCCCACCAACATTTGTCCGGGGGGGGCGATGGTTCAAAGGATCATCCCCCAGATTTTGGGTCTTTAAAAGAAAAGAAAAACACTGTGGTTTTCAATGAAAAAGCACCCAATAGCTTAGTAAATGAATAAACATTTCTAAAAATCCCTATCTATAGTTATTTGAACTAACTACGTAGAAACACTATCAACACAGAGGGCATCCATAATGAAATCGAACATCTGCTCAACGGCGTAGCGACCGGGGTGTGTGTGTGAGTTTGTTTAGGCATTCAAACCGGGGACTTATAACAAAAGAGGGCAATAGGGTCCCCGGTTGGAAAAGGTCCCCAGTTTGAAATCGTGTTCAAAACAAATGGGAGCTGTTGCTAAAAAGTTAAAGTACAAACAAAAGAGGGACAATAGGAGGTCCCCGATTGGAGGTAAATACACACTTGTGTGTGTGTGTGTGTGTGGGCATGTTTGACCATATGCTCCGAGGACATTTTACAATAGGGACAATAGGTCCTCACTAGTCAGTTCTTTGTTTTCATGGGTCCTCGGACGACATTTGTGTACAAAACCAATGGAGATTGCTTTAGTACAGGAACAATAGAATTAACAATAGAAGTCCTCGGACATAATGGTGATTCACGACTGTGTGTGTGTGTGTGTGTGTGTGGGGGGGGGGGGGGGGGACTCGGTGTGACACCCCCAATATTTTTCCAAAGTCGGTAAATTGAGCACCAAACTTACCCTAGTAAGGGCTCGGGCTGAACATTAATCCAGTCGGCAAGCCTACAAATTTTCCGACTGGAAATTTCAGTTTAATCCTTGTAGTGTGAGAAGTCAAACTTTGAATTATCAAATTTTGAGAATCTCGGCAACGTTCGGAAATCTACGCTTTGAAAACACTAAACGTCAAAGAGCGTCGGGGGGGAGGGGCTTGGGACCACCCTTGCAGAATTTCCGCCCCTTAGACTTCATTAGGCCCATTAGTTTACATGTCAAAAATAAAAAACAATATTTTCGGCAACTTGATGGCCTGTTCTTAGTCCTGAAAAAACTAAAAATCTTAGAGCGTCCGGGGAATTCGCCTCTGGACCCCCAGAAGAATTGTTGTCCCTATAAACTTCAACAGTAGGGGATCCGTTCCGAGTCCAAAAGTATTCAAATTTGAATTTCAAAATTAAACGTTTATTTTTGGCACTTGAAACCGTAGAGCGTCCGGCCGGCGGCTTCGCTCCCTGGACCCCACTAGAATTTGTGTCTATACACTCCAACAGGGGATTCGCAAAAAAGTACTGTTTTACTCAGCATTTTGAGGGCCGTCTTAAACCTTTGAATCACTGAAAAACTTAATGAGCGGTCAAGGGCTATCCCCCTGAGTAGGTGTGTCCAATACCATTGCGCTTTTACTTTCATTTGGTGATGTCAGTCGGCAAATAATACGCTTACACACCCCCACCCCGCCAAAGAAAGTGCCTCCGCTGCATCTGTTGTTGACGTACATGTAACCTTCCCATGCCCTTTGCTCGTGATCTCAGCATTATTCCGTTTTCTCCATTACCATCCCCGCCACTTTTCACAACAAATTTACGCCACTGCTTTTAAACTTAGCTTTAGAAGAGTAATGTGTCATGTGGAAACAGCTTCAGCTTAATTCGCAACAATGACACACTCGCCTTGACTTTCCCGAATGATTTGATCTTTGTAGCACGATAGAGCAGGAAATCCGCCCGTGAAGAAGGCTGAGCTATCGGCAAGGTTGGCTGCAACGGCTTGGCATTTAACATGGTCTGTCGGACTCTGATACAAACACCCACGCTACCTTTTTCGACAGAAATATCTTCATCAATAGAAGATAGAGCGGCGTAGCCAGGATATTTGTTATACTGGGAACACCGGGGGAGGGCGCTGCTTTTCAGTATGGGGGGGGGGGGGGGGGCAGAGGCCGTGTTTAAACTGAATTACGTGTGTAACGACCCGGGAAGGAGGCCGATCCTCTAATTAAAAAGGACGAGCACTTGGACTCAGATAGGCAATTAATACACAGGATGGCGATACTTTATAGGGTGAACTCAATTAATTTAATCTTCTTCAGCTCTGGGCCCATCAAGAAAACACTAGGTGTAACTAGCAGTCAACTAAATACCAAGATAAACACACAGAAGAACCCAAAGGATCAAGAACCTGGAAGAACCCCCATTACCTGGAAAAGTATACATACAAGCAATAACAAGTACATGTACATTGGTATATGAAGACATCATAAACATCACACACACGTGAGCGACTACACAAACGAATCATTTTCTCCAATACGATATAAATACAAAGCTAAGAAATACTCACTGGGGGTTCTCTGACAAATACTCTCTTACATCCAGGGCATAAAATCACTTCCCGGAGCCATGCTCAGGCACAAAATTGAGAAAAATACAGACAAACTATAACATGTATGTGTGTCTCACACAGCCTCCAGCAAAAGAGAAAGATATGAGGTGCCGCACAACCTCTTCCAAAATTACTACGCCAATAAATATACCTAATACCAATCCAGGCAATGCAAAGATAATTTGGAAATAATCACTTTCTTGGCTTACTATCTTGTATGATAAATGTAATGTGATAACCAATATGAAGTGTAGATTACTAATACCATTCATCAATAGTTGTAATAAACTTGAATAACAATTAAAAAACTACTAAACTAAAGACCTATTTTCAATGGATGGATACGTTGCGATCCGTCCTTTAGCAACAATTAGTATAAAGGGCCATAATAAAGTTTTAGGGTTAGTTTCAAAAGAAAGATTGAGGGCGCACTTGCGTTCCCCTATACACGTGTATCTGGATTTTTTCATGGGGCACCTGGGGGGGGGGGGGGGGAACTGGAAAATGGGGTGGGGAGAGGAGGGGGGCAGGTGCCCACAGGCTCCCCATGGCTATACGCCGCTGGCCGTCCTCCAAGGTGCTGTGCTTTAATCGGTAAAACCCGCATTGGGACGAGCAACTGCTAAACGGCAAAATAAAGTGTGAAAACTGCTATCAATAGCAGATGTGGAGACCCGTAAATGCCACTTCGGTTCAACGTTTAAAGTTGCACGGCCCGATTTTCGCCGATAGAAGTTTTATTTTAGAACTTTTACTGTACGAATTTCTGACAGATGATGCTGTTTCAAAACGAAAAAACTATACACACCTTTGCATCATGACACGGATAAAATACACAACATACATGTAACATGCAAAATTGTTTGTACTTGGCTGATAGGCGTGAGATAATGTCGGGCACCCGACTATTCGTTGTTAGTCTTTAATAGACCTTTATCATGCTGCCACCATCTTGGTCATGTGCCCTGCATCCAATAACAGTAATAGATGCTGATGTTCGTTGTTCAAAAGGAACCTGACTATTTGCCCTTCCAGCCTTGGTTTGGTTACATTGATTTGAATGGGAGAAAAACAAGATGGCTGTACCATGATAAAAGGTCTTTACTACCACTTATCAATCGCAGATTTGTTGGTGCAATACCTTAAAATGAAAGCTTAAAATCTTCTCAAATCTCTACAAATAGCTATTTAGAAATTAAATTTGAACTTTTGGGTCAAATCGGCTGATAATCGGACCTAGCATGTTCAGCTCAATTCTCTTCGATCAACATCGTGACTACGGACTGCTAACGGAGCAGTTTATTTGCGTTTAATTTACGATTCGTGACTCGTGGTGTTCATAAACATACTACTTTTTGTCGTTGCAGTTGTTGTTGTGAATGAATCGTCATACAATCTCTACGCTAATCAAAGGTACAGGTTTATGACATGAAAATGATCGAAAAAAGTATGTTTTGTTTAACGTACAAAATGCCGACGCGGTAAAATGACGCAACGACAAGTTCCCGGTAAGTAAAAGGACGTGTTCAAAAATGGTGTAAAAAAATTTTGTTTCAAGAAAACTGAGTGGAAAAGTTTGATAATTTGTTTGCATGGGGATGGGAAAACATGTCTTTTGGTAAATTCTAGCAAGAAAAATGTAACAATAGCGTCATGTTTTTCGTGTCAGGGGCCATTTTATTGCTTATGTCCTTACCAATGTCACTGCCACTATCCTGCGAATCCTGTGAATCATTGAGCATATCAATGATCTCGAAAGGATTCAACTGCGCAGCTCTTTTTCGTGAAATTTTAGCTCCATCCCCACCGCGGGACGAAATACTTTTAAAATGTGCCCGGTAAAAGGGCGTAAAGCGTTACGGCCTTATACACGACGAAACATTATGCAGGGACGTAACTAGACTTTTCCTTATTTTCGGGAGGGGGGAGGGGGAGGATTTTGATGTATTTAACCATTCATTTCTGTGGCTTTTCGAAAGCATTTTGGGCTGGGAAAGGGACCAGGTTTTTTTTAGAGGGGGGGGGGGATCTCCCCCCTTGGGTATCACTGTACTTATGAAACCGTTGCTCGCTGTTTTCTCAAAATCGTGATAAGCGCATACCGATTTATGAATGGTTTGTCCTTGGACTGCATCGTGGGAGGGGGGGGGGGGTGATTTGGAAGAGTAAATTAATTTCCATCCTCTAGCTCAATAAACGTACTATCCCAACCAGCCTGTATGTCACATATTGCCACTAAACATCAAATTTGTACACCGGATCTTGAAGCTTGAGGACAAAGCAATTATGGTAAAGTGTCTTGCTCAAGGACACAAGTGTCGCGACTGGCCAGGCCGGGATTCTAACCCAAATTCTGTAAACTATAGAACTTAAGTTCGGCGGACTAGACCGCTCGGCCACGACATTCCACTCCCTTCAGCAGATGCCAAGAAATCTGCCGATATTATTCATGACCTTGTCTCCCAAGCGGAAACTGCTTCACCTGAGGCAGCTAAGTTGATACTGTGGGTGACTTTAATATCAGATATATTATATCAGAACGTTTGCCTGCATGCCAGCAGTACGTAAATTGCCCCACCCGCCACGACGCCTGCTTGGACCTCTGATGGAAACGTTGAAGGGGTATATCAAGCAATGACCCCCCTGTCTGGTTTTGGCAACTCTGACCACAACATGATCCCGCTAATTCCAGTCTATAAACCAGGTGTCGTGGTCTCAGGTTTCCGGCGTGCTCAGTTTTCCAGATGACCAAATATGGTACAATGACGTCATGCCATGTCTGCGCACAGCAGACGAAAGTCGTCCGTTTCAGTGCCGTGCTGAGTCGTATGTACGTGTCAGGATCGCATGCATCGGATCAGGGTGACGGATCAGGGTGACGGATCACGCTGAAGCTATCTTGGCGGCCTCCTCGAGCAATGACGTGCCAATCGTTTTAACGAATTTCGTGAGAAGAATGCTAAATTATCCGTTACTTAGACAGCGATCTGTATTCAGACGGGTCGACGGATGGACAGAAGAGGTTGGTTCGTTATCAAACCAAGTACCATGTTGTCACCCGGAAATCCAAGCACGCCGGAATACTTAGACCATGATGCCCAGAGAACCTGCGAAGAAAACTACAATGGAATCCTGGTCGAGTCAAGCTGTTGAGACTTCAAGAGGATGTTTTGCATGTACTATTACTGGGAAGTTTTCACCGACCCTGCTGAAGACCTGGATGAAGCTGTTAATGTGATCTAGGACTACATCCATTTTTGTAAACACATGGTTATTCCCCAAAAGACAGTAAAAGTTTTTTTCCCAACAACTAACCATGGATAACGTAAGATCTGAAGCAGCTTTTAAAATGGAAAAAAGAAACCTTTCAAAAAGAAAACACTGAAACGTAAAATAAAGGAATGTAAAATGGTGTATACAAATAATTGAGAGCCCCTTTTCAGACGAATGGCACAGGGAAAGCTTGGCGAGGCCTACAGACATTTACAGGCTACAAACCCAAGACAAACAGTATCACCGAGAGAATGTAGCAAACTTTGCAAAACGAGTTAAACTCGTTTAACAGCAGGTTCGATAAATTTGTTTTCTGTTGGCAACAAAACGAAGTTATGCGTGAATTACGCAACTCTCAAGCAGAGAAACTACTCATAACGGTTGGGGAAATAAAAGCTTTACTTAAAATCACCAATCCACGCAAATAAGCAAAAGGACCAGGCAGCATGGGTGATAAAGGTACGTGCTGACCAGTTAGCAGTTCCTTTTTAATCATCGTTCCAAGCATCTGTTGACAGTGCGTCTGTGCCAGCATTGTGAACAAAAAAAAAATCTGCAATAGACTGATCGACCCGTGTCACGTGACTTATTGTGGGTATTGAATGTAAACAAACACAGCATCCTCCACAGGAAAGTGTGGTACGGTACATAATGATTGTTGCATTTGTTTATTCGATCGAGGCTTTTCTTTCTCGAAATCTGTGAAAAATTATTCCAGAGTTTGTACGACCAGAGACCTTCAAGTGGCTGAATAAAGCCAGTAATGACAGTTCCAGCAAGTCTTGGAAATTGTTCAAGTAACGCTTAACAGTGAACGATGTGTACTAGTGCGCGACGGAACGTTTAGGCCAGACGACCGCGATCACACACTTTTCATCACAAGAATTTCGAAGTCTTGAAGCTGAATCATCCAAAGAAATTGCTTTCCCAAACTGATTTGTTTTACTATAAAATAGAAGTCAACGGGTTAAAGTGAATTCCACCCTTCCATAATATTATGTTCAGCACACTTCAAATTCCACGGGTGTCCCAAAGGGATGTGTTGCACATGCCCCCCCCCCCCCAACTGATGTCCGTGTCCCCGGGTGCCCCCCATTTGAAATCTGAACTTTTGAGATTAACAGTTCCCGGAATAAAATGTTACATTTTATGAGCTTTTATGTAGTAATTTCAATTTTTTTTAAACTATTTTTTATCATTTACAAGCAGAATGTATTTTGTTTTTACCTCAACACGCCAGAAGAGCGCTGAAAGGGAGCTTGTTTAGGGAAAACTACAGTTTTAATGGCCAAAAGTGCCCCCTAGGAAAAATGGTGTGTCCCCCCCTTTGTGCCCCCCTACAATTTAACCCTAGTTATGGCGCTGTTAAGTATGCCGATGACTCTGCCATTTTTGGTTTTTAGACACAATCTATAGATTGTTTCAATGATGAAGTGACCAAGTTATATTCAGTGGTGTAAAACACTAAACGAGTGCTGCTTTGATTAGTGTATACCTAGCCATTTATACATTATACTTGTACTTATTTGGAACAAAACAGTGAAAATAACTGTCCACGATAAAATCAATTTCAACAAAAAGAAGAAGCAGAAAAAAATTCAAGTTACAAAATTTGATTACAAAACAAATCGAATAATGTACGGGAGAAAATATTTGACTGACAAATTATTTATGGAGCAAATGAAGGAGACAATTTGGTTTCAGGTCACTTTCTAAAACGGAATAGGACAAATTGGAAACACGCTATCATATATTTTAATTATATTAAAATCGTTGCAGTTCCCGCTGGTAAAATGAAGGATTTGAACTGCCTTCAGCTACCGAGCAATGGTAAAACATTTGCTATAGACTAGCGAAAGTGGGTTGGAATCCCACCCGAGTAATATGCCTGTTTTTTTTCACAGGACTCGGGAAAGTTTATTCAGTGGTGTGATGAAAACTATCTAGTAGAACTCAATGTCAATCAAGCTAAAGAGATGGTGATTGATTTAGAAAAACAGTAAATCTCCTACTACGCCAGAAAAGGTGTTTGTGTGGAAGCAGTGTCCGAATACAAGTATATAAGGAACCGAAATTGACAACCAACTGGAATTTGAAGCGTGTGCCAAATCAACATATAGTAAGTTGCAACAACGTCTAATTTTGTTCTACACAAACTCAACTCTTACCGTGTCGACAAAACGATTTTGCATTATTGTTCTACCAGTCAAATATACATAGTATTGTCACCTTTTGTCTTATTTGTGTTTTTGGAAATGTGATGTCCAAGGATATGATTGAGTTTAGAAAGGATAAGACAATAGGATTTAAACTGCCTCCAGCTACCAGGCAGTCTCGGTAGTCTAGTTGGTATGGCATCTGCTCTAGAATGGCGGGGGTCGTGGGTTCGCATCCCACCCGAGGAAAATGCCTGTGAATATTGTTTCACAGGACTCGGGAAAGTACTGAGTATACAGTGCTTAACACACATCGGTGTATGGGTAAAAATTAAAACTAATATTAGAAAGAATAGTCAAACAAGTCAGTAAAGTAAATGGCATTCAGCAAGAGCCTCCCTGCAGAGGCATTATAAATCTGTTATTTCTTGACTGCATGCAACCACTCACTGCTATACCATGCCCAATATGTGGCAGAGGCAGTACCTCCAAATTAATGTTCCCATAGAAGAAGAGGGTGCACTCGCTATGCCACGCACGGAACTCCACTGACTTACCATGGGCGAAAATCCCGATGGGCAAATTGCATACGAATGTCCACTTAGAAAATGGCTGCTTTGTGAACGGATGAGTAACCAGTGTAAATGAATGGTCCGCGCCATTTTCTCAATGGTCAAAAAGGCTCCTTGTCGGGCCGTGTCGCATGGTTTGTACGCCCTCTAGTTCTTATATATAACTCTATGTCCCATACTCTAACACACTCTTCCCCTCTACAGATGTACCCCCCTAAAATCTCAAAAGAATTCCTTAGATTCACAGAACACAACGAAGACACAATAGGAGGGGGAGGGTGGGGTGGGGGGGTACACCCTGCCACATATCGAGCACCAAATGCCCACTGCTTGCCAAATTCCAGACCAACTCCAAAATAAATCGCTTTTTACAAAGAAGGAGCTTTAAGCACAACAAAATTATGCTTTATACCAGAATAAGGTTACCGGCCAAAATATCATGTCACATGTACAATATGTGACTGGTTTCCTGCTTATTTTTGCTTAGCAGAACATGTTTAAGCTTAAGCTACGGTGGGTCATATCCGCCACTTCCTAGGGAACACAGTATAAATTTACGGCGTTATATCGCCGTACTACAGCGTTTTCGCCGTATTATAGCGTTACATTACCGTACTAATATGCGTTATATCGCCGTATTTTATTGCGTTATATTGCCGTTGTAGTATGGCGCTAAACGTATTTGGCAAATGGGCGAATAAACTGACGCCGTACCCGAGGGCCTCGTCGATTTTCTTCTACTTTGAGATAAGTAGGACTTGTTTTATGGCTATTTATTAATTAATTTGGCTAGATTCGTATCAAAACAATGCAATGTGTTTAAAATTAAAAGCAATAAAACGTCTTTCTGAATGGGGCTTATGCAAAATTAAACATTTTGACCTTTCGAATTTACCCAAACCAATTCATAAATAGCCCTAAAACAGGTTCTCAACTTATCTAAAAGTAGAAGACAAATCGACGAGGCCAGTTTGTTCGCCAAGTTTTGCAAAATGAGTTTAGCATCATACTACAGTACGGCAATATAACGCAATAAATACGACGATATAACGCAATAAATACGTCGATATAACGCAATAAAATAAGGCGATATAACGCAATAAAATACGGCGATATAACGCAAAACGGCGATATAACGCTATAGTACAGCGATATAACGCCGTAAAATCACACTGTGTTCTCAAGAAGTGGCGAATATGACCCACCGTAAAGCAGCTCTATGAAATCGGGCCCAGATCACAGCGATACGGCAGCTCTTTGGTTCCAGCTGCTATCGAATGGTACAATGAGCAGCTGGAGTGATGAGCTGCCACGTGGCTGCTTCTGGTCTCTCATTATTACACTCTTATGTAATAATATTGCACTAAATGCATTTGTGTGTATATTGACTAGAGAATTTTTCTATCTGCAATTTTCAAACACTTTAAATCCTGTTGTTGCTGATCGTTTGTAATATGTGTAAACATGTTCTTGATGAAGGCCATTTTAATTTCCCTGTGATGGATAATAAAGTTTTAATCTAATCTTAATCGAATCTAATCCAACAAAGGTTTATTCAGTTTAGTTTTCAAAAGATTTTTGTGCACGTTTTATATCGCCGTCGTATAGTGGCTCTGAAGGGACATTCCCCATCGCGAATATTTGCAAAGATATTTGCGAAGATTATCGCGAATATCTTTGCATATTTGCAATATCTCAAATATCTTTGCAAATATTTGTGATTTGCAACATCGCAAATATTTGCAAAAACAAGGTGCTACCGTACACTGCAAATATTGTACAGATAATTGCGACATTGCAAATATGCTCAAAGATATTTACGATAACATTTGCAACATCGCAAACATTTTCGCAAATGTTTGCAAAGAAATTTGCGATGTATGATGTCCCTTCAGGGCCACCATACCGTTGGGCTTGTTTCGATTGCAATCTGTGTTTTGTTGTTAAAATTATGTAAAATACTAAATTCCTATAAGACTTCACACTGTATGACTGGTGCAACAAATCGAGAGTGTGAAAATGCACAATGCTAGAGACAGAAAGTTTTACACCGCTCCACCAGATTACATCACATCAGTTTTCATGGTAACTGGTCTTGACACAGCTGTCACTACTTCTCCCCGGGTAGAATCACCAACGGCATTCCTCCGCAAAAGGAGCATGTCCCGTATTCCCTTCCGGAACGGCTGGTTGGTCACGGCGTAGATTATCGGGTTCACGCAGGAGTTACACACAGACAAGATAACCGTGATGTGGTAGAACGGTGAGGCGAAATCCACGGGAACGCCTAAATTAGAGAGCAGGAAAGTCACCTGCGATGGACCCCAGCAGACGGCGAAGGTTATGACGAAGGTCAGTAGAGTCGTGACGAGGGTTTTAGTCGCCCGGAGCTGCCACATTTTGTGCTGGTCGGCTGCGTTGTGGGCCGAGGACGCTAAAACGAGGGGTAAAATCATCAGGAGTGTTTTTACCATGCATGTGACAATCATAGAGTTATATAATAGAACTAGAGGGTGCACTCGCTATGCAACTTCACTGACTCACCAAGGGCGAAAATCCCTATGGGCAAATTGCATACGAATGTCCACTTACAAAATGGCTGCTGTGTGAACGGATGAGTAGCCAGTGTAAATGAATGGTCCGTGCCATTTTCTCAATGGTCAAAACATGCTTCTTGTTTGGCCGTGTTGCATGGTTTGTACGCCCTCTAGTTCTTATATATAACTCTATGGTGACAATCTACCAACAATAGAATGTAGCGGATTACGGCATGCACGCAGTCCCCACCACCAGCAATATAAATCTGCTACTTTGATCTTTGATAGCACACTGATTCAGTGAGCAGTGGCCAACCAACCCCTCCCCTCCCCCCCGGGAAAAAATGTCCCTCAGGCACTTCCCTTCCAAAAGGCTCCCCTTGATCTTCTCGTGTTATTACACATCATGACAATAAGGCTGTGTAGAAAATGATCTTTGGGGTTTGGAAGTTTCCGATATATAGCGTATTTGACACATGAATATTTGAGGTAGGCCCTCTATTAGTGGCCTCGTTTTGAACCTGAGCTCGATTTCTCATAGCACCAATATTCATCTTAAAAGATGAGTTGTTAATATTACCGTATTTGTATTGTAATTGTAGTTTGCCAACACCACAATATGTCAATAGCGCCACCAGGCGTTTATTATGTTGACCTGGATTGACATCCAGGTCAAAGGTTATCTTTGCTAGTTGAAAGTTTTCCTAATTTTGATGTCATATTGTGTGATTATATTGGCAGTGGAGTAACTGGCGAAGATAAGGCTCATTCAATTAAAACATGTTTCAAATCACATTGTTTAATTGTTCCATTTTGTTTGGTGTTGGCTAAAACGTAGGTTTCCAAAAATATCCCAATTTGCTTAATTAGCAGTTAAGATTGATTCGCAATTCAGATTAATTTTGGCCTTTTGTGAAATCGACCCATGGAGACTTAGTTTTAACTCTCAGTTAAAATTGAACATCCGCCCTCGGAAGTCAGTTGGCTGAGGTGGTTGGAAAGAATTATCCAAGAATGACCGTTTTAAAACAAATTAACTTTTTGGTGAGAAAAAGTCAATGGCAACCTGTACTCACCCAATCTGCTAGAAAGCGCTCGAACTTGCCTCCTCAGTCTCGAGATGACTCTCCACTGCACTGACACCATAAAGACGAATGGTACGAACAAGGTGACGGAAAAACTGAAGACTCCCACCCCAGCCTGAACCGCTCGGCTCGGCCAACCCAAGAAGTGGCAGCCGACTTTTTCATCTTCTCCGTACACGGACAAAATAAAGGACTTGCAAAGCGCGGCCAAAACCCAGCACGAAGCTATCATCAGGTATTTATTTCGTCTGGTGAACACCGCTTTGTACTTGAGCGGATAGACGATGGCTACGAACCGCTCCAAGTTGACGGTGACCAGACCTAAAATTGATATCAGGGCACACACCCAGAAGATAAACTGACTGACGTAAACTCGGCATCTGAGCTCACCCAGGAATCCTGGATTCGGTGCCGGCGTGCCCGTGGTTGGAACAAGCTTAAAAGGGATGACCAGTACGCAGACTAAGAAGTCAACGAGCGAAAGGTGTATCAGGAAATCACTGGTGTTGGACCGCAGGGATGGCACGCGAAGGAGTACGGTGGCAACGAGCAGGTTGCCGGTGATACCAACCACACAGATTACGCCGTAAAGAACTAAGACAAAATAGCTATCTGCGAAGCTGCCCCAATCCTGAGTATCTTTGTTGTCTTTGCCTCCTTCCCCAAAATAATGCTCGGTTGCAATGGTTGTATTTTGGGCGAGCTGCTGATGTGCCATGTTGTGAAGTGTCACTCAATGAAGTAAAATTCACAATATACACATACCATGAGTTGCTATAATTTAAACGCAATGTGTGTGCGCACGGGGCTTGTGAGTTTTTGACAAGGATGCACAAAACCCGAGCATCGCCTCGTCGTCCGTTCACGAAGTTGTCTCCCTAGATGGATTGCCAATGAACGTTCCGCTCTGTTTCGCATGAAAACTGATCACAAGTGAAACAGCAAGGCTCGCTCTCAGTCCGTTAATATACACTGACAGAAAAGGTGAAGGTGTGTTCATGAAAGGTTTGTGCCGTCATGCGAAGTTGGAGCAGTTTAGAGAAAGCGTTAATTTCCGCTCTGATCGGGCATATACAGTAGCCATTTGTATTAGACTAATCAGAGCAGCTCGTTCATGGGGTGTTACATCATCATGTAAGGGCTTGCGCCAAGCACATCTGACATTGCGCACTGTTAGTTTCTTCCACTGTTCTCTGTCTGCAGCTATGTGGCAGGTGTGCTGGTCCTTGATGTTGAGGCCTGTGACCGTCAGGTCATTGTTGATTCTTTTTCAACCATGTTGCTCTTTGGCGACCTCTAGCCCACTTGTATTTTCGGACACTTTCCAAAAGCGCTTGCTTGGCTGGTGTCTCATCGGGCAGTCTAAGGAGATGGCCTGTCCATCTCAGACGTCTTCTGGTGGTGGGCGTTACACCAGCGCACATGGCTGCCGCACGCGCGCGTCGACGCAAACGCACTGTGAATCATTCATGCTGATTGGTACATATGCGCGCGGACGCGCTACTGTTGTGTCATGTGCGGCCACAGCTAGACGAGCGCTGCTAGGGTTAGTGTATACATAGCTATTTAGAAATATACTTGTACTTATTTGGAACAAAACAGTGAAAATAACTGAAAGAAAAAACTTCAAGTTACACAATTTTATTACAAGATAAATCGAATTACGTACGGGAGAAAATATTTGATTGAAAAATTTATGGGGCAAAATATGAAGGAGAACAATTTGGTTTCAGGGAAGGTCACTTTCTAAAACGAAAATAGGACAAATTGGAAACAAGCTATATATATTTTAATTATATTAAAATCGTTGCGGTTCCCGCCGCTAAAATGAAGGATTCGAACTGCCTTCAGCTGACGGGCAATCTCGATGGACTAGTGGTAAAACATTTGCTATAGAATGGCAAGAGTGGGTTCGAATCTCACCCGAGTAATATGTCTGTCTTTTTTCGCATGAATCGGGAAAGGACTGAGAATACAGTGCTCAACCCCATCATGGGGATGAACGGGAACCGGGGAGGGGCAAATAGTGCCCCCCTCCGTAAGTTTTTGACCGATTTTGATGAAACTTGCCCCAAATGTTTATTTTACCAAGTTCAACATGATGGCGCAAAAAACAATGCAACAATTTTTTAACTCCTGATATCAATTACTTTTTGCCAAAATGATTCTTAATATATTTTGGGAGAAGTCGGAAAATTTCGCGGTGAAATTTCGCACAAATTTGGTGTCGGTCCCGCTACGCGTCAGGGTATGGGTATAACTGAAATAATACGCTCAATATTACGTTCTTTGGAAAAATATAAGCTTGGCCTCGAAATCTTGTTCCTATTTTTGTCCGACATTATTTTTCAATCATTTTCTTCTTCTTTGTTTATTTGGTTTCCAGTTGTTACGGGTGTTTTGTCTAATTGGTCCGTCCGCAGATTTTTGTGTTATTTTGCGATTAACTCTGTCACTTCGGTTTTTTATTTTTTATTTTTAGTTCTTAAGGTGTTCGGTTTCAGCCGAAAAACTATTTTTCTTTGTCTCAATAAATCTTCTCGATAAACTTCACAGGAAGTCACAGTTACCAATTTTACAAATTCTTGAAACTTCACATATAAAAAAAGACCTTATCATGTAGATGTATATAAAAGTTGTTACTTCATGATGACGTCATCAGAACTTAATAATGCTAAATCAAAGTTTATTATTTCAAAAAACCATAACTCCTAACTACACAATAGATTTTCACAATTTATACATCATCGTTAATTTCTTGCAAAACTGAATAAACACCCCGTTGACATGACCCCTATTTGACCTTGTCTTCTGGTCCAAACAGGAAGTTGGACATTCCAAAAATTTATATTTCAAGATCTACTTATCATCAAAATTAAAGCGCAAAAAAACTTTAAAAGGTCGAGGTCCAATAGATCGATGCGCGACCAATGTCATCACGTGACATGTAGTGGATCTTACGTCATATCAGCTGGTGGAATAGTCTGGTTCCCTGACCAAAGATTCCCAGACGACTCTTGTTAAACATCTTAGGTCAGGCATCATCCACAGTTAAAAATAGATCATGACGCAACGTATACATTTTAACCATTCATTACTTGTCACCAAAGGATAGATGATGTCATTGGATAAAAACGAAGCGCTGATGACGTGCTTTGTTTGCTTCCAGAAAGTCTTTGCGAAAATATTACAAAAATATTCAAAAACAGTGTTGAGTTTGTTGGAAACACTAAAACAATACTGGGATTTTTTTTTCCTTGAATATTTTGCAAATTTACTTTTTGAATTTTGTCACAACGTGTGTCAACAAGATTTCCAGCGTGGTTCGTTTATCAGCAAAGTAAAGTCTACACACGCCCGGAAATGTCCGACCATCAACGACACTGTCCGAATGTTGACAACAACGAGTTCAGAACACTTCGAAAAATGAGGAATTCTCCTTTTTTGTCACGTGACCCTCGGGTAATACCGGACCCTAAAATCGACAGAGAGATCGGAGATTTCAGGGTCTGGGAACCGACTACTTGTGGCAAACTACGTGCAAATAAATGCTGTGACCGACAGAGTCACACCAACAGACGGCTTTTGGAAATAACACTTACTAAGTCCTTTTATTAAAGTTGTATTTTGTGACAATGATTTTAATCACATTACTGTTTCATACTTCCATGTGTGATACAGGCAGCCTGTAGTGTGCCCTGCATTATGTTGTCCACGTGTGACAGTTCATCGTACTTTTAACGTTTGCGCGTCATGACGTGGCGAATGATAGGAGTTCGTCTTGCAAACCTGTGCCATTTTCAGAATTTAATTGTTTCCCTTTATGACAGTTCAATGGCTTTTAAGTGACAAGAACTCAAAGAAGAGGCTTTAGTGAGATGACCACCTGCTTCAGTGAGCTATTTGAATTTTAATTACTGAGAAAATTTGATCGGAAAAACATCAACATTAGTTCGATTTTCAGCAATCACCGAGACGCACGTGTTAGTGATCGACCTAACATGCCGTAACACGGCGTTTGAGACCGGCAGGGTTTCGATGGAACACGGCGATGATGGTAAGCTTTATTTCAATATTATCGCTCTTTAAAATAATCATGTGTTCCTTATTTTCTGCACAGTCATATTCAGAAATGTTATCAATTAATTGCCAATTGGTGGCTTTTTTGTACAAACTTTTAGGAACATTTAGCTTGATCATGGTTTGATGCTCATGTTATTTTCGGCTGTCATATGTACATATAGGCGATAAATCACTGGTACATGCGAATCAAATTCGTTCTTAATGGGAATATAAGTTTCTACAAAACAACCATTCAACCTAGCCTCCATTTTGCTTCTGTTTGGGGTAATTGTTCAATGACTATAGTAGAAAAGCCCCCTTCAGACTGCAGAAAAGAGCTGCCCGGATCGTCTCTATTAATTTCAACTACATATGAAATATGTATATGAATTCCCATGGTGAGGAAATTGTGAAGCAATTACATTGGCAGACCCTTGAAAAGAGAAGAGATTTGTATATAGCCTGTCTAATGTACAAATGTGTTCACGGGCTTGCTCCTGGTAAACTTTGTGATGATGTAGAAATGTATTTTGACAGGCATAGTATTAATACTAGAAATGCTTATTAGAAATGCATACTTAATGTTGTTTTTCCCTAAACCTAACGTTGACTGTTTTAAACAGTCCTTTAAGTTTGCTGTTGCTAAACTTTGGAATGATATTAATAATAAATAATTATAACTAGTTCTTATATTGCGCATTTCACAATAACGTCTCAATGCGCTTTACATTAGTGCCCTGGTCATTGGGCCAATAACATTCCTGTAATCTTTCTCAGCTCCCTGGGAAGTATACAGCCCCGAGCTGCCGTGGCGCTCCGAAGGCTTTTTCAAACACAATATCAACATTTACCCTCGCAGGTACCCATTTATATCACTGGGTGGGGAGAAGCAATTATAGTAAAGCATCTTGCTCAAGGACACAAATGTCTTGGCCGGGATTCGAACCCACACCCCGATGACTTGACCGCCAGAACTTGAAGCCGGTGCACTAGACCGCTCAGCCTACACACTACATTCCGTCTTTGATTCAGAATTCTCTCTCTGTTGACACTTTTAAATGTTTTTATTTTTACGAAATGTTTTTTTTAAATAATCGTCTGTTCTCTTTAATCATGTTGTGGACTCATTATGGTTGTCTTGACATGTTGTACTGTATTGTAACGTCTGTGACCTAATATATACAGGACATCGATGTAAAACAGCCCTTGCTGATCTTTTTACCCTGTTAAAAGATATTGAAATAAATAATAAATCATAAATAAATAAAATGTTATTGTTATTCATTTCAAAGGGGTCACAGCTTTCAAGAATATCAATTTCCATCGCTGCTTAAGTGAAGTTCCTGATTCTACTGCCGGATGATGGTCCCAAATCTTCTGAGACATTGATTTGCAATTTTCTGGACAACTTTCTTTGATCTCTAACTTTTCTTTTGAGGGTGAGTTTATTTCATTGGTAGTTCAAAATTTGACTAACTCAAGTTGCTGTTTGTAACCCCTTCTCCAGTTAATTTATGTGTTTGTATTTGTAGGAGTCTCCTTGAAACACGGGCATTTTTGAAATATCCTAAGTTATCATAAACGTTTATGATGTTAGTTGAGATTTGATCTAGGTTTGGAACCAGTTGATATTTGTTTTTTTCCTATCCTCAGGGTGTTGGTTATACAGCACAAGTACCAGCTTCCAGTCTCCATTTTGTGGCAGTTTAAAGAAAACACACTTGTTGATAAGACCATTTTTCTAATTCCCTCTTGCTGAGTGGATGATATCACCATATGGACAGAAATAGTCCTTTACTCATTTTCATTTAATCGTCCAAAATTCAAAAGACGGTGAGACTAGCGTCATCATGATGTGCCCTTTTCTTGCAAGGTGTCTTTTACATTTATTTATTTTATTTTTAAGAGTCTAAAACAAGTAAACTGTTATTCTGTATGCAAAACAATTTTCTAAATCCAGTTATTCATTTATAAAGTGCAACTGACAAGAGGGCGTTGCCTTCATCCTTTCTTGTAATGCAGAATCAATGTTGAATGCAAAATCAATGCTTGTGAGAATGTAGCTTATTTGAAAACCTGTTTTTAAAAGGTGTAACTTAAAGTCAATGTGAATTGCATAGCTCATGTTAACATGTTTGATTGGCCTTTCAGGCTTTGGCATAATCAAGACAACAATTTCCCTTCAGTAAGATGGCAACCTTGATATTAATTTTTGCATCGGGGATAAGAATATTATTTGTGTGTTTTTTCTTCTTTTTTTTGCCCATACACCGATGTGTGGTTAAGCACTGTATACTCAGTACTTTCCTCCGAGTGTTAACACAAACCCCCACAAAATACCCACAAATAATATTGTTATCCCCGATGCAAAAATTAACATCTATTATAATGGTTGCGGTACCCGCTGCTAATAGGATTCGAACTGCCTCTAGCTGCCAGGCAATCTCGGTAGTTTAGTTGGTAAGAAATCTGCACTAGAATGGCGGGTTCGTGGGTTCGAATCTCACCCGAGGAATATGCCTGTGAGGTTTGCAAAGAACTCGGGAAAGTACTGCGTAAATAGTGCTTAACACACATCGGTGTATGGGCAAAAAACACACACACAACCCCCCCCCCTCCAAAAAAAAAAACCAAAACACACACACACACAAAACACACAAATAATATCCATGATATTGTTATGGTTTTGTTCTTGCATTTGTAAAACTAATCAATACAGATCACGCTATACAGGTACATGTGTTCATTTGACAAAACCCATATTTATGTGTTCTCGAACACCTAGTTTTTGTGATGTCACAAAAACTTACATCTAGTTTCAATTTAACCTTTTTTACGTTTTTATCTTGTAAGATAATACGTATATACTGGGAGGGCGCATTCTTTTGTAAATGTATCTGGCAAAAAATTAATAGTAAAACAAATTGACTTATAAAGGAATTTAATACATTCAAGTTCAAATGATTCTTGCATTGGCTAATATAAATTTAGTGAGGTGGCTTTCAGTACAAAAACAGGAAGACAAAAATGTATACACTTCTTTAATTATTTATTCATTTTATTTCTTCTTCTAGATGTTGGTAGCTGCGCTATTATTGTTAACGTTTCTTACCAACCTAGCAGCTTAAATTTCCTACACTTCACGACAAAAATAATACAAAGCAGTTCTTGTATGGCGCTATTTTTTTTGCAAACACATGACGTCAGAGTCATGCGTTGCGAGGGAGAATCCCTCAGGTGATTTTCCTTTGACACAGTTTCCTTTTTCAGTCACGCATAAGACCAACCACAAAAAACCTCCACCGGTAACAGTCCAATCCATACACTTTAATTGCTGATCAATCAATGGGAAACGCGCCTAAACTTATTACATTTCTGAGCTCCATACAAAAGAAGCACCTTGACGTCTACACTGATCAATAAGAGAAGGTTTGGGAACCATTTTGTTTAATTAAATTTTTCCCCCCTTTTCTTCTTCTTTTTTTTCCCCCTTGAAGAACTAGGTCTAAACCTGTACCTCCTTCCCGAACATGACTCTACATTTTCTTCAGCGCGTAGAAAATAAATTCTCTTCGGATAATTATGTAATGCAAGGGCAATTGAATAATGCTGGACTGGAAGCCTCCTCCCCATTCCCGAGTCGGAAATCCCCCGATTTAGTTGCGCCGCAGTAAGGAGTATTGTGCTACAAGGACAAATTGACATTCAGCGTTCATTTTGCTGACCAAAAAAAAAAACATATAGGCTCGACACTGCGTATATCTGAAACATTATATCACAGTGGTTCGTGATATCAACGCATGTTGACATCTCTCATCAAATAAAACCACAAGGTCTGTTGAGACGTTGTTTGTTAATGTTCCCTTACGTGTACAGGAGATTCTGGGATAATTCTTGAAGAAATAAAGCATATAGGGAATACTGATGCGTTGCCAGATAGCTTAGATCCACAAAAGTCGACTAGGGTCAGGGCTGATGTAGTAATAATTACGAAATCTTGTTTATATTTTTCTGTATTCAATCGGTAGAGATTTGTTATTAACTACCACTTAATTTTTTGTTGTATTGTTGTCCTTCGTATTATGAAGCACACTGGCAGGTCAGTGTTCCTCAACCGAAGTGTCTTGAGTATGACCATGGCCAGGCGGATCAAGGATTTTCCAAATTGGGGGGGGGGGGGGGCGTGAAAATTTACCGATCAAGCAGCAAATGATGATTGAAGGCAAGTTGTGGCGACTGCAAGCTCGTAGCACGAAGCCCTAACAGCGTGGGGTCCGGGCCCTCAAATGTTCTTCAACCGCACCCTGTCCTGAAAAACATTGTAGTATATGGGCTATGTCACACGAGGCAATTTACAGGCAACTAGTTCCAGGCAATCTCCAAGAAGAAAGGCATTCACATTTCAATTTTCAGATGATTTTCTTGAGGATTGTATTAAAGGCAAAGTATACCTTTGGTTTTTGGAACCGTACATTTGCCTTAATGCTATATAATTGTAGATATATGCCATAAAACTAACCTGTGTAAATTTCAGTTCAAACGGTGGCAGCGTTTTTGAGATATCACCAAAAATCTGGAGCGGTTGTGTTCACGCAGAAGAAGTATCCGTCATTGGAATACACATTCTGAGAAGCGTTACGGCCATAACGCTTCTCAGATTCAAATGTTTGGGGGATAAAAAGTGATGTATTTTTCCATAACTGCAGTACTTCGAGGTGAAACGTTTCTCAAAATGCATTATACTATCCAAAGCTGCTGTACTTCTTACCAAGTGAGTTATTATTGCCATAAATTTTCAGAGTCATTACAGACCCTTTAAGACACTTACAAAATTGTTATTTATTTATTTATTTATTTATTTTAAATCTTTAGACATGCTGTACAATTATTAAAAGTTGAACAGGGGCTGTCATGGAAATGCATAAGTAACTCATGTGCTACCAAAGTGTTTCTTTTGCATGCGGTGCAGTTGGTTGCCTCCAAGTTGCCAGCAAAAATTGCCCCGTGTGACAAGGCTCTAAGGTCGAAAGTTGATTTCTCATTGCAAGTGGGCGGATGATATCTAAAAAAAATTTTGATGGAAAAATAGGGAGCGTACGCCTCTCACGCCCCCCTGGATCCACCCCTAATGGCGTGACCAGGCCAGCAGAACCACAAGGAGGTTTGATTACCCGGGCACGCCTGCAGTTTGTGCAAGATTTGTCTGCCGTAGCCCACCGGGGCAGTTGTCGATTTCACGGGCGCCAATCTGAGGAAAGAGTCGGTCTTCCCCGTACTTTTGAGCGAGGCAGTTCAACCTGACCGTGGGCTGGCGCTTCGTCGAAGGTTCTCTGATAAATTCACGGAGAATGGAGTTCACACTCTCCCACTCTTCTTTATACATCTGCGTTTTGTTTACGACTTTGTGATAACCGAATTGATTTTGCATGCGTTAGTATTGCCGAATCGTAAATCCACATGAGAATCAACGAACAAAATATTTTGTTCATTGGCTTGGGGCCTTAGGCTGTATCCGAATTGGCGGCTACGGCTAGGGCTACAGCTGTTTCTGAGGGTATTATTATGGACGTCCTATAATTCAATGAATGATGACGTGGCAATCCACCCGTAGCTGTAGCCGTAGCCACCAATTCAGACACGGCCTTACATTGTTAATTGTGAAAGAAAAACCAGCAGCATGGTCAACAGAGGGCGTCTTCGAGTTGCCAGTCTGCAGGGGTCCAGTACACCGATCCATTCAGCCCCACCCCTTTACATGTTGACAATCACAGCCTTAGCTACGCCACCGAAAGTCATACAAAAATCCGACACTATGGGGCGGGGCTTTATGGGTCGGTATATTCGTGGAATTGAAATCGACAGTGATGTTTTAACCAAACAATCGCAAAAGATGATGCAGTGAACATATTGTGTCAAACAACGCCATTGTTCACCTAATGTTGCATGTATTGCTGTAGGACTCGGACCCTACTACCTTCCGGGAGAGTATCCCCAGATTTTTTTCACCGTTGTCTATATCCAGCCAAGAGCAGACAGCACTATTGCCTCGTCTATCCTTGTTCGACATGTTCAGGACTAAGAAAAGAAATCACCATCAGATGCCGTCAAACTCATGGGTGACTTCAACGAATGTGACTTAAAGCACGTGATGCCACATTACCACCAATATGTTAATAGTTCTACTAGAGGACACGGTACCCTCGACAAATGTTACGGGAACATACCCGATGCTTGTATGCCATACAGCAGAGCACCGCTTGGCAGGTCAGATCACGACATGATATATCTTCTCCCGAAATACAAACAAAAACAAAAGAAAAAAAAAACTAAAGGAGCTTCAATCGTAACTACACGGAATCTCTACGCAGCTGTTTTGACTGTACATATTGGGATGTTTTGCTGGTTCCCGATTCAATCGAAGAATCTACTGATGTAATCACTGACATCAAGTTCTGCGAGGACTTCATGAAGTCCTCGCAGAACGTGATGTACATTTGTTCCAGAAAAGGTCATCAAGATTTTCCCAAACAACAACAACTCGCTCTGCCAATGCAGCCTTCACACAAAACCCGTAGTTGTCTACCTCACACACAGCGACGGTAACCTTCGGGTCGTAGTTCAACTTAAAGGTGCACACCGGCTTCGTTGGGCTATTTGGGCTACAAAATAGGCTAACATATGACTTCAAAGGTCTTTCAGGAATGGAGAAGAATGGTTCCTAAAAGAAACCATCAAATTTTGCCGTTTTCGAGCATTTTTCAATAAACGATTTATCCGAACCCAAAAAGTGGTTCGGATAAATCACGTGATCTTCGGAGTTAGTTTTACTTCCAGCCGTATAAAAGTAAATTACAGAACCAAATTTAAATCCTTTTTTTACAATTATTCATGAGTTTGACAAAAAAGACTTATGTATTCAGATTATTGATACAATTTGTAAATAATGATGAAAAATCGAACGTAATATTCGCATTCAGAGAGTCCGTGCAACCGAAGCGTGTCTTACGGCGCACCAGCATGGGAGCTAGCGGAACGTAAACCTTTGGGCATATCCCGTACAGCCGGTGCCGTGTCTCGTGGGGCCAGAGAGACAAACCCCGGGGCATGAACTCCCCAGCTTGCCGGTCGGTCTAGCCGTAAGCGTGGGAGCTTTCGGAGGGGTAGGGAGCCAGACTAACAATTGCGTTTTTTTACGAGGGTTTTAGTCTGTGCCCTTAGCAATTATCCCCTAACTATTGTAACGTGTTGCCTGCGCTACGCACGCGCGGGACGACGACGGGGAATGTTTATCCCATACAGCTGATCTATCTCCCTCTATGATAGCTGCATAATGTCCACTCCCCCCAATCGCCACAACAAAAAACCGGTGGCGGTGGCCGCGGCCGGCCAGTGAAGTCATCGCCCGAAAAACGGGAGAATGCCTTCGCCAGGTTTGGTAATCCGTTTGCAGCGAAAGCGGGAGGCTCGCTCGGCACATGACTGTTATTGGCCAAGCCAATGTGAAAAGATGGTCCAAGATTAGGGACACTACCATTAGTTTTTAGACTGCAGCAGGCTGGTCACGATGAGTATGAAGGATGTGGTCTTTGCCATAATTTTGATGGACAGGTTTGTGTCATAGAACTGTATTGTGAATATGCCTGCGGATATTTTAATTCACGAAGACTCACATTTTAACAATATTTATGGTCCATCATGTCTTTGATCTCCACATTATGCCAAGCTTATTCTCTCCCTTTCTACATTTGAACACGACCTGACAACACAGATCAGTCCTGGACCCAACTGGCATTCGTCCAAGTATTGTTTTACAACATAGGGCCTACTTGCGATATAATGAAGAAACGTTCTCCATTGCAAGTAAGTTCGTCCAGTTCGTCGTACACATAATACACTGTCCGTTTATGTCTGTTTTTTATTTACACGTGAATTTGTGCTGGATTGATATAAAGTCTGGATCCTCATGCCTCGTAATTGTAATAATTCATACATAAACAGCACCAGTCTGCTTACAACATTGCGCAACATTGTCACGTGAACTTGACAGTTGCAACGGCTGGAAAAGCGTATAAGCTGACCTTTGACCGTGTTTTGTTTTTTTCAAATTTTTCGTTAATTACGTGATATTTTGATATTTTCTTTCAAGAACAACCATTTAAAAATTATTGTCTGTCATTCCACATCACTAAATTAGGTAAACAGTAAGCCGGTGTGTCCCTTTAACCCTGTCAACTATACCGCAGTATCGTATCCGGCTGATCGTCTTGAGTTAAACACGACGATCGCCTGAACG